>KK116218.1:308276-353929 GCA_000611955.2 Stegodyphus mimosarum
AAAAAAAAAAAAAAAAGTATTATTTAGGATATAAGAAAGGCAAGCAATTTACCTTCTCAAGCTGAGTAAATCAGGTTAAACTATTATATAATAAGGTACTAACGTATTATCATAACCACCTTAGTAAAAGTTTCAAAATTTTCAGAATATGCCAATTTATGGCAACTATGTGCATAACGATTCTTCAGGACCCCATGCTCATAAGAATCTTTCAGTCAAGCAATGTTGCCATTTTCACATGCATTCTTTATTATTGTATTCCAATGGCTTTTATAAGTCAATTGTGACATTTTATGCCCTTAATTTTAAAATATGTACTTGTAAAATTTACCAGCAATAGGAGAAACTGCAGTACAGTTTCTTCAGAAACACAGAATTTTGATGCAAATAAAAAAAGGAACAAAGAGGTATGGCATCTGGTAGACAGTTGATGTTATCGGCATTTGTGTGATGCCATATCTCTGCTTTTCTTTGATGTTAGCTTAAATGTGAACAGATCGCTGTGAACTTGGGGAGATGAATAGCGCGCACACACACAATAAAAAACTACACAGGGATTTGGATGAAAATGTAAGTGTTTTATTTTTTTTATGTGATACATATTTAATAGTTACAATTTTTACTTTAAATTTTTCTTTTCATATGTTGATAATGTTTGCCAACATAAAATATCAATAGTTTGGGAATGAAGTCACAAAAAATACCAACTTGCACCCGATAAGTAACTTTTACCTTCTCAGCTGTAAAAATTAGCTAAATTGTGCCAGTGTGATAGCGTAAATATGCAAAAATCTCATGTCTTCAATTCCAATTTGTTTATCTATCTACAAACCTCTCAGTAAATTACTCATATTTAATAAATTTTCAACAATACAAATCACAGTAAAAACAAAACTTCATCAGCAACTGGTCTTCAAAATTAATGTCAGATTAAAACCATTTAAAGCCTTAAGCAAAGGACTAGATTAAGGTTTTAACAACCTACACTTAACCTTTTGTAAACTTTGATGCCTTGAAAAAAAATATGTCCTAAATATTTTCGTCCTTGAAAATAAATTCTTTCTTCAAAACGGAAGACAAAATGCAGCAATAATAGTTAATTTATATCCTTATTCATAAAAACAAAACAGTTTCTCGAGAATAAGCCGGAGTTGTATCAAGCGCTCCCTGGCGATAGTTTCATGGTCGAAAGAATAATACGTAAGCACCCTATTTTTTTAATACAATGCTACATCGTTTTAAAAGAAAAACCTACACTTTTTTTATTACGAAAATGCGATATTACGTAAGAGGAAAAAAATTTAAAATCTAACATACACAAATTTCTAATCACGGGAAATTCATTCACTTTTGTTCCGAATATACTGTATAATAAAATAATATGCGTAATTAATAGAAAAAATAATTTACATTCCGAAACGTAAATATTCTCCCCAAGCATACCAATAATTAAATGCACATGATAGCAGAAACATGAATGTAAACAACAACATGTAGTTGAATAAAATGATTGATAATTTTATTAAAATAAACACAGGTAATAAATACTTATAGGATTTAAATTCAAATTACATTTTTGCCCAAATTAAGTATAGCATAATAATCGTCCTCTAGCGAAGGGTCATCGAAATTTTCCAGCGGCATGGAATGCGCCATGTTTATTTACTGTGGATTGTTGCCAACTATAAATAATGTTAAACTCTTAGAGAAAATGAGGAATGTTTAAAATTTATGAACCAAAATAATAGATTAGAGAAATAAAAACTGTATTACTGATGTTATATTTTGAGCACTTCTAATAAAATACATTACTTTGGAACGTTTAACTTTTTTTAATTAAGATATTCATGGTTTACATTAACATTTCTATAAAACTTATCAATAGATTTTAGGAGCTTTGGTGGATTGATATATGAATATGACAGAGTAATTGTTACCGAGAAATTAAAAAATTACTTAAACTAGGAAAATGCTCCAAACCATCAAAATGAAAGGAGGGCAGCAACACCTCAACTTTAAACGCCGCAATTTTCGCATTAAATGCGCGATTGAATGTTGTGATTAGTTTTTGTGGTTTTGAATTAGTCATATGCTTTGTTGTGAAGTTATTAACTAAATTTCCCCTCTTTTTTTACCCAATCAATATTATCCTGAAGTTGTTACGATTAGCTTTAATACTTTGCCTATCACTGTGGCTGTACAAAATTTTAGTAAGTTAATTCTGTAGTAATTTCTCTTTAAAAAGTATGTAGCATTATTCATTTGTGTGATTGACTTCTGTTTGTAATGTTATGATACTGTTTATAAAGAAGCATTTATATGGAGACCTATATTTGAATTCATAATAACATAGTTTCTGTAATTTTTTTTCATCCTGTATGTCAAATATTGTAAAAAGAAATTTCATTCAAAGGAAAATAAAAAAAATTTCGCTCAAATTTCTTGAAGTGATAAATTGAATTGTGCATATCTTAACATCGAAATTCATTTGCAAATATCAATGTATGAAAATCAGGCAAATTTAATTCCACTTAGGAACTAAGAAGTATGTAGTAAATATTTTAAGGAAAGTCAATATTGTTTTTCTAGTCGAGTAGAGTAATCCTGTAATGACCATTGAAACAAAGGATACTGGATAAGATAGATGATGGCCGTAGGATGAAATGTGGTTCGAAAGTAAGCGAAAAAATTGATCACCATTATGCTATCTATTGAAATTAAATAAGCGAAAAATTAGATTGCCATTGTAATTTGTTGTTATTATTTGGATTCTCATTTTAATGTATAGCTCCAATCGAGTTTAAATAAATAACCTATTAAATACTTAAAATTGTGCTTAGTTAGAAATTTCTTTGTAATTTTGTTTATCCAAAATAAATTAATAAGAATAAACAAAGCAATTATATTTTACTCGCTTAAACAAAAATCAATCTTTTTTTTATTAAAGCGTTTATGTCAAATTATTTTAATTGATGTCCTGAACATTGATTTATCTCAGTTTTCAAAATATTAAGGAATGCAAAATATACATTTTTGGTACACTTCTGTTATCTGGAACCAGATTCAGAAATGTATGTATGTGTGTGTGCATATATGTGTATGTATATACACACATACATACATTTCTGAATCCGGTCCCGATATCAGAAGAGTACCCATTTTTCCTTCCTATGAAGAAATTTTATAATAATCCAGTTACAGTTGTGATTTCTTTTATTGATACGTGTGATTATTTTTTTCTAATTCTTCATCAAAAGAACCACTTGCATCAATTTAACGAATTTACGATTAAATCATCTTTGGATAAATTTTCTGTTCAGTGATTAGTTCTATAAATTACAGCCATTTCACAAGGCTTTTTTTTTACAGTCAGAATTAGGATTTTCTGTTCCTTATTTTCCTACCTTGGGACCTCCTCTGTTTAGTCTTTGATATAATTTGATTGATAGAATGTCATTTACCTGATCATTCAATGTGCTTTCATATGGCACCTCTGATAAACAAGAAGAAAATGGTGATGAGCTGTACCATACTGCTGTTTATTTATTTATTTATTTTTTTTTTTTTTTTTGTTGATCCCCACATGGTCATCAAATACTTGCAAATAAGCAAGTACCTGCGTTTCATTAGGCCATGGATTTAAGCAGAATATATTTTTCTTTTTTTCTTCGAAATGACACATATTTATATCCCAAATCTACTGATTTAATGCTTGCAGTTTCAGTTTTTCACGGTTTAAAACAGCCTCCAAAATTTTGTAATAAAGTGTTTCTAGCAGAATAATTCTGTTTTGACTTTTTCTAGTCTTTGTATGTATCCTAAGAAGGAATGTAAGTAAAGCTATTAAATAATTGTATAATATATTTTTGAATTTTCATCCATTTTTTTCATTTCTAATCATTTTCTGTGAAGAGTAATTTAATATTCAGTCTGTAAATCTAATTTTCAGATTTAAATAGCTTCACATTCTATGGTGTTTAATCTTGAAATATTGCTAAATAGCAGTTCATCTGAAGATCATGAAATATTACTTTTTTATGTATGAAATTTGAGATGTGTGATTAGATTTTTTCTATTGTGATTGGACTATAATATTTTTTAAACTGCAAATTAAATTATAATAATGTTACACTGCATAACAGAATACCAGGAACCAGAATGCATTCAGAGAATGGATTTAAATCTCATCATATCATATCATAATAATGTATAAATAAACAGAAGAATGAGCTTTACAATGCTGTATGCTAAATGCCATTGAGAAATTTAATTCACACCTGAATACTTTAAAGGCTAGGGTATGTAAGTTTTTTAGATCAATTATTAAGATGAGATGTTCCTGTTTCATGCAGTTTAATTGAAATTGTATGTCATTAACCACAAAAGAGTGAATACTGAGAGTCATCATGTAAATTGACAAATAATATCTTACATTTCAGATCGTATTTTTATCTTCCTATATGGTGGATGACATTGAAAGTACTAGCACTGAAGTTAATTCTAGTAAGTTGTTAAAGAATAACTTATAATTCAATATAAAATTTAACTATATATTTTATGTTCATTCATTGAATTTAAAGCCTTATTAGTATTTTACTAGTTTTTGGTTGAAATTATATGTCTTACAGAAATTTAAGTAAATTTGCTATAAATTGTTAAATTAAAAAGAGTATTGTTATAGTTTTTGTTATATATACTTTTTGCTTAATATACAATATTGTATGCTATTGTCCAGAAATTAAAGATAAACACTATTTCCACAACTGCAAAATCAGGTGCAATTGAAAAAAAAATGAAGAGTATTTAAAAGAAATTCTTAATATGAGGATAAATTATGAATGTGTAATTACCATCCAGTTTTCAAGGCTTGATTTCATGTTGGGAAGAAGATGTTAAAAAGACCACAGAGTAATTGTGATTGCCAAGCGGCTTGAAATAGTATGTAACGTGATGTCTTGGCTCTAGGCAGCATTTGAAATGAATAGAATGTGCTGCTTGAAGTCCTGTATCTGTTCTTGGATTCTGAAGTAAAACAGTTCAGATTTGTAATTGGAAAATGTACAGGAATTTCTCACAATTCCTTCTGAGACATCAGCTTCTTTTCCTCCTACCATTGAAAGGCTCCTAGGCAAAAGAGTTTTGATAGAACTGATGTCCTGCTTAGCTACATGGGATTTTGGAATTGAAACAAAACTATTTTACTGAAAAGTGTGTTATGTTCTTCCTAGGTTTTCCCAAAAGAACTGATTTTTCTATAAGTCAACTAATCAGATATCCTGAAAGTGAAAAGTTGCAGAAATATTTTTTTTTTTGATGCGCTGTTGAGGGTAAGCAGTAGATGTGATACTAGTTTGATTTCAGTAGGATAATGAATATACTAATAATTTTTTTAAATATAGTAGCTTTGTTTATAATTTGTTGAGACAGAGCTTAAAATCTAGCAAACTTGAGCAGTGGAATATCATTATGAACTGGAAAAGTGAACATTAAGCCAACATTTTCATAGCAGATAAAGAGTCAGTTTATTTGTCCTCAGATTCTAGATGTCAGTTAATCTGACAGAAAAGAAGTAATGTATATTGTTGTGACAAATTTAATGTTCTATTATAGTAAAGATGCTTCAATGATAAATAAATGCATCAAGCTCAACCACAGCAAATTGGATTATTGTCTGCCAGGCAGTTTTATAACAAAGTTCTTCAATCTTGTATTTGAGTTTTCCATTTTACTGTAGTGGAAGGATTTCTTTTCAAACATTGTAGTGCAACATTTGATTTTATAGTAGCAAATATGTCTTTGGAAACTAAGGTATTGAGTGGTCAGTAGGCTTTAGGTTTCTCACATCTTAGCTAAAGCAATCATACTACTTTTTTTTAAATCTCAGAAACTAGAAGAGTTGTGATTTCATCTGATCTATGTAGAAAGTGTTTGCTAGTTTGTCATGGGAACTCTTGAATCTTTTTATCCTTAGCGGAATGCAACTTAGTTAAATATATTCTTTACTGACATTTCTCTTCATCTCCTAAAATAGGTAATATGTATATGCAACTAGTACATATATAATATCATTTGTTTCCATGACCAGTTACCTAAAATACTTATTATAAAAGAAGAGAAAAATATAATGATTTTAATGTCCAGCTAGTAATTAGTAATAACAGTGATGAAGAATGCATTTATTATTTCTAAATTGATTAATTTCTTAATCAATAACAGACAAAGGTAAAAGTTTACAATTGGGTGCCCCTTGTTTTTTGGCGATTCTGTTTTGACGCCAAGATCGGCGCCAATAAGACACAATTTCAAGATGGCCGCTACACAAAACCAAAACAAGAAGTCAAAGAATTTCACAAACTCCGTGTCCATGTACACATCGACCTGTTTTCACTTGAAAAAAAATCAGAGAATTGCAAAAATTTAGTCATTGCACATTTTGACTTTGTCCATGTGCACACCAATTTATTTTCAATTAAATAAATCAAGAAGCTAAAACCATGTTAAAACTCTCATGGTAACCACAAATGGGGTTTCATCGCCAAAACTGAACAAAATTTTTCGCCAAAAAACAAAGGGCACCCAATTCTACACTAGAGCCCAGACAAATTAATTATGATAAAATATTAACTATGTTAGGCTCTAATAAATGGCAACACACTAGCTCATGGAAGATAAGAATATTTTATTTTGGACTGTGGCAACATATTTCCTTCAAATCACTGAATTTTCTGATTAAATTTGAAACATAAGTATCTAATGGTTTGCCAGCAGGCAACATAATAAATAATTTAAATTGTAGAGTTTATTAATCAAAATGCCATTAAATTTGCACACAAAACATTAAATAGATTAAAAAAATAATTTGTTCTTAATTTATAAATTTTTAAAGAGAGTAATATTTCATATTACTAAGTTTGCAGTATTTTATTTGCATATTGCAGTTATGAACATTTTTTCATATATAAATAAAGATGCAGCATGTAGTTTAGACATTAATTTATATTTGGAAAACTCCTGGTGAGTGCACTGTTTTTTTTTTCTCCCCTTTTGTTTGTGGTTTTTCCCTTGTTTAGCGTGAATAAAAGTAAGCTTCCTAGGCTGTCTTAGAAAATGTTGCAAATAATTTTATTTGCATTTAATTATTTGCTATTAATAATTTTATTATTTTAATGTTGCAAATTTTTTCTGAAATAGAGGCTGGTTACTTGGGTTATCTGTTGAGAATGTGGTACTGATGCATTTGGTTTTCATGATTTTGCTGCTTCTCTGCATTCTTTGTCTGAATATTATTTTAATCATGGAAACAACATTCTATGGAAAGGGGTTTTATTTAGCAGCAAGCTTCCATATGTGATCTCATGTTATAGCATGTTTGAACTTGACAGATATCTTGTGAGTAGCACTGATGAAAGTCTGCTATATTGAAAATAAAATTCTGAAATGCTAGCATAAAGATCTGAGGTGATTTTTAATATTTTAAATATGGCCTGTTTGTTTCATTTCCTATTATTTTGCCATTTGTAAACACAGAAAATGCTTCAACACTTAGAAACCAGCTCAGAATAGGCTCTTTATTCTTACATGTGCTTGACATTATAGTTGATCAGGGCCCATCAACTATAATTTGGCTGAGCGGTAAAGGCGTTGAACAGTAGTAGTTTGATCTGAGGCGGATGGAAGTATTGAAAATTAGAGAAATCTCCCGAAGTGAAGGTGGCAATAGTGCGGCCTCATGTCTTAATATGGATGGTTTAAAAACAAATTAAATTTTAATCATAATCTTAGGATTCATGCAGCAAAAAACAATAAAAGGAACATACATTAGAAGAAAAATATTTAATGAAAATGATATTTTATTCATTAGAAGGAAAATATTTAATGACGCCTTCCACTCGGAAAAAATATAAACTAATAATAGTTGTACTAAACTCAGCAAACTAACCCAGTCGTGCTCCCACAAGTGGCCGAGCGGTAAAATTGCTAAACACTGGTAGTTCTGACCTGCGTTCGATTCCAGGCGAACGGGCTGGCTGCATGGGTGTTTTCATGGTTTTCCCCATGTGTAACATGTATATGAACCAGTTTCCCTTAGAAAGTCCTTCATGAAGGCATACCTTCCTTTAGGCAGATAGCCCTCGAGGCTTTGCTGTAATCACACAAACCAAGCCATTATAGTTGATCTCATTAGTAAAACAGGCAATGCAGAGTAAAAAGGCTTTTTGATACAGAAGAAATGAAAACAAATTTTCAACAGTTTACTGAAATTTAAAGAAGAAACTGCTGTGAAGAATGACAGTCATAAAACCAGCAAGAGGAAGAGTCACTTTCTAGTAATACACCGAATACAGTATAGCCTCAAGAAACGTTAGTGGCTGTTGCGTGGGAAATTTTGACCACATATTATGCATGCATTAAATATTTTGCAGTATTGCACAAAAGAGTGAAAGTTTTCTAAATTCGATATGCGGGTGTATTATATGCTTTTATTTCTGTTTTTTATGTTAAATAGCCTTTTTTAATATATGATTTTTTAATTGCAGATCAAGACGAGGAAGAAAATTCAGTCATGAGCAAAATTATATACTATGATGAATTTCCTAAAACATTTGAAGAATTTGGGTATAAGTTTAATGAATGTAAGTCTTTTTGTCTTGCTATCTTACCTCATTGTTAAAGCAAATCTTTCAAGTAACTTCTCAGTTGTTTTAGATTATATTTAGCAAGTGGCATTAAATGAAACAATTTGTCTTGCTAGTTTACTTTAAAAATCTATATATTTTGTTTTAAACTTAAATTTATAAATTTAAATATATTTGTTTAAAATTATAACATTGTCTTTTTTATCAAATCCAGCTAAAAATGTAGATATTTGTTAACATTATTAAAAAAAAACTCTTTAGTATTTTGATTGTTATTGAATGCTTTGGTAATTATTAATAATTTATGGAATTCTTTTATTTTTTCTTATATTTATTTGATTATTTATTTACTTATTTTTGTTGTTGTTTTTCAACTAATTTCTAATTCCAAGGGGTCTGGTATTGGTATCACTGAATAGAAGCTCTACAAAATTATGATAATAAAGTGAAGATATGTAAATATGTCACTGAATAAGAAATCTGGTACTTTTAAATTATTTTCAATTACATTTTATTGGCAATATTTTTTGATGAGCAAAGAAATATCTTTGTCACTATTTGCATGTACTTCTGTTTTCCTTACTCTGTCACATGACTATAGTTAGTTGCTATAAAACTTTTACATTCCAATATTTAACTATTGATAAGAAGCATTCATGTGTTATGCGACAAATACTACAAGCAATTCTTTGTTCTGGTAATGATCTCCTACTATGGTTCTTTAACTCTTTGAGGAGCATAAAAAGGCAATTAACATTTTCAGTAAAACAATTGTTTTATTTACTATATCAGGTGTTAAAGTGAAATTATTTGGGACAATTACACATATTTTGTCCAAGACGCATGAAAAAAATGACCACTTCTGGTGGTTAGTATCTGTGACCACCACCCACAGAACGCATCCCTACAAATCAGTCTCTATGGTACTCATGGAAACAGTTTTTCTTTTTCAAGCAGAGGGAAACTTTGCATGTGCTGCATTCCCACACTGCTCTTACAGGCTTTTTCTTGGTGCTGCAGAGTGCACATTTTCGTGAAGTTGTCTTCGATGGCTGATGCTTATTTTCTTGAAGACAAATTGCTGTATGGCTTATGTTTCTTGATTGCCATCTAATGAGCTACAAGGGACTTCTTTTGCTACTTCTTTTGCCATTAAGAAAGTATAACTAAAGATAATCAAGGAGTACCAAAAATAGTCATGCATATTTGTGATAATTCAAAATAGATTATCCTTCTAATACTGGAGGAGTTTGTCAAAAATATTTATATGCATATAGTTCAAGTATCAAAATTATATTGAAACACAAGCAAGTTTCATTTAGTAACAGTAATAAAGAAGAAACAATAAATATAGCAATTTTCCAATTGATTCTTTATAAATACTGGACAATAAATTCAGTTCTATTGTTTGATTCCACCTTTTTAGAATATTTATCATTAGTAATTATTAGTGTGATATTATGAAAGTGTTATTTGCAATAATCAACAGTTTTGTTGTTGTTGTTACTTTCATTTACATGTGTCAGGTCACTGAATAAATCTTGAATATTAATTCTTCTTGATGAGTTAATCTCCCTTATCAAACTTTGTCTATCACACAGTTTGTTTTCCGAAATTAAGGCAAACTGAAGGATTGGCCATGGGAAACCCTCTTAGTCTTATCCTTGCGAGTAGCTATATGCAGAGTTGCCAACTCTCCCGATTTAGGTGGGAGACTCCTGATTTCTGATCACACTCCCGCCAACTCGATTTTTAGCATATTTCTCCCGACTTTCTCTTATTCTTATTTCTTACAATTTTTATGTAGCTTGACTTAATACTTCGCTATCCCCCCAAAAAGTGATTTTGGGCGTCTGAAAGCGTGTCCCCCCCCTCCTAGATGCATATAAAATAAACCGAAGTTGTTTCATCACTGAGATTTGACACGTTTCTGCATTGTGTATGGAAATCCGAAATGCATGTCCACAAAATATAAGCTTAAGGCTCTCAAAATAAATAAATAAAAAAGAAATCGCTTGACAAGGGACACATTTTCCGATTATTGTAATTTTATCTTATGAAGAACGAATATTTATATTTTTGTCTTTGGACCTTGATAAAGCTTTTTCCTTTTTTGTGCATTCTATTTTGCCATCATACGATGTTCTTAACACAATTCCATAGTCAGAATTACATTAATTCATGTTTTGCAATCAATGATTAGTGATCTGGTTAATAAGTATTTAATGATTAAGGGAACTGATTAGAGTGTTTTTCTATTATTAGAAGGTACAAGTAATAAAACTGCTTTTTTTTTCTACGTGTAAGTAGTTTTGCATTTAAGAAATGATAACTGAACTTTCAGATATTAATTAAAACCATTTAAATTTAATTCATTATTAAAAATATATTTTCTTTCTACATATTTTTATTACTTAAAAAAATCTTTTTGTCACTGAGAAAATTCTCCCGATTTCTTAAAAAAAAATCCTGATTTTTGACTTTCGTAGGTTGACAAGTATGAATCAAAATTATTTGAAATTTTAAACTACCCTGTGTGGTTCTGCTACATTGATGATACTTTTACCCTGTTAGATGGGAAAAATGGTAATTAGATTTAAATAAAGTTCTTTCAATAATGAATTTTGCTAATCTTGCCATTCAGTTTGCTTTTGAACATGACACATCGAATTCTCTTCTGTTCCGTGACATCTTGCTGACATGCAACATATCCAACTTCAGTACTACTGTTTACCATAAACCTTCACCTGTTTGCCTTCCACCATATTTCAGATTATGTCATTCAATTAAACAGAAGTTATCTTCATTTTATCCATTTGTTTTCCATGCACTTCAAGTTTGGTTTCCCACGCTGGCTGTTGATCAAGAACTAAATTACTTAAAAGCTATTGCTATTTGCAGAGGCTTTTCAATTAACATTATTGATTAAATGGTTAAAAAGTGCTCAAAGAACCCTTTCGTTTTAGGATATATAAGAATTTTGTTGTCATTCCTTTCTTTCCATCGATTAGCTATGAAATTTCAGGTACTCTTCTGTTATCAGACCGGATTCAGAAATGTGTATGTGTACGCATGTGTATATGGATGTATCTGTTCATTTATGCATGTATATAAGTATGTACCTGCGTATGTATGTGCATATATTATGTGTGTTTTGTTTTGTCTTACCAAGTTTTATTTTATATTAATTATGCATTAATAGTTGCTGGAAGCACATAATTTTTTAGCCACATAAAAATGCTGTATTTATGTGTAGAATTACAAGGAAATATTCATTTAACGCTTTTATAACTATGTAAGCTTCTGATTTTCTGCCTAGTGAAAAATATAGAATAATTGTCTTATTTGCTAATTATTGTAATACATTTTTACTGTTGTGTGTTTTAAATTATTGGCTAACAGAAAAATAAGTTGCATGGAACTCAAATGATTCCTTGATAATATAAGCTGGTTTATTGATATGATAAAGCATGCAAGCACTATCTGTTTAAGGAGATGATATGTGTAAAATATGAAAGTGTTTTTATGAATAGAAAAGAATGAAATCTGAAATAATTTTTGTATTAAGGAATTGTGTTAAATATAAGTATATTTATTTATTTTTTCCATCATAATTCAGTTGGACAGTTGCAACATATTACAACTGGAGAATCCTTTGTATTTGATGTGAGAAAAGATGATCATGTTTACAACCAAAAGCGCTATGAAGCAATTGGAGAAGTATGTAGGATATAATATGAGGTTTATTTATTTTAATCTGCATTAACATATCTTTTGAAATACCTTTCATGTTATGTAATTCTGAAATCTGTTGTTTAAGTTTTCTGTAGTTCCTTGTAGAAATTGTAAAATTTATCATTCTTCTTCAAATTATTATTTTTATTTTTCCCAAAACTTGTGAATCATATATTATAATGGATTGGATTTACAGAAAATATATACACATTGTGTCAGTTTTAAGTATTATTCTGATATCACTGTATAATCAAATTAAATAAGCTTTCCTATATATTTCAGTCAATGTAATATATGTGGGATATATATTAAATTGGATTAAACTTCTATTAAAAAAAAACGGTGATGTAAAGAGCTTGGTACTTGTATACTATCGCAACCATCTTGGTGCAATTTGGTGATTTTTTAATGGATGAAAATGTAAAAGTTATTTAACAAGTTGGTAATTTTTGCACCTTCATTTTTAGAAAGATTCCCAAATATCAATGCTAAGTAAGTTTGGTAGTAGTAGTTCAAGTAAGTTTGGTAAACAATATCAACATAGGAAAAGGAAACATGCTTTAGCAATTTGAAATGCAAATTTGAATTATTAAATAAAGATTATGTAATGCATTATAAAAATAAAATACTTGCATTCTTCTTCAAATCTTTCTGCATTTTTTTTTTCCATCATTCTTCTCCTGAAGTACACAGTGATCTGTTTTCACTTTAAAAAAAAATCAGAGAATTGTGGAGACTCGGCTTTGTGCAATCTTCAGCAACAAAGGCTATCTAGAAAATGCATTTCTTTATTGTTCCATTTAGAAAATTGTCAGTGAAATTCTGTATTTCTGCTAAAATTTTACTTTAATTTATTCCATTGCTGACAAATTCCACAAGCTCACATTTTAAAACTAAGTTCAAGGCAAAAAATATCACGAATTTGTGTATAAAAAGTGTTGGAACTAGGAATACAACAAAACTGAACGCATACAAAAATGGCAGCATTGCTTGACTGAAGCGGTTGTTATGAGCATGGTTGCCAGAAGAATGCTTATGTGCATGGTTGGCAGAGTTTGTCACTTTCTGAAAATTTGGCTCCTTCTACTAAGATGGTTGCGATAGTACGTAAGTACCGAGAACTCTTATATATATGTAGATAGATCCATAAACATCCAAACAATCATCCAGTTGATTTAAGAAAGTAATATTTTCTTTATAGAGCTTTTTTTTTAAACGTGAAAGATCTGTATTTTTATTTGCAATAGTTTGACATATCTAAAGAGTAATTTTTTTATAATTCTTTGCAAGATCTCTTGAATTTTAATTTGGGGTGATATTGAGAGTTTTGACACAGTGTGAAACTTAGTTGCCTACCAAAGGAGCATACTTGCTGTAAGTTAAACATAACCTTTAGTGGATGCTTTCCTTCAGCTTAACAAAACTGATCAACAGGATATGTCAACTTATGACATGTGAGGGAAAAACATAACATGAAGAAGATGAATATCAAGTAATTAACTTGACTTTTGTGTCAGCAAGTACTACAACAGTTCACGTGATACTTCATGTAAATGCTGTCTGAGACATTCTACTAGATTCTTATTCTAGTCTTTAACAGCTGTTTTCTATGTTAGGATGCCATGGATCACATCGCCACATTATGCTGGAGCTATTCGCAGCTACAGGCCACGTCGATAACCAAATTGGATACATAGCCTGGATAAGCACATCATGAGGACACACAGTCTTCACGTGCATTTCTTGGCTTCTGCCATGGGACATTTTATTATTTAGAAATTAATTTTATTATTTAGAAAGGAGAAATAAATTATAGGTTTAAAAATACAGTACCTGAGTGATTGAGTGTTCTAAAAGATTTGAAGATATTTATGTTGGCATCTATGAGATTTTTTTTCTGTCAAGCGAAGGATTCTGAAGTTTGTAGTTTGTTGTTGGCTGTACTTTTAACATTTTATTATAACGTTTTTTTTTTTCCCCAATGATGTGCCCTCAGCAGACTTCAGCTTGGCTTCAGCCACTATGGAGGCCAGTAGTGGTGGTCACTTTATTATGGAAGCACCTAATAGGTGGGCTACCTTTGCCTCCTATGAATGGACAGACAGTTACAGCCATGCCATCTCTGAAATTTGAACCCGGGCCCTTTCATACTGCAGTCAGCTCTACTGACAATTATACTGTCTAGGCAGCGAGACTTGTATATAACTATATTATATAACCGCCTGCATGGCAAGACTTATATATAACTTTGTAAAACTTTCATTTATAAAATTTAAGTTATTGTAATTCTTAAAAATCTGAAGTATTGTTTAGCTGTCTTGCACAATAAAGAAAACATAGCCTGTTTTTTGAAGAATAGTTGTTTTATATGTAGGAAATTGGAAGTGTTTATAGGAAATGTTGTCTTTCATTTATTTAATTTATGTAAATTTATAAATACTTACAAGAATATCAATACAGTGGTTGGAATGTTGCTATATGTTATTAATCCATTCGAGATTCTTTTATGTATGCCAGATTGGATGTTTACCAAAGAACATTTCCCATAAAAAATAAAGGGAAAATAATTAGCCTATTGTCATAAAAAATCCTATTGTTGTTATTAAAGCACTGTTTAATACTAAAATACAAATCCAGTGGGTGAAATATATATATTGTACATAAATGTTTCTCTGCTATCCATATCAAAAACAGTTTTTCAATGTGTTCTAATATGTCCGATCTTTTTTTGTTAATTGATTTCCCCCTTCATAATATTAGCCTATTTAATAACATCTTTGTTTTTCACAATGATAGATACTGTTGTTTTGGGCATATGGTATGCAATAACCAAGTTCTGTGTGTGCATGTCTTCTTCATATTTTTCAACTGGGTCTTTTTTTTACCTTCACGGTGATGTGATCTTAACCACTTCCTTTTCTTCTTTGCATGACTCTTCTCATTAACTTTCTTAAAACTGTTAACAAATTTATAAAATGTTTGTGTAAAAAAGCACAAAATGACATAAAAATTCAATAGTTGCTGAATAGTAGCAATAGGCATACTGATGCTCATGGGCAATTGTAGCATTGTCTTGAAAGAGATGAACAGGGTAGTTTTTGCACATTCATGTTTCATTGAATTCAAGTCTTATTTCAAACAGATAGCATGTACCGAACAAATTTTTCATGTCCATCCATGACATATTTCAAAGTGGACGTATATCAAAGTACCACTGTATTTAAAAATGCAGATAGTTAGTAATGAAGCTCTGAATTGTTTTCCTTTGTTTTGCTGCAAAATTTTTAAAAAACATCATTGTTCTCCCCTTTAGGAAATAATCTTGTTGTTTTGTGATATTCTTTAATATCTAAATTAACAAAGCAGTTAAATTCAATTAAATGCAGGATGTAATCATAGAAAATGGAAAGAATTATAAATTAATATTTGTATGCTAGTTCTTCATGTATCATAAGCTTGAAAATTTCTAGGGTGTCTGCTATAACTTTCATTGAAAGAATGTACTGAACAATAAAGCTTTTTAATGCAGCAATTGAAATAAATTATGCTTTTGCAGCATTAGTGTATCAAATTTTCTTATCAATTGCAGTTTACTCAAGAATTCCTCTAAATGGTCCTTTCTTAGTAATGCTTCAAAATATATTACAACTATGTAAATTTGAAACAGCAGTGCATAAATGAATTTTCTAAGTGGAAAGTGCTTGGCAAGTTATTGAAATTTACTGGCAGTTGAGGAGCTTTTATGATAAACATGTTTGATGTTATTAGTATCAGACATTTTATACACAGTCCAGTCACATTAATGTGACCATCTGCCAAAAGCCAGAATAACCACCTTTCGCAGAGCGGACTGCTGCGAGACGTGCAGGAAGAGAGTCACATAGGTCCCTGAAGGTGTTCTCTGGGATGTTGAGCCATGCCGACTCTAATGCCGTGGCCAGCTGCACTAGATTACGCGGTTGAGGATCCATGGCGCGAACAACTCGATCGAGATGGTCACCCAGATGCTCGATTGGGTTTAAGTCAGGTGAGTTTGCTGGCCAGGGGAGGACGGTAAACTCATCCTGGTGCTCTTCGAACCACGCACGTACACTGGCAGCTGTATGGCACGTCGCATTGTCCTGCTGGAAGATGCCATCATCCTGAGGAAAAACAATGCGCATGTAGGGGTGAACATGGTCCGCAAGGACAGATGCGTACTTGTATTGATCCATTGTGCCTTCCACAATGATCAGTGAACCTAGAGAATGCCAGGAAAACATTCCCCAGACCATAATGCTCCCGCCTCCAGCTTGGACCGTTCCGGCAATGGTTGCAGGGTGGTTCCTTTCAGAGGTTTCACGCCTTATACGCCAACGTCCATCTGTCCGATGGAGCATAAAACGCGATTCATCCGAAAACGCAACCTGTCGCCACTCAGTGGACGTCCAGCTGCTGTACTGGCGTGCAAATTCTAGCCTTCGCCGTCGATGAACAGCAGTCAGCATAGGTGCACGAACCAGGCGTCTGCTTCGGAGGCCCAGACGCAGCAATGTTCGCTGAATAGTACTTTGGGAGACACTTTTGGTAGCCCCTTGGTTCATTTTGGTGGTCAGTTGCTCAACGGTAGCCCGTCTATCTGCCCGAACGCATCTCCGCAACCGTCGTTCGCCTCTGTCATCTATGGCCCGTGGTGCACCACATTTGCCACGTCGCTGATTTTGGACAGTCCCATTTTGCCATGCACGGTACACTTTTACCACGGCGGCACGCGAACAGTTCACAAACTCAGCCGTTTCGGAAATGCTTCCACCCTTGGCCCGAAAGCCAATGATCATGCCCTTTTGGAAGTCGGATAAATCGCTTCGTTTCTGCATTACGCCAACGATTGAAATGTGTTCCGAAGCCCTCACACACCCTTTATATACGCTCAACTGCACTGTGCTGCCACCTGCCTTCTGTGATTGGTTATTTAACTCTGACATGGAAAGTACGTGGTGGTCACATTAATGTGACTGGACTGTGTATGTGTTAATGGTAAATTTTGTGATTTGAAAAAACCAAGATGGTGGTGCCCTTGCAATGCAATGATTGATTCTAATGAAGAAAAAATAGATCAGCTGATTCTTTTGAACTATTGCGTCATGGCTAAAAAATTGTACATAACAGTAGGAATATGTTTCAGTGCTTTGGAGACAACAGTGCCATTGTACCACATATGACCACAAGAATAGGAATTGCAGATTGCTGATCCTTTAGGTGATGGATTTTTGATAGCATTGTTTCAGAGGTTGAAATCTAGAGTTTTTCATACACAAAGTATCTGGAAGATTTGCGTAGGAATTATGTTTGTGATTTTCCTGAATCATTGCTGCAAGATGAATGTAGTGTGCTATATGTGCTTCAGTCTTGAATTGTACAAACTGAGCTAGGGAGGCGGTGGAAAATAATTTTCTTCAGCATTATAAGACAAGGTCTTGTACTACTGTCTTGAATGAAAATGATATGGAAAGATTTCATCTGAGGGTTTTTCCTTTTTGGTGCTGTCTGACTTTTATTTACTAAGTCTGGTGAAAGAGAGACTTAAATATGTGGTTCCTTAATGTGGATTATTTTAGATAGTGAGACATAAAGATGTCTTCTCATTGACAGGTGCATGCATTGTGACTAATTGTGATAAATGGAGTTTAATGCTTCGATTCAGTAGAAGTCTAATTTTTTAAAGCTCATGATACAAAAATGTACATGATCGTGCAAAATGTGTTTAATATTAATTTCTTATTTTGGAGATTCTAAATAAATTTCCTTTTTTTATAAAAATTAATCAATAGTAGACCTTAATATCTCTAATGTGTTGAGAAAATGCATTTTTATAATTTCTAAATTTTAAAATCATAATTGGAAGATTTATGGAAAGTGCTAGATAAGAAATTTTTCATATCTGTGTTTCTGTTAACTTTAGGACCACTTGTAGAAAATGCTATCATGATGCTTAGAGAAAGTGTATGGAACTAGATGGAAATTTTTTGCTGTCTGGAGCAGTATTTAAAAGAAAAAATTTTGTACATTTAACTCTTGTTTGAATCAATAAAATATTTTTGTGTTATTTTTTACTCGAAGAAAATAATAAAAATTTCAAAACTGTAATGCTTTGGCAATATAGTTTCATATTTAGGTTAATGAAAATAATATTTGGTTCTTTTTCAGCTTGTTACTGACTATGTATATAATTTGCTGATTGAGGAAGGAAATTTGCGCAAGATGACTTTGCCTGTGAGTATCCTCCGTTTGCATTTAACATATATTTATTTGAAAAGAGTTTTAGAAATTATATGTAAACTTTATTTTATGGAAATAAATATAATCTTAATATTATTCTTGGGATATAATATTTTCTTGGTTTATTAATATAAAATTTCAAGGTACTTTTACTTCATTGGTAAATATTCTGAGAATTTTAATTCAGTGTACTAATTCTAATTGTTTATTCATTTTTAAGAATAAGACTGCTTTAAAAATTCATTATGAACTGCTTACTAAGAGGCTATATGTAAAGAAATCGATATGGGTATTGGTGCTTTATTTAATGGTGTAATCCTTTACTCGATGATGTAACGGTTTGGTTAGAAAACTTTTGCCTTAAGGCTTTAACTAACATTAATGATCATTCATTTAAGTCTATTTTTTTCATGCTATTTGAGTCTTGATTTCTTAATACTTTGAGATAACACTTATCACTACACTTTTCATTTACTGCAGCCAATTGTTTTTTTTTCTATGCCTTAATAAATAGTACGGATGGTAATTATGTCAGTGTGGACTGTTGATCTGTGCAGGTATATTAAAATCATGAAACTAAGTAATAATGATGAAGATTATATTCATTGTTCAGTTGTTTGATGCTTAAAGTTTAGTAGAAATATTATGTTAAAATATCAAATTGTTTGAAGCAAATAACTATTAAAATATTTGCAGAACTGAGAAAAAAATCTGTGATGTATATCTAAAGGAATTAGTGTCTTAATGCTTCACATTAGATTTTGACTTCAATTTAGTATATGAATTGAACTTTTCAGTCTGCATATTTATTGGTGAGATTCTTTTTTAAGTGAATGGAGAAAAGTAACTTAGCTGGTGGAAGGGTTAGGAAATTTAACGATGTTTTTCATAAAAAGCTGTGAATTAAAAGTTTCACACTTTCTAAAATTATGGTATTATTTGCAGAATGCTTATTTTTTATATTCTGTTATAAATATAAACATAAAGAATGAAAGAAAAATGTCAGCTAGAGACAGAATTTTTGGTGTAATTATATTTATTAATGCCAATAAATTAGACCTTTCTTTGAGTTATATTATCTGTTTTTTACTTTTTCTACTTAAAATAGATAGGAAGAATCTAGCACTTTGTTTTCTTACTTCCTAATAAAGCAAACTGGCTCCCCAGTGCTTTTTACATCATTCTTAATCCTGTAAAATCCACTGAAATAGCTATTATTTATTTTCAAATGTTAGGCAATGGGCAATTACTTAATCATAATAATGACCGTCATCTATTGTTTATCCAAAGCTACAAAGAAAAAAAACAGAGGAACATCTCTGTCTAATACATTGATTTTTAAAGTGGAAAAGTAACAAAATGACATCTAAAATGGGTGCTGGCCAGGTGAGCAGGACTTTACTGCTCATGTGCACCATATCACCCGCATCACCCTGTACTTGTGTCTTAATTGGGCCAAAGAATGTGTAAGTTAAGAACAAAAGCTTTGCCAAAGCAGGAGTGGCTGCATCAGGCTGAGAAAAATATACTCGCAAGTTCACTTTACACGGGCTATCCATCCAGCCTTAATCCTTTTTCATGCATGTAAACTGGCAAATAGCTGTCGAAGCAGATCCACCTCTAATATCTTTTTGTGCATGCATGAAATAGTTGTCAAGCCGGTGTCGAAGGTCACGTTTGTTAATAGTTTAAAGTTCTGTGATACTATTCTTTATGAGTTCTGGATACACAAATTATGTGTACTTTTAATGTGAAAATAAACGGTCAGCTTGTCACCTTTTTCCTCTCATCAGGAGTTCAACGAAAAAACGCAAATACAATGGTGATTAAATTAAAAACCATTTTTTTCCTATACAAAAAAATGGTGTCAACCAGCTGCAGTGTGTTATTTATTTCAAAGTGATGCTATAGACCATCTTGTCTAGAGCGACATTTGTCGTCAAAACGTAGCACCTTAAAAGGCAAGCTAAAGGAATTTTTTCCTGCAAAATCTGTAAATCTGAAATGTTTGAAATTAAATAATATTGGATCCTCAGTCATCTGAATAAGGGCTTGAAGCTTCGTATGAGTTATTCCTACTCATCGCAAAGGCCGAGAAAAGTCATATTATCAGACAAATACTTGTCAAACCTTGCCTTTTGAAAGCAGCTGATATTGTTCTTGGACTAGAAAGTAAGCAAGAGTTTTCACAAATATTGCTTTCTGACAACACTGTGAAAAGTTGCATTGATGATATGGACGAAGACATAAAAAATTAGTTAGTTCAGTGTTTGGAAATTCAAAATCAAACTGAATTATATGTGGAGTTCCGAAAGCCAACTGTTCAAGTTGTATTGGCTTATTTCTGCTTTCCCAAATTATTTGGAATGCTGGAAGAAGGGCACTAAGAATGTTTTTAAGGATACTCATACTAAGAATAAAATATCAAATCATTTACAGCACTTTACTGATGAATTCAAATGTTGCATCTAACTTGTGGGATAAAAATAGTTATAGAATGATGACAGATCTTTCATATTGACATAGATTTGCTACCAGAAGCAAGCTTTGGAAATTAAAAATGATTCTGCAGCCAAGTATGATTTTGAGAAGATGGATAAGCCATTATTTTGAGTAAAATATATCAAAGTTTATCCCGGCATAACAGAGCAAACACTACAACTGTAATTAACATTTTCAAGCACTTATTCATGTGAAAGATCGTTTTTAGAAGCTATGACAATAAAAACGAAGTATAGAAGTAAACTCAGTATTGCTAGTGCTTTACATTGTACACTTTCTTCTGTTCAACCAAGAGCTGAATATCTTGTCAAAAATATGCAAGCACATTCATCGTACTGATTTCTGCTTTTTCCCCTGTACTTCCATATATGTCAGTTTCTGAATAGCACAGTTGTTTGATAATGTCTAATCCATTTTTAAGTGCTTAATGTATGAAAAACTAAGTTAGACTTTTCTTTCTATAGCTTAATTCTCAACTAGATACAGAATATGTCAAACTCTGCTTTACCTTCTGTTAATTGTCACTGCTAGTAAAATTGTTCTTCTTCACCTTCATTAGCTGCAAGAATATTAACATCTGCCATAGTAATTAGTTTTGTTGGCTATATAGCTTAATTTATGCAGCTTTCAGGATCTTACAGACTTAATGTTAGCAAAAGTGCTCTAAAATTTTTTTAAAAAAACATGATTAGTTCAATAATTCACATATATTTGACTCATTTGAGGGATTTTTGAGGAAACTGCTCAGTGCTTGATAAGGGACATAGACAGTGAAAATAGTAATATAGAATTGGAAAAAAAAATATAACTATAGTCAGTCTGCTGTTTCCTTATTTTTAGTTTCCGAAAAGATTTGTTAAATTATTTTTGTTTTCATATTTGTAATGTAGTATTGAACAGGAGAATTTATTTTGAGTGCTTTTTAAGAATTAATTTGATTAATTTGAGTTATTAAAAACTGTTAGTGAAAAAATCATTACTTTTCTGATTAATTATCTGCAACCTAAACCGAAATGTTGCAAATTTATTGCTCACTTAGGAGAGCATTCATGAATGAAAAATCAAGAAGCATCAGTAATCAAACACTTACCTTTTTAAAGAAATCCTACTCCTTTGTTATGTTATTCTTCTCATGTATACACCAATCTGTTTTCACTTAAAAAATCATCAGAGAATCACTAAAACTTGACTAAGTCAAGCACTTGGTATTGTGCACCATCCAAAACAGATGTGCTATGTTCTATATTTCTAAAAGAGTTCTGATCACGTTTTCATTAACTCTTTAGGATGAGAATTAATTGAATAGCTTCATTATCTGTTATAGTTATCTGTTGTATTTGTTTATTTATTTAACGTGTGTCATAAAAAATGAATGATATAATTTTATTTTTGCCATAAGCTTTACTTAAATAAATCTAAAAACAAAAATTCCATGCGTATTCCTAAAAATCTTGCTGTAAAAATAGCTTAAATGTTTGAATGTGTGTGTAATAAATAATATTAATTTACTATGATTTAATTTATTTTTTAATTAGATAGATGCTAATGAAGATAGGGAGCCTACTACATTCATTTTTCATAGTGATGATGCATTTACAAATGATAAACTTGTTGTTTTAATACATGGAAGTGGTGTAGTTAGAGCTGGACAGTGGTCTAGGAGGTATAGTAATTTTTAAATATCAATTCTAAAGTTTAGCATATTATAGTATTTTAGAATAAAATTTTAAAATGTGTATTCTGATGGTTTTTGATTCAGTTTAGGCCAGTAAATTGTATTATACTTGAATTTCTGTTTACCTTTTTTCATACACCTATATGTGCGAAGCGGTTACGATTAAAGTGACCATTTTCAGACCTATACAAAGCGTGTTCTGGTTAATGTTTTTCTCTGAAGTTTGATATTTACATGATATGCACCATGGAAAAAAGAAAAATGCAATAAAAGTAAAATAATTCAAATTTTGATCACCAGGTAAAAATTGGCACAGAGAACAATAAACAGAAACTGGAAATATAGACTTTTATTTAATCACAACATTTGTTCAATGTACATTCCATTTGTATGAATCATATGAAGGAATTGCAGCAACATTGTGTTATGCTTGCTTTCAATTCAGGAAGAATCTATATGATTTCTCCATAGACATAATTTTTCAGTAATCTCTGCGATCAAATGTCCCTGGAACTTAATCCAGAAAATGAGGAGGCATTCAGGAAACTTCTCAAAATTATCTGATGTCCTCAAAGCAAGCACAAAGTAGTTCTTTTATTTGTTGCACTATCTTACATGAAGACAGTAATTTCCAAATGTTCTCATTCATATAAGGCAGAAATGATTTGCTGTTGGACTTCATATATATGAATACTCAGATTGATACACCATTTAATGCCCTCAGTAGTACTTTCCTCAAAGAAAAAGGAACCAAAAAGGAAGTTAGCAGTGAAATCACACTGTACAGTCATGTAATCAGAACATAGAGGTGCACAACATTAAGATTTGCAGTTTCCCATATGTGACAGTTCTGAGTAAGACAAAATACACCTTTTCTGACCATAAAATAATCCAAGGATGTCAAGGACACTGTCAAGGGTTGTTCTTGCCAAAAACCAGCTAGCTAAATCAGTGTGTTGCTGCAAGTCTGAGGATTCAGCTTTTGAACCATGCAGATCTTTTTTGGAAGTCACTTTAAAATGGAGTGCAGAACTATTTGTATCATAGAACATGATATAACCAAATCACGACATGAGTCAAATTTTTGTTGAGTAATATCAGGAACAGAACACTCTGTCAACCATAGCAGCAGACACTTATTCCACAGTTTGTTTCATTTGACAACTTCTTCCTTCCTTTTCTAGTAACACCCTAAATGCCCAGTCTTCAAATTTAGTAGTCGTCTTTATCAACCATTCTTTGATATTGGCCCTTTTTACAACTTTTCAAACACCAATATTTTTGTAATGTAGCTAAACTATTATTGCTGTTCTGTTAAAACAGCATCACCAGTAAAACTCAATTTTTTCTTTTCTAAAGACATGGTGAGAAATGATTTTATGGCATTGACTACTGCCATTTCAAAGTTCCTAAATTTCCCAGCACCTTTTTTACATTGTACGGAAAGTGCTATGTAGTGGTTGAAATTTGAACTATTATTTTTCATTGCAATTTTCTTTTCCTGATGATCCATGTATATGATATATACCAAACATGACAACTAGAATGGGCTCTACATTGGTCACTTTAATTAAACCAATCATGTTGTAACCACCATGTCATAAAGATAAAATAAAATGAAACCATTTGTCTTAAAAAAAAATAAGTAGTCTCTGAAGGGAAAGCAAATTTTAAACTTTTTAAGTTGTCATTAAATTAAATTGATAAATAAAAGGCAAATGATCAGTTATGAATATAATCAAAACACATTTAAGCACATAATGTAAAATATATGAAAAACAAGCATAAACATAGGAAAAAAATGGCCTCCTTCTTTATTTAGTATTGTAATGAAATTTGGTAGAAATAGGAAGTTAATTGAAAAAGGAATTTCTAACATACAGCAGTTCTGAAACTAAGTTTTTTGTGTACTTTGCTGTTATATTTTTGCTGCCTCCTCTTGAGTTTTTAAAAACCATTGGTAAAGTTTTTCTCCTCAGTTATTTATAACGCTAAAAAAAAAGTTCCATTTTGTTATCATCCATAGCATTCCTTGTTTTAAAATAATTACAGTAATCTTATTTATCCCCTTCTATTAATTATAGAACTGATTAAGCCCTTCTGAAGTTCAGTGCCTGAGTTATTATGTTTTTTTTTTAATAACAGTTACGATTTTTATGATTTTAAGGCTTATATCAGAAAAGGAAGAATTAATAAATCTCATAATTTTTTTCTTTTAATTAATTTTTAAGTTCTTCTACTCTGTATTTACTTTCTTAACCTCTCTAGTTAGCAAATTAGATTTCTTTGGATCTTCCTACATTCATCCAAAATCTGTTTTTAATTCTTTCAATTTTAACAGAATTATTTAAAAGTTGATAAGTTTAGTTTCATTTTTTCTTTTCCATTTAATTTTGTTCAATGAATGTAAACAAGTGATCATTTATATTTAAGGCTATGCATCTTTTGAAATGCTGTAGAATACTGCTTCTTAGAAAATGGAATCCCATTTCAGATCGCTTGAAATATCTAGAATTTTAAAATCATTGATGGCTGATTTATTCTTAAGTTTAAATTGCTGTTTTTTTTTTCTAATATATATCAATATGTATATAGATATATATCAGCAAAGACAAAGTAAGAAATTTAGAACCACCTTTTTTACAAAGACAAAAATTGAAATTCATAATTAATAAATTTCAAACAATCCCACAAATGCAGCAAAGAATTTTCAAAATTGTCAAAACCAGAACATCCAAACAAGCAACATCCAAATTCAAAAAAATACTGCGCATGTTTATATTTTGTTTAAAAAAAATATTTTGTAGTTATGTATATAGATATAAGTATATATGTGTAATAAAAGCAAATTTCAGAGAAGTCTTGATGTAGGAGCACTGAGATGTAGAAGCTTAAAAATGCGGATTGCGAAGATGCTTAGAACATAGAATTCGTAAAGACTAAGGAACCTGGCAGTCAAGGCACTTTTAATTCCATTTTTATTTCCAGTTGGCATTTGTGGCCACAATCATTTGGCAGTCATATCATCCCTATTCATGAACATTTACATTTTTGATATTATTGTGATGGGAATCGAACACAACAAAATTGCTTCCAAGCAGCATGGAGAGAGAAGCTAAAGTGTGCAGTTATCCACTATGGAAGCTCATGAAGAGGAAGGTTTTGGTTTGAGTTAGAAAAGTTTCAGTTTTCAGTATTTAGGTTCTCAGTTACGCAAACTTCATAGCATAGATTAATCTAGAAATGATGTAATCCAGAGAAGTTATTGTGATTTTTAGAACAGAGAGGGAGAATTAAAGAGTTACTGTTAGTTTAAATTATAATTTTGATTTACATATTTTTTATCTTACACGCACATACATATATGTATATGTCATAATTTTGAGGGCAGGGTGGCAAGAAGAGATAAAGATGACGAAACAGAATTCTGACAAATCAACAGTCTTTAATTTTGCACATAATCAAAATCATTTCTTGGTAGATAGGATATTTCTGGATCAGAAGCAATTACAATATTTTTTATATGCACGTTATATCATCTTAGAACAAAGGAGGGCATAGCAGCATAGAGATGTTTGCAGGGGGGAATCTAGAGAAACAAATGAAGAAGAATAATGACGTAATTAACTCGCCAATGGTATTTATACTAGATAGATGCAATTGTACCGACAAGTTATGATTGGTTAATGTTAGTTTTAGTTATTCTTTTCAAGTAATGTTATGTAATGCAGAAAAATCTTGAATTTGGGAAAACAGATAAATTAAGGGGGAAAGCACATAATAGAATGAGATCTGCTTTCCTTAATCCTTATTATGGGTCTAAGATAGAATACAAAAACTAAAAAATTAACATATAACTTGATTCCGTATGGCTAATATGACTTGAAATAATACAAAACAACCTATCATTTCTAGTGCTTTAGTTCTGATGTTAACTTTACTTTAAGTACTGTGCATTAGTTGGGTTACAATTGGAGCAAATCTACATGGAACTATGACACTTAACTGGGTGAGACAAAAGGCAGCTAACTTTCAGCACTTACCAACCATACCAACAACAAGCATTCATATCTGTTCTGATCAGCGGCTCTTTGTCTGTAAGCAACAGGCAGACATCTGTTATGAGTCATGTTGAACATTATTTTACTTCACAATTCAACATATGCCACATGACATAAAATTCGCATATACCTGTGGTCTGAGCTAGCATGTGATGAAATAAAGCATAAAAGAAAGAATCAGTTTAAAACTAACTGTTATTAATATATAAACAAAAAAGCCACTAATCTAAGTCAAAAAGCCACTAATCTTCTTTAAAATATGTGGGATTGTTATTAGTGTAAAATATAAATGTGTCAAGAAATTTTATAATTTAATGCAAATTACTTAAAATAATTGATGAAGTTAATTTTATTTTTGTATCTCTTATGCAATTGAGTTGAATATTACATCATGTGTAATAATAATGCATCTTACTTACAGATTTATTTGATTCTTACAGATTACAAAAGTTTGGGTGTAGATAATAATTGCTTTAGTTTACTCATTTCCTATTTGTTTGATAGGTCCCTAATTTTTTTCATTGATGGTCCTTAAAAGTCTTTAATTTCCATGAGCAGGAGAATGTGCGAACCCTGCTAAGTGATAAGCAGTCATTAGAGTATTTATTCTGTCAAATTCAAACTTTAGATGTTATATTTCAAATCATTTTTCAGGTATAAAATATGCATTGATTATATGGGTTGATTATGGAAAACAAAAATGGATAACATTATTTATTATGCATTATTAATGTATGTTTTTATTTGTTAAATATATATTTTTTAGATCTCGCTCTCTGTGTAAATTAATATGCAAATATTTTTATTTCAATGTTTTTCTTTTTCAGGTTAATTATTAATGATTCCTTAAACAGTGGTACACAGCTGCCATTTATAAAACGTGCTAAAGGACTAGGATATGGTGTAATTGTTCTCAATACTAATGACAACAGCAGAGAATATTCTAGGAATATTGTAAAAATCAGGGTATGTTGATAGAATGATATTCTAACTTACATTAATATGCTCAAATTTTTCATCCTTATATGTCTTACTATGTAAATGCATTAATGTACTTTTGATAAATTATATATGACATACTGATGCCTGAATTCACATAATTGTGTATTCTAAAATTTTACATTCAGTTTGAACAAAAGTGCATTATTGTTTTCATATTTAAATGTTATTTATTTATATGATATGTTATGTATGATCATAAAGATTTTAATTTTTTACAGTTGCTAAACCCAAATTATGTAAAAGTCTTTTCTAAATCTGAGTTGCATATGCATTTAAAACTAAAGCTGTAGAAGTTTTTTTAAAGTATGTTAATATTTTAATTCAGCTGTAAAGTAATCAAAATTAATTAGTAATTTTCAATGCATTTGCAAACATTATTACAGATTTTGTTCTTTTTTTTCTTCAGAGCATTATCATTAATATGTTGTAATTTTTTCAGGGTAGTGAGAGCCCTGAGAATCATGGGAATTATGTCTGGAGAAATTTAATCCTTACAAAAGCAGCCGCTAAACATATAGCTATTGTTGCTCATAGTTACGGTGGAATTGTTGCTGTAAATATGGTAAATATGTAAAATTTTAAATTTTTTTTCTTTGTGTTTGGGGTGTGTGGGGGGGAGAGGATGTTTAATAGTATCCTTTTAACCATAAAACTGTTGCTAAATGCTCTGCAATTTAGTGCCATTTGGATAAGCATGATGCCACAACACCCTCATAACATCTGCACTTTTGTTTGATGTAAGTGATTGGCAAACTGAGTGATTGGGTAATTGAGAACTGCAATTGATTCTGGATAAGCCATCCTTTGTTTTTATGAGTAAAGACATAAATTAAGTGTTATAACTGTATTTTTTCTTGCATTTTGGAAAAAGGATCGTGTTCGAGGTCTGTCGAATAGCATTTGTGATTGCATTTTGTTGCATATATAGCTGGCCAAGGAATTAATATCTGTTCATTCGGGGGGAGGGGGGGAACAGCTGGATATGGTTGGTAAAAGAGTGATAAATTGGAACAATCACCTGAGAAAAGTTCTTAGTCATAGCATTCTAAATAAAGCATCCAATTAAACTGAAGTTGCAAAAAAAAAAAAAAAAAAGAAGTGAGATTAATGAATATTTTATTGTAAAAGTGTCAGATGGATGTGCAGCTCAGAATTATACAGGGATGACTGGCAACTTTGGCAGAAATCATGTTTCAGTGGTAGCCAACTTTCATAGTCAATGGGATAATAAATATTGAAAAAGGAAAAATTTCAGAAATTTAGTGTGTTTTTCATTAGGTAACTGAAAAAAATTTTAACAGTTTTATACAAAAGAAGTAAAAATGACAATATGTGTATATATATTATAAGTAAAACAAAATAAATAGGAAGAAATTTGTTTATCAAAATAGAGTATTTATGTGTTTACAGAGATGAGTTAGCCAACTCTGGCAGTAATTTGATACAAACCAATTGACGACTCCTGCCTATTTCATGACTAGAATAAAACCTCATTTCATGAAAACTGGGACATTGACAATTAATCATCAATGTATTACACTATTAATAGTAATAGCATCACCTTTATTGTTTAGTAGGTCCCATAGACCCATAATCAAACTTTAAACCGTGGGAAAAAAATTGTGTTCTTAAAACTTACCGACATCAAACTGTTCTTAAACTTACCACCTTATGTGCTTCTACAATGTAAACTCCACAGATGACTGCCCACTTGAAATTTAGGTGATGATTCAGATCAAAAGCGTGGGAAAGATGAACTATTATTCAAGATTTTGATTTTTGCCAGCATGTGCACTTCAAAGCCTCATACTTAGTATGTAAGAAAAGGTGGTTTTTCAGCTCACTAATATCTATTCTTTTCCCAAAAGTTTTTCATGAACCAATTGAAATTGCTGCAGTGGATGCTCACAATAATTGTAGATGTTTATTTTTTTAACGTAGTAAAGTCAGAGAAGTAAGAAACAAGTGTTTCATTCTGAAATTAACCAATACATGGGAAAGATTCCATGCTTAGGCAAGCATTCCACAGTTTATTTTCTGTGTACAAAGAAAATAATTTTGAATTTTATTTAGAACTTTTATATAATGTTGCATTAGTTTGTAAATGTATAAAAAATGTACTTAAATCTTACAAAAGTTCATGTTAATTTCTGTTGGGAACTAAAGTGTTTTTGTGAACTTTTCAGTGTAAAACATTTCCTGAATCATTTCGAGAACGTGTTATTGCCATAGCTTTTACTGATTCACCGCACAGCTTAGTTGCTCAAGGCCTTTCTCCATCACTTATAGAATGGTTACGCACAGTAAGATATTTTTTTTTCTCTCTCTTTTGCATGCTTGTAGACTCTTTTATAAATTTATGTTGCTTAATGCAAGTTTTTTAAGAGCTTTTAACCCAAAGGCTATGAGTCTGAGGATTTTATGTTGAATCACTCTAAATGCATCATTTCAATTTTGATTTGAATCTGTTGCCATTCTGGAAAATATAAGCTATTTATCTTTCAAATTAAATCTGTCTGTTGTAGATTAGCAAACTACAGTATTTGAAAGAAATAAATGCAGTTCTCAAGAATATTTGTTTCTTACTTTTGAATCAGATCAATTTAAATAATAAAAATGCATTTAATTCATGATTTGCCTAATTAATAATATTCAAAATTTTCATAGAATTGCATTATATATTTATTATTTATTTCATGTTTTGTAAAACTTCTACTAATGAAGTTTTGATTAACAAACTCAACGATTTGAAAGCAATCAGTGACAACACTGTATGGAATAAAACATTTTTATCTCCAGGTCACAATACTGTCTATTGGAAATTTTAAAGCTATGATGTTTTTAAATATTTTGTTATTTTGCTGTTGAATTGAATTTTATGCGGTATAAGGGCAAAGAATGTGATATTTAATAAAATAAAGTTAACATTCGAAATATTAATAATAAAAAGACAAAAAAGTTTTGTAAAGCCATCTTAATAAGAAAACTGGACATTGAATTGATGAGCTGAGAGAAGATAGAAAAATTGTATGCCAGCACTTAAGATTGTATCGGGAATTCTAAACATGTGCTGCTTTTAAAATTTTTGTGACTTTGCTGCTGTATTGTATGTGGCATAAGTGCTAAGAAAATGATGCTTATAAACAAAGCTAAAAAGACAAAAAAAAATTATTTGCAGAAGTGAATGCAACAGCAGGCTGGTCCCAGCAAGAGTGTATAAAACCTTTAACAAACCCTTTTTGGCGACAGTTAAAATCTGAAAACTTTTAGTTTTTTGGGGGGGAGAGGGGAGGGGCTCAGTACTAATTTTCACATTTAAGAATTTGAATAAAGGAAATTTAAATCTGTTTTAAAATTACTTCAGACAGTGTTTTGCTGTGTTCTCAACTGTATCCAATATTGGTTAATATAATGCATTGTTTATTTTTTTACTTAAACGTATTGCCAAAAATTTAATCTGAATTGAACTTATGTTAATATTTACTTATGCTTGGTCCAGTTTAATGATAATATTGCATGTATTTGCAAAATATAATTTAATAATTATTATACTGTGAATAAATTAATAAGATCATATGATACACTGTTACTAGCCAGATCACATAACCAGCATTAAAAGTTTGTGTCAGTATAAGTAGGAATGTAAAAATTGTAAGAGATAAATGGAAAATGAGTCACAAATGACTGATGTAATTAAATATAAGAAAAGTCAGTACTTTTTGGTGATCTGCAACCCATCAAAACATTGTGAATTCATGGGTGATTTTGGAAAGCATTGGTGAACTCATTGGCAACTAATTTTTCACCATTCAGGTTCGATCTAATTTCTCTAATCTAATTTTTCAGCATATCAGGTTGGAGGTTGGCCATAAGGCCATCTCTCTTACCCTGTAAAAAATATTCAATTCAGAATTGTACAGGCTTTATAGGCAACCACCAATAACACAAGTCATCTGTAGTAATAGATTAAGCTAGCTGGACCATGTTTGCGGAAACCAAAAAGGTAATCCCCCTAGGATCTTGACATTCAAAAAACAGCATTGGTATCCCGTGCTAAAGGAAGACCACTGACTGGATGGTTAGACAACATCGAAAAAGACTTAAAACATTTGAAAATTAAAAATTGAAGAGGAGTTACTGCAGGTAAAAGATGCCGGAAGGAGCACGTGGTTGAGGCAACTAGGGCCCGTAAGGGTGTGTTGTGATTGTGAAGAATAATGTGCAAACGACAACAGCATTTTCATAGTAACAGTGTACTCAGAATTCCATACAAGAACAATTAATTAGTAAAATTTAAAAAGCGAGAAACATCAGTATCTTTTTTGAAAAATCTTTTTTTATGCTATTGTTCTCTCATGTTCACAGCATTTATGTTTTCACTTAAAAAAACGTCAGAGATTTGCATAAATTTAGCATCCATACAATTTCAGTATTGGGCACCAGGCAAAACTGACAAGTGCTATGTGCATACCTAAGGTTCCCTATAAATGCTTTTTAGCGATATTGTGGTTTGCCACATAACTACTTTACTGTAGTTTGACGTACTGTTTTGGTGCAGTTTTTCAGTTCAGGTCTGGGTTATCAGAAAGTACTGAAAAGTAACTAAAATAAAATGGCTAAAGTAGTTATCTTTAATAAAAGTCATAAATTATACCTCTGGTAGTTTGTTAATAATTAAAATGCTGTTGGAGTACAGCTTGTAACCTTTCTTTGAAATTCAGTTTCTCAACTTGGTTTTCATGTTGAAATGACATAAAATCTAGTATCATTCTACATCAATGAAACCTCTGAAGAATTGGCTGGGAGGTATCATGGATTTCCTCATTGAAAATTCCAGTTTTCTGTAACCTTTCTAGCACTGCAAGTGTATATTTTCATCTCTGAACTCACAAAATCTCTCTTTTACATAAACATTTCCATCATATGGGTCAGATAAACTCAACAATGGGCCCATTATGTGGCTCGGTGACATAGCTGGTAATCACATCCACAATTGCCCCGATCTTAGCATTTTGCTTGTTTCAAAACTATATCCTAGAAGTGCAAGTGTATATTTTCATCTCAGAACTCGCAAAATCTCTCTTTTACATAAACATTTCCATTGTATGTGTCAAATAAACTCAACAGTGGGCCCATTATGGCACCTGGCGACACAGCTGGTAACCGCCTCTACAATTGCCCTGATCTTATCATTTAGCTTGTTTCAAGACTATATTGAGCTGCCTGAGAGAGACAAATTGTTGAAAACCTGAGATCTGGCATAGGTTTTAAAAAAATGTTTAACTAAAGAGAATGTGCAACCATATGGCTTATTTTTCAAAATCTCACTATTAAGTGATTTCCAAAAGAATTCTTGGAATAAAATAATTGCCTCAGGTAAGCATTGATTAAAAATTATATATTACAAATTGCATTTGAGTAACATCTATTAGCAATTAACATACTATCTAAAATCAAAAATCAGTTCTCTAGTTTGATTTTCATGCTGAGACAACAAATAGTAAGCCAAGTCATTTTCAGGTTTGATTTCCATCATGTGATTTAACATTTCATATTCTTTCATAAATTCAGTATATGGGCTCTTCATTTCTGGTTTGCATTCTAAATGTTTTCATAAGTGGTCTAATCATTTAGATGTTATTGGCCTTGAACTTCCTAGACTTAGATTTTCCTCATATTATGGTTTTTTTTAAATTTTTTTTAGCATTTTTACTACGTGTCGTCCATCTGATTTTTTGCTATAGTTTTTTGTGTAATGTTCCTCACAGAATTGCATTTTCTTAAGAAGAGGTGATTTGTTATCTTCTGTGTTTTCAATCTGCCAAAATCGTTTCATTTAACGAATCTAGGCTTGTTGGTCAAGTGACACTGTTGTTTTGATAGTACAATATATTTAGTTTCTAAATTTATCCAAACACTGTTTCATAGAAAAGTAATCCATTGTCTTTGGATCTAATTTTTTCCATTTTTAAAAATTAAAAAAGTAGTTCAGCACGTATTAAAAAATCTGTTTTGTTCAGTTTAAAAGACTAAGAATCAACCAGTTCTATGTTTTTTGGAATAACATTATTTAAAATCATTAGAAGTTTTGATAGAGTGATATCCGTAATTTTAGGGACAATAAGAAAATCTAAAATCCATTCAGATAGCTTTCTCTGTTCGATATTTTAGCTTTTATTTTTGACTTTATGTCGATGATTGATTAATTTAATCCAGAAATTGGAGTATAAATTTTCTGTTTTGGTAAACCCAATGCATCAGCACATGATGTAGTAAAAAAGTTAGCTTGCAAAGCAAGAATCCAAAACTGCTAGTATGGGACACGGACAATTTCTGGTATCGCAAATGCAAACTACAACTGTATAGTTTTGGTTTCAGTTGAAGTGATCAGAGAGCTTAGGCATGGAAGACTGTGAAACTGGGAGGAGGGATCGCGTCTCTTTTCCTCTGATTTTCCTATTACATCCACCCTTTTAGGAAAGGAAAAAACAGTAGTTGAATATGGAGACAAAGCTGTAATACCTCTAAAAAGATCTCTTTCTTTAGCACTAGTAGTATACTGAAGTAATGAGTAATGCCAACCTCCACAAGACAAACATTTGGTTTAGGATTTACAGTCAGTTACCATGTGAGAGGATTGCAAGCAGTTCAGAGCTAGAGCTTATGTTTCCTAACAAGCTCAAATCTTTTTTTAATAGTACAGTTTCTGAACACTTCACATTTATATATCAAGTGCATAGAATGACATATTCTGCATTCATCTTTTCCAAACTTGTTAATTTGTCATATATTTCTAACATTGCTTTCTAAGACCTGACTGCTTTTTTCTAAGAAAGAAATTAAATTGCCTAATATTGGAACTTTGGTTGAAGTAACCGTCATCTTAGATTGTTTGCATGATTTAAACAGTCTAACAAATCACATAATTTTTTTACTGATTCACATTTTAACTTTGAATAACTTAAAATATACTGAATAGGTGTATCTACTAAAATTCTTGTTTTTCTATCTTTCTTGTAGTGCTTTCATCAACAATTAAGTGTCATCTGCAGTTCCAGTCTACTTTCCTTTTTCTTGTAAATATGCTTTCAAATAAAAAAAAAAACTTCCCGAGAATTGGATTAATGTGCATTACTTGAGATCAGATGTTGAAATGGAATTTTTAAAAACATTAAAATCTTTGTGACGAGTGCAAAATTTTAGTAATGGAATTTGCAGTAAAGGAATTTTGACTTGTTTCGACCTTGAAATATTTATAGATTTCTCTGAATTTAATGCAGTATTTTATAATTCTAATATATTGGAAATGAGGTTCAAAAGACTTAACCTCATTATTTTCTATTTTTGAATCTATGCCCACAGTTCTCCATCTCTTTCTTGCAATTCTTCATATTAAGCTTCTTGGTAGAATTAATTTCACAGATCTTCCAGGTCCCTTGCTGATTTTCTTATGCAGTTCAATTTGATGCTTAGTCTTTGAATCTTATGAAAGAACTTAAAACTTAACTGATATATGTAATTACAGCTTTCACTGGTAAAAAAAAAAAAAACAAAGCACATCTTATAATCTATGTTGTACCTTCTAAGTTAATTGAGGATTTAAGGCAAGGCTATCTCCATGTTAGCTGCCATATCAACTGCACATGAAAAACTAAGTATTTTATAAGCAAGAATCTTAATGAGCTGATGGTTTATTTAAAAATAATTTTGATAACTTGACTACAGTTTCTTCACAAACTGATTCTCTGTAGCAATCATGTTATTATTCTTTCAGGAGATGTGTCTATGAATAAAGAAGAATCGTTGGTTCTGCTTTTTAAAGCATGATCTTTTTTTTTTTCCATTTTTAATTTTTTACTTTCAATTTAAGATGCCCTCAGATTTATTCTGCAATAATATTTTTAAAATGAAAAGTTAGAAAAGATAACCATCTTTGAATTTTAGCCTAATAGGATTTTTAAAGCTTAAAATCTGTTAAAACATTAACAAAAGGTAAAATTATTTTAAAATGAAGTGTAAAAAATGGAAACATTCTTATTTATTTAAATAGGTTTTAATATAAACATAATAAGCTATCTAACTAAGAAGAACCTTATTCAGACATAATATGTTAAAATATTCACTTTGAATGAATGGTAATTTTATGACTCTGAATGGTAATTTTATGTCTTACAAATCTAAACTAAAAGGCTGCTTAAATTCTAAACAATGTGGTAATTATGTAATGCTTCACTTGATTGAAAACTTTGTTTTATATTATAAACACTATATCTTCTTTGAAATTCAAGTTATTTCTGTTAAAATCAGTTCTCATTTATAGCTAGAAAAGTATTTGAAACCATGACAAAGTTCTTATTTTTGTGTCCAAATATTCTGTTTTTTCTGTACAATATAGAGGAATTTAAAATGTGTGTTATTTTAAGAGCCAACAAGTTGCAGCTGTTTTGCGAGCCAAAGTTTGTGCAATGCGTTATTGAGTAAGTGGTCATAATGTTTTGGCTCTTCAGTGTAGTTTCCTGAATATAATAGCAAGAGCAACAAGCATCATTTACTTATATTTGCTAATATCTGCATTAATTAAAAAGTGAAAAGACATTGTTTGTTTATTTGAAATGCTTCTTTCTGTTCACAAACATTTTAAGTATATAAGTGGGATAAATAATCAGTTGTTATGGGTTTATAAAAATGCAGTTAAAACTCCTTAAATTGTAAAGTGCAAGTCATACTGACATGAAGTCAGGCCACCCTTGTAGTATATCAGTACCTATCCCATAAGCCAACTTAAATAACTGTAACAGAAAAAAAAATTGTGATTTATGAAATGTTATGACTCACTCTGAATATCTGCACAATTTTTTGAAATATGTATTCACTTTATATAAGATACAGGAAATATTGTCACACGCAAACTGTTTTATATATACCTTGCTTTATGGTACCAAAATGCACATCGCTATGTGCAGCTGTAATCATATAATACACTTTCTGCACAGAGATGCATGCTATTCCTACTGCATGAGAAGTCTTAAAAGAAAGTAATTCTAGAAGTTGTAGAACATCCAAAAGCGATACCCACCAGATTCTTCAGTAGGCCTCTTGAATTTCAATTTAATGGAAAATGTACAAAATTTTGAGGGAGAATTTGATTAGTTGAGAAACAGATAATTCTTAAAATCAACTCATGTCAGTTTAGAACACAAAGAAACTTTAGTTCATGACTGCTTTGTCAAAATGGTGACAGTGTGAATGAGCAGCTCTTTTGTGTAGGTTTGCTTTTTATATGCATAGCTGAACAAAAGAAAATGAATAACATGAACAGCTCTAAAAACATCTTGTAAACATGCTTTTGCTTAATCTGCTGGGCATGAAGGTATTAATTATATCGTACTTTTATACAGGTTAAACATTAAAAAAAATATCAACTTCAGAGAGTTAAGCAAATGTAAGCTTTAGAGAACAGCAAATATAAAATAATAAGAGAATTTATAGGGGAAATAGGCTTAGTATCATAAAGCAAGAGGTAGGAACAATTTTTGAGAAAAATACTGCTGTATGTCTCTCAGACTGGAAAAAATGGTAGAAATAGATCTATTGATAAAAAAGTTATCTTCCTTTGCAGTCTTATTTTGCAAGTCTCCCATAACATATTATCTAATTAAGGTCCTAATAATATGATTCCAAAACTGTTTTAGAGAATATAACTTCAAAACAGCTGAACTAGATGGTTAATATTTATATTTCATTTCCTCTAATGAGCATAAGGTTCCTCCCTCCTAAGATGTTTTTCATTATTCTATCTGTCCTAGTTATCAAATTTCAGGTGTTCAAGGAGCTAGATATAAGGAACGCTGACATTTCAGGGGCTATCATATGTGAAAAACATCTGAAGTGCAAACAGGGAAGATTTATTTCACATGCTTTTAGTAACATTTGATCCTTTTATATCAAGTGCCAGAAAATTGAAAAAAAAAAGTGTTTTCTGTATCAGAAAGTAATATCTATATTAGAATCGACTTATAGCAAAATCAGTGTCATGGATGTCGAATCAGTGTCATGGATGTCGTCATGATATCTATATCAGCAATGTTTACATATCCTTGTATTAAAAACATACATGTATTATATTTTATATTTTGTTAAAAAAATTCAGAAACATTATTAGTCCAAAGTCATATAATGAAACTGAGATAGGAATAACTGCATAATAATGTAGGATTTCTTTGTTGTTAGTTGTGTGCTATTTGAAATAAACAGTTATAAACTTTCATATTTAATCATGCATTTATGTTATTTGCAATAAAAAGTACTTGAAAACAAAGTACATTATTTATTTAGAAAATATATTTGATTAATAAAGCTTTTGCTGTTTGTTATAATAGTCTTCACACATTTATAGATTCTCATGGGACTAGATTTGTGTTTGAATCTCAGATAAAACATAGCGGAGGTTTTCACTTTCTTCACTATTGGTAGCTGTATTTTTTGGATTTAGAACCATGCTACAAACTTTGTCATTCATTAATTGGCTAATGATTGAGGAGCACTGTCATCACAATGAAAAACTTTTATATCACCTTCATTCATTACTGCTTCTCCACATTTCTTTACAAAATCTGTTAATTGGAAAATTTCACCTTTGGTTTGTGATATCCAAAAACCTTTAAAATTCGTGACTATCATCATAAAATTTAGCTATCGTTCAACTATACATATTTGGCTATGTGTCATGCGATTGGCGACTAAAGACAAGTTGGTCCGCTAAATTTTATCTTGCTTCTATCACGCACTGAGGCAATGAAGCCTGAATTGTATTAATTTAATTATTTATTATACTTATGTCTATTTCTTGCACATGCTGAAGGCTTATCTGAGTCCTAATAAATAAATTCCCACATATACTTATTGAGGGTCCTAGCTAGATATCTTACCACCTGATGCCGTCTCTGCGGGTCCTAAATTCTGCCACCAAGCGCCTCCCTTTGTCTTCCTAAATTCTGGCGTCCAGTGTGGCCATACAATCCCTGGTGCTGGTTCTGGGTTTATGTGAATAACAAATCAGTTATTCTTTATTCAAAAAGCTCAAAATGTAATCTTTTGGCCTATAAGTATCATTAACAAAACTTATTTTTATCATATTGAAAGAAATTTTGTTAAAATTTTTCCTCGTCAACATTTCTTAGCTCATTTAACTGAAATCTACAATCATCTCCAAGTGTAAGGTCAACATAAAAGGCTACCATACTCTTTGTTATTCAGTTACTAACAAAAAAAAAGTGTTTAGGCATCGCTACATGAGTCATTACTCAAGTTGTCATGTGTTGATAAACATGCGGTGATGAAAGCAAAATATAATAAATAATGGTTCGCCAGGTTGCGTCAGAGATATAAAATATTAGTAGGTGCAAAATCAATGATGTATCTATGTCGAATGTTTTAGTGTGAGATGTATGTGAAGGAGATACGTAGCTACGGAGCCAAATTATTGATCATACAAATTTATGCTAAAAGGATTGTTTCTTCAATAACTAGGTATTTTCTTTAGTGTCGAAGTGAAATTAAGAATCGGGACTTTCCACATGTTTTATTATGCGCGGAGGGGGGGGAGAATCAAATGCGCATGCGTAAAACATACAAAAAAAAGTTGTTTGTGGATTTTATGTCTGGATTTTAGATCATTCCATATATTAGACGTCCGGATCTTGGCTTTCGTAATTTTTTTATAATTTATTGATTGTACACTGCCCAACATCCAAAATGCAACACCAAGAATAATACAGTTTGAGAACAGCATTGTGGCCTGCACTCATGGCACTTAGACAGAGATACAGAAAGCAACATGTGTAGGTACAGAGTCAATGAGACTATGGATGGTGTCCAGAGGAATGGCTCTCCATTCTCTGTCAACCATTTGTCACAGTTCATCGTCTGAACGCAGCAATGGCAGGGTCTGCAAATGGGGTCCAGCCACGTCCCAAATGTATTCGATTGGTGAGAAATCAGGAGAGAACAGTGGCCTGGGAAGCATCTTGCAGAGCGCATTGGCTGATGTGAGCAGTGTGTAGTCGGGCATTATCTTGCTGATAAAGAGCATTGGGCAGTCCTTGAAGGTAGGAGAGTATCACTGGCTGCATTACATCATCTGCGTATTGTTAGGCCGTCATAATGCCCTAAATATAAACTAGAGGAATCGTACACAATTGCGTCCCAAACCATGATGCCGGATTGGACCTGTCTCCACATCAACGCCACACTCGAAGGCGACGACTATCATTGGAGAAACAGAAGCGTTGCTCATCTGAGAACATAACCGTGCCATACCGTCGTCCACATCGCTCGGGCCCGGCACCATCCCAGACGTTGGCATCTATGATTTAATGTCAATGGCAGTCTTCTTAACGGATGCCACGAGTGCAGGCCACTAGCCACCAACTGACAGCAAATGGTTTTGGTCGATAAGGAAACATCCAGGGTGTCTTGAAAATGCTGCAGAATGGAGAAGTAGAGAACAAATAATGGCGTATAAAACTAATTTCCGGAAGACACTTTGACAAAAGTAGAGAACAAATAGTGACATGTAAAATTAGAGAACAAATAATGACATAAAAAATTAGAGAGCAGATAATGATATCTGAGCTATTAAAGTCTGTGCGCATCTGTGTGTTTCTTTGTAGCATCATCTCCTCTGAAATGGCGGGGAGCTGAGTTTTGATAGAGGTACTCCCAGATTCCAAAAATTCTTGGGAAGCCATTTCGACCATTTTCATCTTCGTACGAATTTAATTAGCCGAGATATTACTTAAAAGATCTGAAAGCACGAATTTTTCGCCCCCATTTCTCCGAGTGGCAACAGTCTCACATGCTGGAGATAAAAATCTGCTTTATTTCGAAAAGCTTCCAAATTATAGAGTTCACTAATAAATAAATGTAAGTTTTACAAAATATGAAATAAAAATACATTGCCAAACATTAAATGTATTACTGCGGATACCAAAAATTCATGGGAAGCCATTTCGACCATTCTCATCTTCCTACGACTTTAATCAGACGAGATATTAATTAAAAACTTTGAAAATGCTAATTTTCACACTCATTTTTTCGAGTGGCAATAATAAAAATTTTCTAAGTTATACAAAACATGAAATAAAAATAGCTTTGCCAGATATTAAATGTATTATTAATATATAAAGTCATATCCTTATGTTGTAGAAAGCATGCGATTGCATTTGACGTCGTCGTATGTCGAAAACTTTTCGTTAATGTCAGTGTTTTAAATAAATAGCTGCTGTTGACAACTTTTCAGGTTAAGATAATTGACATGGTATGCTATTGCCACGTGAATTCTTTTTTTGATATTGAGATATTACATTAAATTTAAATTATGGTGCCATATGTATTAACCTGAAGTGTCAAACGTTTTTTGTTTCCTGGTTTGGCAACAAAAATAATTATTTGCGAAATTGTTAAAGAAAGAACTGGTTTCATTCATATTGAAATGTTTTTGTGGATTTTCTCTTCAGGTGTACATAAAGCTTAAAATCTTTGTTTACAGTCTAACAGAGCAAGGTATGGACTCTGTTTCCTCAAATTTTTACAAAGCAGAGACTTTGTTCTTCATGTACTCATTTGTTATCATCATTTTCAAATGTACTTTTCAAGTGTTTTATCATCACCCCACAAAGCGGGTTATAGATTTTTTAATACCTGACTAAGCGGGTTTTGGACTTAGCGATTCGTATTGTGTATTTTCATCTTTAAATTATTATAGTTCTAAGTATAAAATTACAGCACACTCCAAATATTACAAGAAATGTGTGTTCTCCAACTGCAAATTATATTTTCATAGTACTTATACCGACTGAGTTCCCCGCATAGGAGAGCTCAAGCTCCTGATCAAATCTATCGCTTTCAGGTTAGACCCTTTCAGTCACTAGTGGCGGCACTCGTCCATGGATTCGCCTTTTCGGCGTGAGCTCTTAAACATTTAAATAACGCCAGCGCCCTCGGACAAAAACTTCAAACATAGGTAAAAGCATATTTTAAATGCTAAATGCCTATTGTATCCTGATGACCAATGAAAGCTTAAAAATTTTGCTTTGAGCGCTGTCTGCTCATCCCAGGAGCTTGCCCGCCAGTCGTATGTAAATTCTGTAAAGAGTCATTTAATCTATTATTCCAATTAAACTGTACGATAATTTTTTTCTCTTTTTAGTGCAAAAATTATCAAATCCATTTTTAAGAAAAACTTACTGTATAAAAATCTTTTCCTTTTGTTATTTATTATTATTTTTTTAATAGCTCAAAAGTAGCTATTAGTCTCAAAATAGTATTTCGCATTGGTTTACTATACACGGCGTAGCACTTTTTAAAACGTTACCACCAAATTTTATCGCCCTGTTTGAAAGACATTATTTACCTTATTTTTAAAATTATTAGACCTTATTTTTAAAAACGTTAAATAAGGAAGAATCAGCATATATGCATGAATGTATTTTTATGGATTTCGTATTTATTTAGAACTGTAATTAAAATTGCTTTATTTTCCCGTGCAAAGCAGACGATTTTTGAAAAGAAAACTACATCCGAAAAGTAAAAATAAAAGAGTGTGTACATTTAATATTAAATAAATAAATATCTCGTAATTGCTGTTGCCATCCACAAAAATCGAGGTTTTATCAGAATATTCTAGTGAATAATTAAAAAGCTTATAAAAGCCGAATTAAAACACCTCAGTTGTAGTTGTTTTAAGCGAATTGCTGTTTGTTTACTTAATGCCGTGATTGATTGTAGCGAATTCTCTGTGAGATTGGATTAACTTTATCTGTTTTGAATTGAATTCTGTTTAACGTTTGATGTATTTATTGTACGAATACGTCTGAGGAAATATTTCAGTATTTTGTTTTATTTCGTGTGAAAAGAATAAGTTTTATTAACTTTTCAACAACTTCTGCATTCAATCCATTACAAACCCGTATGCACGCAACAATTTTTGGTGTGAGGAGTGGGGTTTGAATGCCGTTCACGAGAGCAATGGGAGAACAGTTGAGACAGCTTGTCAGACTCTTTTGCTGCATTCCAAGAAAAGATGGAAGGGGCCGTCAACTCCGTTAAAGAAGAAATGAAAGCTGGCCAAGAATCCGTTAAAGAGGAGATGAAAGCTGTTAAGGAAGAAATTAAAATTGATCAGGAGGAAATAAAAAGGGAAATCACCTGCATAATAGAAAACGAATTTGAAATTATAGAAAACAGAATTGACACGGTTGAAAACAGAGTTGGAGAAACTGAAGAAAGAGTTTCTGCCGCTCAACATCAAATCGAACAACAAATTGATGCCAAGGTTTCTGCAGTTGCGAAAGAAGTTGATACTTTTAAGAAATTCTTAGCGACGGCAGGAAGCAATTCGGATAGTTTTAAATTTCTACCCATGCCTGCTCGTCCCTCTCTGAAGCTATCGACATGTGATGAGAAGACCTGGCAAGTGTATAAGACACAATTTTGTATAGTTGCGGAAGCGAAGGGATGAGATTCCCAAGCTAAGGCCTATCATCTCGTCGCTTCTCTGAGAGCAAATGCAGCGAGTAGCCTGCAGACTTCCTGTCCAGAAAACCAGAGACTAGACTTCAAAGCTCTATCCGGCTTGGAGCTGCGCTTCGGGGAGAAATATTTGAAAGACTGCAGTAGGCTTCAATTAAAATCCCGTCAACAGAAGCCCACCGAAACACTCCAGGAGCTCGCCACGGATGTTGAAAGGCTGTCCCACCTCGCTTTTTCGGAGTGTCCGACGGAAACAAGGGAAATCCCGTCCCTGCAATATTTACGTCATCGACGGCATCCGGGATCCTGAAATACAAAAAGCTCTGAGAATGGCGGATGTGAAAGATATAAAAAGCGCTCTAGTGTACGCCATGAAATTCGAGGCAGCCCAGCAAGCAACTCGTAGAGATCGCTACCCAGTCAGAGCTGTGCGAGTCCACGAGCCAGTGGATCAATTGATGCCTCGTTTAGATGATTTAACAAGACAATTGATTGCCTTGCAGCGCGGAGTATTGGTGACAAGAAACCGACCATAAAGTGGCGGGACTGTTGTGCTTTAGGTCACATGCGAAGGAACTGCCGAACACCCCAGAGCACGGAAAATAAGACGGCCGATATAAAGAGACAATTAAATGCTGTGAAATGGAAAAGGAGTGACGAGAAACCAAATTGCTGGAACTGCACAGCTGAAGGCCATGTACGAAGGAACTGCGGAACACCGCAGGGTACGGAAAATAAGATCATTTCCCAGCAACGACGCAGGAGGCAAATTAATGACCATATGGAGGAGCGGCGGTTGTCAGATAGTGAAAAACTCTGTTTAAATGTGTTCAAGATTTCTGCAGTGAGTGGCAATAGTAATGCCAGTATTAATGGGCATATCGATGGAATTCCTTGCCGTATGATCATTGATACAGGAGTTAAAGTTGCCATCATTCCGAAGAATTTAGCTCAACAATTTAAGGACAAACTGATTTGGACCCCATCCTGTGTTACCCTCCAGACTGCTTCCGGAGAGAAAATTGACATCGATGGGAAGTTAAACGTGAACATAACGCTTCATAGTGCCCCTTACCATCACACGGCATATGTGGCAGATATTACAGATCCTTGCGTACTCGGATTGGACTTTTTAAGGAAATACAATTTTTCCTTGGACTTCAAAAACAACAGACTGCTTTCAGAATTATAGTTGTTATCTCTCCACCATCAAAAAGGATCCTCACCTCGAAATGCCGATGCGTTGTTCTGAAGAACCTGGCTCAGAAAACTGCCGAAATCATCCTAGACTCGAAGAGAAAACCGAGATTACCGGCAGTTCTCCATCCCAGATGCTCATCGGTCGTGATCTTCTGATCTAACTTTTGAACGACTTCTGCATTCAATCCATTACGAACCGTACGCACGCAACAGTATGTATCTACAGCCATCAAATGACGGTACCTACAGCCATCAGATTTTGATCAACCCTTCTACTGAATTTGAATTTTGTTTTATTATTTTATTTCATACTAGCCGCTGCGCGGCCAGCCTTCGTCTGGCTTTTAAGTGTACCGGAAAAATGCCTAAAGAGAACACCAAACATTAAATTTGAAAACTGCACAGAATTTTACTCTGCAGAACAATTTTATCGAAAAAGAAACAAACAACAACGGAAAAAAAAATTCAGTTAAAAATGCATTACATATAAAAAGCATACAATGAAATAAGCAATATCCCTTAATACAAATATTAATTATCCTGATAAATAAATTAACCAACTTCCTGCTGCCTTTTCTAGACAAACGTCCAGTATCCAAGAGAAACATTAAATTTAAAAACTGCACAGAATTATCGCCCTCATTTTTCCGGGTGGCAATAGTGCTGATATCAGCAACAATGGCTGTGTGCCATTGTTGTTCATATAATGAGAGAAAATCATCAATTTGATACTATTTCATAAAAAAAAAAATCATTCGAATTTTGAAAAATCGATGTGCACTGGCTCTTGTTTAGATGCATCCTGTGTACCAGATTTCATAGGCCTGGCTCTATTAGCTTACGCGTAGTACGAACGAAAGACACCTACACACACAGAAAGACTCGTCCGTTTAAATATAGATCTATAAATTAATTAAACAATATACCTTTGCAAAAAGAAACAAGCTTTCAATTTCTTAAACTGTTCAATAGAGTGAAATCTCGCTTTGCTATAGCCCAGTATGTCTTAAAATGACGCGATTTCGTCAGAAAACATAAAATTAAAAAAAAAAA
>KK116218.1:370186-391291 GCA_000611955.2 Stegodyphus mimosarum
GAAGCGTAAAGAGCAAGTGCGTTACGTTCAGGGTGAAATCCCAATTCAGACTGAGTTAGTTTTGGTTTACAATGCATTTTGATTGGATAGTTAATACTTCTGTAAAATTATTATTGGTTACTTGACTTTTAGTTCCATTTACATCATCAGAATTATGTAAGTGCCATATGACATGGATCAATCTAGAAATGACGCAGTGCGTAGAGAGGTTATTATTTTTAGAATTGAAAAGGGAAATTTACGTTGTTAATTTAATCTTAGACATATTCTTTATTTTTCTTACATATATATATATATATATATATGAAGCTATTTTATTTTTCAACGATACAATTTATTCCTGTGTTTTTACATATTAGTCAAAAGTTTTCAGTATACTATGGGTGGAAATTTGAAATGATGCATTTCTGAAGGCATTTTGCTGTTTTTAGAACAAAAGGGAAATTAATCAAATTAAAAAGCGCCTTTACTGTATAAAGAATTAAATTTTTACTCTACGGATTCTCCACCATAAAAGGAAAAGAGAGTTTTCCGTTAAAATCGACAAAGATGTGTGTAGTACTTTCCGTTTAACAATATATTAATGTGCTTGATTCTTCTAATGCTTGCATTTGTTTTGTGGACATGTCGGCCGTAGTCTTCGGCTTCTCTTTTTTTTGTCACGAGCTATAATGCTGTCAGTGTGCGAAAGATGTGTTTGAAACTGCCGAACAATAGGTGCGGCCATCATAGCACATGCAGCGCTTCATTTTGATAATGTCATTACGGGTTTGTCCCAAATAAAAATCGTGAGCAGCACCACTTTCATTCGTCTACATAATCATCAAAATCTTATATTGCTTGTTCATGTATACATCTGTATACGATGATGTGGTTTTATTTTATTAAAATTTTATTAATATGATTTGCGTCGGTATAAAGATTTTACGGGCGTCAATGACTCGTGCCATGATCCCTGCAAACTTTTCGACTCCGTAAGGATTATTGGCATGTGTTACAAGGTTAAAAAGAATAGTTTCCTACAATGAAACGTAAATGCTGTGTCTACATTTATTGTTAATGTTCGTGTTGTTCGTAAAATCCCTGTTAAACGAGTTCTAAGGCCTTCAGTGAATTATCAGTGTGTTTTGGAAAGTATCTTAGAGACTGAGAAAGAATGTGAAGAACCCTTTTATTGAATTGAATTAAAAATTAACAGAAAGCACCACTCGTGCTTACGGAATAACCAGCATTTATGGCTTAACAAAAACAATGAATTAACTCAGTAAATGTAATTTAGCCTAACGATTACACAGATGGAGAAACACGCAAGTTGGCTTTGACCTAAAAGTCGGCGAGAATTACGCAGCGCCGCAGAATAGAGTTCTCAAGAGAATCAAATTAGCAACACGGCTTTCTGCTGACCGAACAAATTCTGTCTTCTAAAACCTTCCTTTAAATACTACCTCCTTTCTTACCACATCTGAATACACGCGAGCTAGAAATTTACATTTTGACAGGAAAATGGGGAGCTGGAAGGGCAGGAAAGCAAATTGACATAAAATAGCTGTTTAGTGAAACTAAACGATTTATTGCAAACGCATTAAACTAATTAAATTTTTTCTACGAAACTTTAAAAAATGTAAAAATTGTTTATGTATGACTGAGATGAATTTGGGATCTCTTTTATTGTAATACAACACGCGCGAAACAATTTTCTCTAGAAAGGTACCCGCGCCGACATATATCTTTCTATAGAAAATTGTTTGGCGCGTGCTGCCTTTTAATGAAAAGATTCTGAAATTGTTTTTGTTTTACATCAAAACATATCTTGCTGCTTTAAATGTGATATTTATTACTTCGTGTGTCTTCTGAGAAGCTCCTAGCTCTCTGTTCCTTGAAAAAGTTCTGAAAAGGCTTCGGCAGTGTTATCACAAACTTAATGTATTTTAATATATTACGACACCCTTTCTTAGCTTCTGGGTCATTCTTTATTTCCGTTGAAGGTGTATAGCCCCAGTGAAGCATCTTCGTTTTTCAAGTATCTGCCAGTGCTTCCGTTAGCAATCATGAAACTGAGCGTACCTATCTAGCTGAAAATCTCCAATTAATAGATCTCTGTATTTGCAGTAAGAGTGAGTTATTTCAGCTTGGTAATATTTCTTTGTTTTATGAATGAGCTTTTCTTTTATGTCTATATGATCTAATCTAGAAAATCAGAAGGATTTGATACGAAAGAATGAATTTCCTTTTGGGGGAGTGCCGTTTTATTTTCCTTAATCCTTCTTAACAAGGGCAGGTTTCGTATGTTATTTTAATTATTGTGTAGTCTATTGTTAATTTTCTTTTGTATTTTGTTTTCTATTGTCCCATTACTCGACTTTATCTTATAATTTATAGCAGAGTGTTTCTTTCATGCCCGACTTGCAAAAACAATAAAAATCAAGTTTGGTATGAAAGAAGATTGTTATTTGAGAAGAGTAGATAACTTGGCAATGCTGCTGGATCGTAATTGTTGAAAATTTTTCTTAAGGATGTAATTTTCTTTCCGAGTATATGTTTATTTATTTAACTGGTTCAGATTCTTCTTCATAAAATTAGATGTTTCACAGTTTCCAACTTTAGTATGCAAGTGCCAGTGAGCGCGTTATCTTTTTTAATTATTTTCTATCACATATACGTTTTAAATGAACGGGTAAATTATATACTCTTGCGATTAAAGAAGTATGACTTCTGCATATTTAGTCCAATAGTTTATTCTCAGAGACATCTTTTGAATTGTATTCTTGTTAAAAAAGCTACTAGAATACGAGCGCTATTAATGGTAAATAGCATTCCCTGCTATTGTAACGTCTTGCCTGTTTAGATATTGACAGTTTAGTAGTATTTGACCGTCACTTAGATGATGCCTTTAAGCCATAACTTCTGAATACTGATCCCTCTCAGAAACCACATTCACGTTAAACAACACTGCAGACCGAAATTTCAACATTGTCATCATCGAATTTGCATATATCCGGTGCTAACGTATGCACGAAAGTGCAATTTTGTGTTCAATTGTATTTAATTAATATAAATATAAAAATAACAACATAATAACATAAGACCTCAAAAATTACAAGTGGCGTATCATGTTAAACTAAAAAATCGAATAAAATTCATAGCTAAATTCAAAAAGGGGAATGGAAATGAAATTGAGAAAATTCTTTATATCTTTTTACTTCCTTCCACGAAGTAAGGGAAGTATTGTAATCGCGAAAAATTTGGGTATTATATTTCAGTGGAAATATCCATTTCGGTTATTTTTGCCAGGTATTTGTACGTACGGACAGAATAAAAGACTCATTTTCCAAAACGGACTGTGAAATGGATTCAAGATAGTTTCGTGACATCTGTACTGTCTGTCTACGAGAAGAACAGCTCTGGCCATAGTGGCGGTCGCTATAGCAACAGGGCTAGTATATTTCAAATAGGAGCAAACCAAGGGTCGCCAATTAATCTTTAAATCCGCCAAGATGGCAAACTGAAAAGTAAATCTTCAAGACACCCGTACGGAAAATGGAGCAAGGCTCGTTTCTACGGCAACAGACAGCTGCAGACTAACTGGCGAGAGCTTTTCTTATGATAGGCAGACTGTATGTATTTCGCATCGCTGAAAAACGATTAACCGTAGAAGGTTGAAATTTTGTATATGGGATTGCTATAATATCTAATTGCGCACCTCCTCTTTTTCATTGTAACTGACAATACCAAATATATATTATATATACCTACCCCCTTACCCGGCCTTTATTTTCGCAATCGTAGTCGTAGTCACATACTTCGAACTACAAAAGTTTTTTTTAAATGAGGAAAACATTCATGCTTTGGCAATACCAAATTTTTTTTTAAAATTATTTCTTGACAAATAACGACTTAAATGCGGTCTCCTGTCTCTTATAATTATTATATCTGGTAAAATTTATACACATTATGAAAAATGTTCATAAGAATTTTGACTCCCGTACGGTAAAAATTGACGGGGAATATTTAATTTCAAAATCTGCAGTTTTTGACGTCATTTTCGTTAATTAAGTTAGAATAATACCAGGAAATAAGTTTAAATTGAATGTAGCAAAAAATGTTTATAGTTTAATAGGCCTACTAGGAAGTCATGTGATGTCCACATCAGATTTTATTTCCTTAAAGCATTTCATCAATATTTTTAAGCATTTTCGATATTTTAACGAAGATTATTACACATCAGATATTTTTTATCAAGAAAGCAGAGGTTTATAACCTAGTAACTTTCATAAGCAGTATATATAAAAATATAAATATTAGCAAATAATCAAATGGTAAGAAGGACTATTAAGGTTCATTGTAATTACTAGAACGATGTACATAGGAAGTTTTTGGTTTTTAAAATTATTCTGGTCTAATTCATTTTTAAATCTGACATTTCATTTAATTGAATATTTTTTTATATATTAACGTATACTCCTTTTGTTTGCGTTTCCCCATCTCATTGATTCGATACTTCTAAAGAATTTTTGCATTTAAATAAAAGTTTATCGTTCCAAATAATTTACATCGTTACATTTAAGTTAATTTACATCGTGTAGAGGTATTCTTGATATGCATGCCAGTATGCTAAATTTGGGGAATTAAATATTTACATTTAATTTCATTTGCACTTTCGATTACGTATAGCAAAGACGAAACACGATGTGTGAACGGTTGGAAGGTGTGTGAAATAAGCTAGTTCCATCTGAAGAATCCATGTTATTTCATTGTCTTTTCAATAGTTCATTTTTAAGTAATTTTCTTTATATGGCTTTAATTATCATTAATAATTTTTGTCACAATTTTATGCATCTCCACTACTATTGGCCATTGCTAGTAAAACAATTTTTCTATACTGATTTAACTTTTAATATTTAATACTTCTACAAAATTTTTCAAAAAATTTTTTTAACTTTAAATTTATTTACACTTTAAATTGTAATTCTTTTACTTTGTAGAGACATTAGGTATTTTTTTTAAAGCAGGAGAGATGAAAAATGAGCAATGCCCTCGCCTCGACTCGAGCCACGGACCTCTCGATTACGCGCCGAGCGTGCTGACCACTACATCACGAAGGATGCTAAGAAGGCGGGAGAAATACCTTATATACTCCCCCTTTTAAAGGGCGACTGGGCGTTAGGGGACTCAATCGTCAAATCCTGGTGTTGGAGAATCATCATCCACCACCTTTTTTAGTTAGGGCGCCACTGTAGATTTATTAAGATTTTTTTGTTGTAAGAGTCATGAAAAATCAGCAATGCCTTTGCCGGGACTAGAACCACGGACCTTTCGAATACGCGCCAAGCTTGCTGACCACTACACCGTTAGGTCATGCTAAGAAGACGGGAGAAATACCTTATAACTTTATTAGCTTTCTTAATTTAATTTGAAATAAAAGAATTTTAATAGGAGTATTCCCCTTTAATTATTTATACACACACACACATATATATATATATATATATATACTGTTTTCTCTTATAAACTGTAAATCTCCCTTTTTCCTGTATTTTCAGGTGTCTCGTAATTGGGTTTCCAGCCATAAGCCTCTGGATACACCTCTTATCTTAAGTGATGCTCACGAAGTTGAGTGTTACTCTGCTGGTAAGTCATATTATACGAATCCTGTGCTATGACATTTTAAAACTTGGAATTAAATAATCTACGTGTAGTAAATGATTACGCTAATTAAAGTAATGCATAGTAAGTGGAACTATAGGAAGAGATTACACTAAGTGGTATGTGCACTATAATATAGTCATAAAACTCCTTTTATGAAGAATAGGTGGTGTTCAATTATTTTACTTATCAAACAAATTGCGAATGCAGTTGTACAATATAAATTAAATTTTTACTGAAACAAATAGTTTTTATATGGCTAATATCAATTAATTAATTAACTAACTTAATTTCTCGTTTAAGTTTTATTCCGCTTATTTTATGACACAATTAAAGAAAATATTTGTCATTTATGATTAGAGCAGTAGTTTTATAGCGGATTACTTTGCAGATTGTAGCGAATTTTCATAGCTTTTGCGAATGTGGTATAAATCTCAAATTTTGGATTTTTTCGTATCATGTGTTTTATATATATATATATATATATATATATATATTCGCTAAAATTGTTGAGTTATATTTAAATATTTTTATGCTATTTACCATCAGAATTTCCGCAAAATTATGAGGAGTAATTTATTTCAAAATCCAACCTGAAAATTGAATTACTTAAGTTTTCCTGTATTTCTGGAATGCGGTGGAAAATCATTTCATGAAATTAAAATGAAGTTGTCCCCTGCTTCCTGTCACTGATGACAAATAATTCGATGCTGAAAGATATTACGTGCCCCCCCCTTTATCTGTATTACAAAACATAACTAAATTGTTAAACATTTCTTTATTATTATTTTTGTTCGCCTGTGCATGTTTGAAAAAATTTATGTGCTCAAAGATTACTTCTTTTCTGCTCAGAACAGTACATTTTTAATTAGAAAGTTCTTTATTGTAATAGTAACTGAAGCGTGGATAGTTACGAGGGGGTACTCAAAAGAAACCGAACTAATTTTTTGGTGGGCAGAGCTTTTGTAGTACCGCGTTTTGCCGCGGGGGGCGCATAGAGCGAGCATTCCTGACTCAGTAAGCCGAGTGCCGTCACTGAAGAAGATGAGATTTAGTTTCAGCGGAATTTATAATGGCAACTGTTTTGTGTGATCGTCGTTTTCGCCATGGCTGAATTTCTGCTTTTTGCTCGGAAAAAGTGAAACAGTAACTCTTGAAATGTTAAAAACGGCGTACAAGGACGATGTTTTGAGAAAAACTCAAGTGTTTGAGTGATTCTGTTTCAAAAATGGTGAAATGTCAGTTGATGACAAACCTCATTCTGGCCGTCCTTCCACAGCCCACCACATGAAATTGTTGAAAAACATTCGTGCAGTCATCAACGAAGATCGACGTCAGACCATTGAAGAAATTGTGGATCTGTCATGAGTGACTTGGAAGTTTGCGCAGCAAATTTTGACAGGAGATTTCGGAATGAAAAGGGTGGCTACTCAATTTCTGCCATGACGACTGCTGAACAAAAACCATGTCGCAAGAGTGAAAGAATGTCCTAGAATGAAAACAGACATGAAAGCGCTTTCCTGATGTTGCTAAAGTGGGAAAAAAAAAAGACGGAGACTCTGTCGAGCATCAGAAAAGATGAATTTAAACAATGTTTTGAAAAATGGAGTTAAAGATTAGACAAGTGTATTACTGCAAGCGGAGAGTACATTGAAGAGGATTGAAGGTTTGTACTTAGAATCTGAATAATAAGTTAAAAATATAAGTTTGGTTTTTTTTTTGGGGGGGTACCCCCTCGTACCACGGCCGGACTATAAGCATAGGCAAATAAGACAAATGTCTAAGGCTCGGTTTGGGGGAGCGGTCAAACCGTCCACTTTGAAAACAAATATAAAAGTAAAATAAAAGTTTCCTTTTATTTCACAAAGTAAATAAAAGTTTATTCATATACTGAGTTTAAATTTAATCTAAATCTACAGGTTTCCTTATTTTATAAAGATGTACTAATATAAATGGTCCGCTGCACATGAACAACATTTTCCTGACAAACTCATCCGTAGATGGGGTGTGACATTGTAATATTGGGTGCGCATTGCATGATGAGCTGAAGTCTGGTAAAAACATTAAACATAACGAGAGTAAGAAGTAGAGAGAGACGTTTTTTGGTTCTAAATATTAAATTTCTGGGAATGATTAGTCGGTTGAAGTGTTGAAGCAATTTTTTATATAATAAACTGTGTAAAAATTTTATATAAAATAAATTATCGTCACACTTCCGATAACGAAAAAGAAAGCGGAAGAAGAAAACGCAGGAAGAAATAAATAAACCAAAAAAAAAACTGCGTTTAAATATGATGTTAATACAAAAACAGATAATATTGATGCTGAAGTTCAGTCTGAAGCAAAGATTGGTTGAATTGAAGTGATGGTGAATATTCTGGAAACTAGGGAGTACACCCAGAAATGATAGAAAGCAATGAACAAAGTTATAGAAATGGAATGTAACTGAAGTAATAGAAATTTAAAACATAGAAGGCATACTAGATATTGTGGAGAAAAACCACAATTCAAGTGATGAAGAAGAAATGCAAAATATACTTAACATCGTTAATGATACTTTAGTTTTGGAAAATTTGGGCATTTCTTTATGGCCTTTAAATTTAGCAACAGACAGGTAACATTATTTGCTTAAAAATAATTTTATTTATACATACCGCTAAAAATGTAGCAACAGAAGGTGGAAAATCTGTAACTCGGTCATCAAAGAAAATATTTTTATTCGCAATAAAGCAAATGGTCAAAATGTTGAACTAGAATGGTTAGTGTACAGTCCAAAGAGTAAAGCAGTTTACTGCTGTGTTTGCAAGTTATTTTCGATAAAACCAACATCTTTCACTGAATACTTGGCCGGGAAAAGTTCAAATGTAAGAGTGCAAGAACACGGAATTTCCACTGATCATAGGCATTTTAATAGCAAGAAATTTATTTGAGGGACATATAGACACTCGTTGAAAAACAGTATTTAGAAGGAAAAAATATTGGAAGAAAGTACTGCTACGAATATAAATAGTACAACAATAAAGATTTTGGCTAAAAATTCTCTTGTATGTCGTGGCGTAATGAACTCTTTTAAGTTTCTATAGTAGAAATTACATAGGAGCTCTAGAATATTTGGCAGAATTTGATGAGTTTTTGTCAACTATTTGCGATGAGTTTATTGAAATATTGAACAAAAAGATGTTAGAAACATTCTTTTCGAATCGAAAAATATTATAGGTCCCTGATATAACACTCATAGACCAGTTAACTTTCATGTTACGTTATGTATCAGATGATGGCATCACAATAGAGAGATTTTTCGTATTTTTGTCATATTGTTCGCCTATAGGAGAATCATTAGAAAATGAAGTTTTACAGAACTTTGAAATATTACGTCTGGATATTTGTAACTATAGAGGAGAAAGCTATGACAATGCGGCAAATATGGCTGGAAAATACAATGGACTCCAAAACCGCATTCAAAAACATAGTCAAACAGCCTATTATGTCCCTTGCTTCACATTCTTTAAATCTAATAGTAAGTAGCGCAGTGAATCATGCTTGCAAGAAGTAGCATATTTTAATTTATTGGAGAACGTTTATACATTTTTTCGTCATCTACACATAGGTGAAACATTTTAGAAAAAGTTTTAAAGCAAATAATAAGCATTTTATAATTAAAAAAAAATTATGTACTACTAGGGGGTCTTGTAGAGCTGATGCAGTTAAAGCAATTCGCTCTGGGTTCGACGAATTAAAAAATTTTCTACTTGATATATCTCTAGATGAATCTCAGAAATGTTCTGTAAAAGGGAACCCCGAGAAATAAAGAACAAAATTAATAATTTAGAATTCATTTTATTAACAGTTATTTGGGATAAAATTCTCTCGAGAATAAGTACAAGGAGTTTATCCTTACGAGACTCTACTATACTAATCTCTTTTGGGCAAATATTTTTGACAATATATTTAATTACGTTAATAGTTTAAGAAATCTATTTTCGGAAATAGAAGCGGTGGCATTAAATGTGTCAGAATTAAAAGCTTATTGCGATATTAATAAAAGGTCACGGAAACGGATAGAATTTTTTGATACAGTTCATGATGAGGACGACAAAAGGTCATGTAATGAGAGTCAAGAAGCCTTTAAACGAAATTACTTTTACGCAATATGTGACAAAATATCACTTGAACTAAAACTACGTAGCAAAAGTTACAAAGACATTCATGAGAGTTTTAAAATATTTCATACAAACTCAAATGACAATGTATCCATTGAATCAGAATATACCAAATTACTAAAAAAGAAAAAGGGTACAGTGAAGACATCGATACAAAAGAATTGGATGAGGAACTGTTACAATTTCTATTACTTTGTAAAAGCCAAAAGTTAACGTTGTCATCTGACGATTTATAAAGACTGCAAAAATTTTATCGACAATTCTAAATATGGGAATCATATTACATATGTGTTTAACTTTGTCTGTATCGAATGCGTCTGGTGAAAGATCGTTTCCGGTGTTAAAACGCGTAAAAAATTATTTACGAATCTCGTTAAATCAAATAAAATTAACTTCTTTAGATGTGCTTTACATAAAACAAAATGCGTTAAATAGTATTAATTACGAAGAAATAATTGAAGAATTTGCAGAATTGAAAGCCAAAAAAAAAAAAGAATTTTTGAATTAATTTCATTATTATTTTTTCAAAACTATGGTTTTGACATTTAACAGAATAAATTTTGTTTTCTTAATTTATGACATACAAGCAAAAAGTTCCAGTTCTATTGATTGTATCGAACATAATCAAACGCACACTAACAATGGAAAGTGTATTAAAGATTTTTGAAAAACTGACTATTTTCTTATTTATTAGTATACTGACTATTTTTTGTTAATTATTATTATATACCTATAATTTATTATTTACTTAGACAGTTCTCGTTAAAATTATGTAACGGCCCGGGAGGAAAAAATGTCTAGGGCTCGTCCCTGCCTCTTGCACTTACACAAATATAAACTTTTTGTCCGTTGCGTGGATGTAAGCTGGTCATTTTAACTAAGCTGAATCTTTGTAACATGAAAATGATAGCAAAAAATTCGTAACGCGTGAAGATTGTGTTTGATAAGTGTAATAAGCATTCTGCTCTGCCCACAAAAGAACTGATTTTGTTAATGCATGATTTTACTGGGTCCGTGACACTTAGCCGACGGGACACTTAACCGACACCAATTAGCCGACACGGACACGTAGCCGAAACGGACATTTAGCCGACACGGACAGTTAGCCGACAGGACATTAAGGCCGACACGGACAGTTAGCCGACAGGACATTTAGTCGACACGGAAAGTTAGCCGACAGGACATTTAGGTACGAGACACTGAACTGTCAAGCCATTTAGTTAACAGAACACTAAGCCGACAGTGACTTTTAGCTGGCACGAAGCCAAATTGAAAAAGTGTTGAAATTTCTCGTCTGATTTAATTTTCGAAAGGAAAAAATAATTTTTCACTTACGTCACGACGGTCACTTAGTTGCATTTTAATATGGTATCTGCAGAAATTGTTCGTAAAGCTTCTGCATTTAATCAACTGGGTTTCTTTGAACACTTTCACAACATTAATTTTTCACATCATTAATTTCGCATCATTTCTTGTTTACTTAATGATATTAATTTTCCATTCTCGCTCCTCCAAAATGCTTTCAAATTTCTAATATCTTTACGCGGTTAGAAAATAAGAGTGGAGTTGCATATCAGCAGCATATGAAGAGTGAAAAATGCAGTTTCTGCGGAAATGTATTCAGTTCTGAATAAAACAAAACCTTAAAGAATATTTGAATTCTAAATTAAACATTATGCAACAGTTTAGTGTTATAAACATTAACGTAAGTAAGTATTTTAAGCGAGAGGCGTGGTCAATAAAATGTTACAGAATCGCGCTTTAAATTTCATACAAATTTGAAAGCATTAAGACAGCCAGATTGGAAAATTAATATCATTAAGTAAACAAGAAAAATTATTAATGATGTGAAAGTGTTCAAAAGGACCCAGTTGATTAAATGAAGAAGCTTTACGGATAATTTTTGAAGATCCCATATTAAAATGTAATTAAGTGACCGCCGTATTTAGGTAAAAAAAGTTCTTTTTTCCTTTCGAAATTTAATTCATATTCCTTGACGAGAAATTTCAGCGCTTTTTTAATTTGGCCAATATACACCAAACAGCACGATAAATATCACACAATGCTAAATTAACACAATAATTATAACCACATATAAGATCTTTAAGAATCGAAAAATGAATTTTACTGATTGTGAAAATATTACTTAAATATTGAATTTGCGGATAAGTCGAGAAATTTCGTAATTCATAGTAAGATTAAATAATTAGTTCGTACGTGTGAGCTAAAACGTCACTGGCGGCTTAGTGTCCTGTTGACTAAATGTCTGGACAGTTAAATGTTCTGACGGGTAACTCTCTGTCTTGGACAAATGTCCTGTCGGCTAACTGTCCGTGTCGGCTAAATGTCCTGTCGGCTAAGTGTCCGTGTCGGTTAAATGTCCTGTCGGCTAAGTGTCCATGTCGGCTAAGTGTCCCTGTCGGCTAAATGTCTTGTCGGCTAACTGGTGTCGATTAAGTGTCCGCGACCGGATTTTACTTACGTCGCTAATCTACTTATGTTACAATGAAATATGATCAGCTGATACTTTAATTTAGTACAGAAGGTAACACAAGATTGAATAAATTGATGTTACCATTGACAAGGTCACCATTTAACCCTATTATTTTTAAAAGTCTGTCTCTTAGATATTTAAACTTCATATAATATGGTAAAGAACAAATAGAAATGCTGATTTGCATTATAGAAATAAATAAATGCCGAGTTAATAGAGTGCAGTCAGTATAATTACTGATGCTAGAATAAATCGTGTGAGCGATATAAAAAGCATTCTGTAATTATTTCTATCATGAATTCCATTAATTTCTCAAACGAAGCGGAATAGTTGTTTATAAGGTTAGAGTTCAAATTGATCACCTTGATATCTCAGCATTATTTGCTGAATGTGCTGAAGAAATAAATCCCTGTCCCTCTTGTTGCTTCTTTCCTCGATTAACAAAAACAAAAGTCAAATATAAATAGAGTTCAGTGTTTATTATGCAGTGACTGTCTAAAACTTTGCTAACTGTAGTGCAGCATCTCTGTTTAAAGTAGTTTTCTAAAGCTGATTTGACTGCTTGCGAAAATCTCGATGGTTGATGAGAAAATATGCCACTTCTTATCGCAAAGCAATAGACAGAGCACCACGGCTTTCCACATTGGGTCAAACAGGCGAAGAAATTAAAGGCACTGTGATCTGACGCTGTAAAGTCTCTGAGCACTGGTAATTTCATCCGAGGTTCGAATCCCTGGCTGCATGGGCGTTTTCGTGGTTTTGCCCATGTGTAACGTGTTAATACGAGCCAGTTTCCCTTAGAAAGTCCTCCATGAAAGCATCCCTCCCTTCCGTCTAGTGCCTTAGGGCAAAACACCTAAATAATAGTAATACGGTGATCTCACGAATATAAATAATGATAAAATAACAAATGATCGTTCTCATTTCTCTGTTGTCGGGAAGAGGGGGCAGGAATTCAAAGTGAGATGCCGAAAATGAATTTTCAGACAAATTCTGCATACTAACCTTCAATGTGGTTACTATTCTGTTATACAACATAAATTCCATACACCACCAAAGAGATTTCTAGGTCGCTAATTCATCACTTTTAACTTCTTATGAAATTTTTTTATTGTATTTTTATTTTTTTATTTATTTTTTTGGAATTTGGGGATCGACGTATATATTTTCTTTTACTTTCGCTAAGGTTCGAAACTATGTTATTCCACCGAGTTTTCTTGTCTAGGGCCTTAACAAAGCTTTTCAGTAGGCCTAATCTGATATGTTGAGAACAACACTATGTTTGGTATGTCGTCTTGGTATAAAAAATTCTTCAGGTGGGCAGTTGTTTCTCATATTAACTTGAAGAAGAGGATGTAAAAGCTTACAGAGCAAAAAGCAGAATTTCCAACTGCGACAAAATCCGATTATTTTTTCAATTCAGAAAGATTTTTTTTTCTTTTTTACTTAATTGCTAGCCAATCCCTCGATTGATTGGGAACTCTGCACTTTCATTGGTGGGAAAAAATTATAAAACGGAGATTTTGAACGCAACTCGAAATCCGTGGGGGCCATTGCATTCGTAACAATTGGAGCCGAAATCGTGAAAAAGAGATGGAGGGGGCATATTTCATAAATATATCTCCTTTTGCCTCATTATATGTCATAATTAAATTGCATTAAATTGTAACTGCACGATGATTCATTGCACATGTAGGTAGTTATTCGAATGTCTGTAACTTTCGTTAGAAATGCTTAATTGTGAAATAGATCTTGTAGAATCTCACCTTCTTTGGGTACATAAACTACCTTGAGACTCGCTCTGTTGAACGTAAGCGCTATGTCCAGTAATCAGTCAGAAAAACGTACGAAGAGTGTAAAGGACCCTTTTATTGAACTCGGTACTTTAATACAAGGCACTTCTTGTGCTTGCAAAAAGAGCCAGCATTTATGGCGTAACTTAAAAGTAATGAATTCAAATTAAAGCTAAAATAGCCAAAGGCTAAACAGAATGAGTAACGCGCAAGTTGATTCAAACTTAATACTGGCGTGACAACCCTAATGGCGAGAATAACGCAACGCCGAATCCTTCAGCCGGTGGAATACGGTCTGGTTCAACAATCTGAAACGTATCTTTAAATATTTCCAACCTCATATGAACACGTGCGAACTAAAAACGAAAAGAAGAAAGGCAGTAAAGCTACTGAACATAAAGTAACTGGTTAGATTAATCCTTAAAACCTTAGTGAATGATTTACTGTAGAATGGTGGGCAATGAAACATTTTTATAGCCACTTTTCATAGTTCAAAACGTCAGCAGGGCGTACAAATTGATTTAATACGTGTACTTTCACCCATGGGGCAAAAGACCTTCTTAACTAGCATTGTTTTCCTTCCTGTTGTGATTTTAAATTAATTGCTAATTATTGTCGAAAGAAAACTATATACACTCACGTTTGTGAAAATTGCAACACCGAGAAGGAATCGTCATAATTGAATGCAATTTAATACACAGTTGAGTGGTAGTGGTACAAATAAATGATTAAATGTTCAAAGCAAACAAACAAGAACAAGAGATCAGAATCAGTATTTTGTGTGGCCACCACGCGCCGCAATAAGTGCTGCTACACGACGTGGCATGGAGTCAAACAAAGTTTGAATGTCTGACTGAGGAAGAGCATTCCATATCGTTTGTACGCGTACCCAAAGTTCGTCTGCAGACGCAACAGGACGAGGATCACGAGCAAGACGCCGACCAATGACATCCCACACATGTTCAATTGGCGACATATCCGGGGAACACGCAGGCCAAGGAAGAAGCTGTACCTGCTGCGCTGCAAAGAAGGATTTAACAATCCGAGCAGTATGAGGGCGGGCATTGTCCTGTTGAAATACAGCGCCTGGCAAGCTTTGAAGGAAGGGAACAGCTTCGGGCTGTAGAACTTCACGGATATACCGGTTGCTGTTCAGATTGCCCACAATTCGTAGCAATTGAGATCGTCTATGATATGCTATGGCGCCCCAGACCATAACTCCGGGTGTTCGTCCACTGTGGCGTTCGATAATGCACTCCGGAAGGTGGCGTTCACCGGCATAGCGTCTGACACGAATGCGGCCATCATGGTACCACAAATTAAAGCGGGATTCGTCAGAAAACACGACATGCTGCCAATCAGCACGCCAGTCTCTATGCTGATTGGCCCATTGTAGCCGCAGGCGGCGATGGTCGTGCGTTAGGGGGATCCTGTATAAAGGAGTCCGTGCGCGCAGTCCACACTGCAGCAGACGTCTACGAATTGATGAAGCACACAATGAAACACCTGTAGCTATTGACCACAGTGCTGCCAATTGTCTAGAGGAAGCTGTACGGTCCGTCCGCGCCATGCGGACCAGGTGTCTATCATCGCGAGCTGACGTCACATTTCGGGGTCCACTCCCGGATTTCCGAGTTGTCCGACACTCGTCCGTCCACTGCTTCCAAACGCGCATCACTGTGCTGCTGTTACGCTGCACACGAGAGGCTACTGCACGATACGACAATCCAGCTTCACGAAGGCCGATGATTCTCCCTCGTTCAAACTCTGTAAGTTGTTCAAATCTCGCTCTCTTTCGTCGACGAGGCATAAGTACAGATTGAGTTAACGTTTACCACTAGCAGATAACCACCGATAACCATACACGCCTCGCTACAGCCGTCTATTTATTCGGATCCATCAGCCGTTCAGAGGGCGCTGCTCAGCATACGCATGCGCTACGGATTTGCAATTCTAATCATTTGCATATCATGCGCTACTTTGCATTTCCTGAAAATTTCAGCTCACTCGCGTAAGTCCTTCATGGTGTTGCAATTTTCACAAACGTGAGTGTAGATCCGTCTTAGATTCATTCAAACATGTTATTTTTTAACTTACAATAGACTCCCACTTAACCAAGAATCTGCTGGGGGAGATGTTCTAACCAATATTTTATGCGACTGTTGCATTTATAACTATTAAATGATAGTTATAAATTAATTCGTATTTTATCGATATATGTGTGTGTTTATCTATACTCTATATCACGAATATAGTTACGACCATAACCGTCTTTATATCACAGAAAACACTGATCTAAGTCACTTCGGATATATTTAGTGAAAATGTATATGCATTACTAGCCAAATGGGTTCCATTTATGTATAATAGGACGTTGATATGATAGTTGTTTTTATCAATCAATCAATCATATTGTGTGTAAACAACGTCGTCATTCTGCATCGTCTTTTCAAAACAAACCAAAAAAAAAAATCTGTTTATTTTTCCAATTCTTTATGAAATTCAGCAGATTTTAATCTTATAGTGGTTGTCTTCGAAAGTGAAGTTATTTAAATTTAAATGTTTTGTTTCTTAAGTAGAAAACGTAGATTTCTTTGCTTCTTTTTACTGTAAAAGGAATACAAGTTTTGGGAACGTAAGCTGTGTTTTTGAATTTCAAGAAATAAAAAGTCTGCATTTTCCGTTGTATACTTAACTGAAATTTCCATCTTTTAGCGCGGACCTCATATAAACCCAACTCTCCTGTGTGTATTATCATATTTTGCCCTCCAGCGAGTCGAGATTACCCGGGCAGCCACAGTGCAAAATGCCATGCCGGTCAATACACAGACCGTGCTGAGAAGTAAGCCAATATACGTGAAAACAGGCAGCCGCCCTCAACAACATGATACACTGGAGCGATGGTCAGTGGTCTGGAATGCGGCCATCCTCACCTACCCCCTTTCCTCATCTCGTCCCCTCGCGTGTCTGCTCGACCGTGAAGGCTCGGCCGCCCCAGAGATTGAATTTCTTTGGCGCCCCGCTCTCCCCACCGTCTCTTGTTGCAGATGATGATGGGGCGGCCAAGGAGACATTCCATCCTCCATCCAATCCCTCCCCCCTCGTCGTTTTTATGCGTTATGGACTGGTTTGACTCCTTCTTACTAAAGAGAAGAGGTACAGAGTTTGGATTTATTATTATTCCGTATATTGTCGACGTATGAAATTGGAGTTTTCATGTTATGCCACTTTATCGAAGTAGCGTTGTTAACTTTTCGACAGCTTTGGATCTGCCATTCGGCACCGGACTGAGTATTTTGGGCGATGCAGTCGAAGAGTTGATTATTTATTTATTTATTTTTTGGTTTTATATATATGTGCACGTTTTATTTTCGATTAATCCATATATATAGTATCTAAATAGATTGATTGGATTTGTGCTCAGCTAATTTTATATTATCCATTTTAATTAGATACCCATCCTTCATAATAAATGTGTGTGAATGTTTGAAATCGTAAGTGGTATGAATTTCCATGTGGCCTTAATTTGCGATGAAATAATATCATAGCGAAGCGAATTTTTTTTTCTTACCAATTGGCTTTGTCATTTTGAGTAAATTTAAATTTCACAAATTTGATATATGATTTTATGTTCTAAATATTCATTTTGTGGGGGGAGGGGGGACTTTTTTAGCTATAGACCTGTCGTAATTGCTTAGTTTAGCGTTCCTCAACTGTGATCCTCGAAGCCTGTCCTTGTGGTTCCCGTAGATCTGCAAATATGTCCTGTTATTTGTAAACGAAATTAACAAAATTTTGCATTATTTCTTACTGATTGCATGTGACTAAGTGTGTGGATTCTATTTATTTTTACTAATAGTTATTTTAATTTGCTAGACTTTTCTTTTTCCCTTCGCGTTTCCTCGCCAGCATGTAAAATAGTTAGGGTGAGCGACAGTGCATTTAAACTGAAGTAGGAAAAGTTTAGTTAGAGCGTGATTTCGCTATTGAATCTCGGCTGCGCGTTCTTGCCAAAGTCGTTATCCTGCCGGTGTAGGTTTCTGAGTCTACCTATTAGGTTAAATCAAATTGTATAGTCTTCCACTACTAGTTTCCTTTGAATTTAGTTGTTACATTATCTTTTAAGTTCCTTACTACAAGTAGTTGATAACTGTGTAAATCCATGCCGTCTGTAAACTATTGCGTTGAATAAAAGGGTCTTTTACACCCTTCCCTTGTTGTATTTATCTTCGAGTCTTTGCGAGAAATCGCCACTTAGATTTTTAAGTAAATCTAGTTACATTGTATGTTAGCAAAGAAGACTAGATCCCGCAAGTGTATTGGCATATCTTTCACATGTATTCTCAAAACTAAATGAACTAAGTGTCTGTCTACAAGGTAATTTTTTGACTGTTCTCATTGCCCATTCGAAAGAAAAGAGGTTTGAGAGGAAACTTGGCTTGTGGTTTAGTTCTGTAAAACAGAGAAATTTTTCAGCATTTCCAACCTTAGAATCCTTTTTTATAAAAAAGGATTTGCTTATTGGAATTACGCAGTGACATGTGTCCGCATATCGAGACTCTGAGGTAACAGTTTAAAACTTATTTTCCAAACGGTAAATATATAAGGTATTTCTCCCGCACTCTTAGCTTGCCTTCGTGGTGTAATGGTCAGCGCACTCGACTCGTATTCTAGAGGTCCGAGGTTCGAGTCCCGGCGAGGCCATTACTCAAATTGTCCATCATGGTTTCTGCTTCAAAATAGCCTGGTCTCTCTACAGTGGTGCCCGAATTAAAAAAGGTGGTGGACGATGATTCTCTACCACCAGGATTTGGCGATTGGGTCCCCTAATTCCCAATCGCCCTTTAAAAGGGGAAGTGTATAAGGTATTTCTCCCGCCTTCTTAGCATGCCTTCGGGATGTAATGGTCAGCGCACTCGACGCGTATTCGAGAGGTCCGAGGTTCGAGTCCCGGCTAGGGCATTGCTCCTTTTTCACATAGTACCGAAATGGACTCGATGTATGTGCCGATCTCGGACTTAAGTTTACCGACATGCATCCGAACGTAGAACTAGTGAACAGGAGTCGACAGGCTCATCCTGCTTTTAAAAAATACCTAATGTCTCTTCAAGTATAACGATTTATCACGAGTTCTTATCCTTTCCGTTGCAGTTTTGAAAATAAAAATTGTCATCGAATGACAGAGAGCAGTTGATGAATCCATGTAATGACACCGGACGTAAAATGAAACTTCAAGCAAAAGGTATCATTAATTCCTGAATCTCGCTAGCAAGGAAACGGAGTGTACTAAATTTTACAATAAAGCTCTAAGTATACTTCAGTTTTTTTCGTCCTATCTGCGTACGAAAGGGTTTCCACTCTTAACTGAAATAACAATAAAGTACCGAAATGGACTCGATGTATGTGCCGATCTCGGGCTTAAGGTTGCCAGCATGCATCTGAACATAGAACTAGTGAAGAGGAATCGACAGGTTCATCCATCTCTTAACTGTGAGTACCAGCATTTATTTAATTTTTAGTCAGCAGGATAAAGATTATCCAAACTCTAATAGCCTTGAATTATTAAAACAAATATAACTTTTCTTTCGTTAACTTAATTGATTAATACCGATGTAATATTAAATGAATTCTTCTTTTATTGTTATTGCATAAAATATCTAAAATAGCCCTGAATCAGTATCCGATAGAATTGGTGAAAAAATTTTTAAATAGTTCAGCTATTCAACGTTTAAAACTGGTTTTTAAGAAGTCCTACATGATTTTTATGTAAATTCAGAACATCGAAAAGGAAGATATTTTCAATTGATATAATTAAAAAGAAGTAAATAAATTAATTTCTTTCTGCTGCTGAAATGTTGTATTAAGGAAATAATAAAAATTTGAAATCTTCTCACTTTTGCCCGAGTCCTAAATCTGAGCTGGAGGAAACGTTAGAAGTTTTGTCGGTTTGTTTTTATGTCAATGAATCAGTTTGGATCGGAATTACATATATAATTAAGAATAACAAATGATTTTATAAGCTTATATATCCGAGTGTATGTAGCGAAAACATGAAAATAATTGTATAGTGTTTAGGCAGCAAACATTTCAAAAACGCTATCAGTGCTTGAAATTTTATGTAACACGTACAGTCTTCTGTAAATTATTATGGATTTCTGAAAAAAGGGTTGCGAATATATATATTGATATGATTAAGAGTGATTTATTAAACATTAACTACATTTCATGATTTACATACAAAAGACTTGTAATGAATTGTATTTGAATAATACTGGGGCATTTCAGTATTTAGTGACTCCCTTTGGTTTTTTAATAACGGTGGATTCTTCTGATCTATCCTTTTATAAAGGCCTAGTAATTCTTTGTTATAATGTCATATTCTCTGGTCCCACTAGTCGCTGGGCACAGTGATTAAGGTCATTAAATACTGAAAGTTCGACCAGAGTTCTATCCCAGGCGAACGATCTGGCCGATAGAAATCCTCCACGAAGGCATGTTCAGATAACCTAATTCATATTCTGTAGGTTATTTGAATTAGTTTAAGTAAAGAAAGTATTGTAACGACAAAAAATTTCGAGTATCGTATTTGAACGAAAATATCCATTTTGACCTCTCTCGAATCCATTTGAGCTTTTTTTTTCATTCCCCCCCCCGTGACATCTGTACGTTTGGACACAATAAAAGACTTTTTTTCTCAAAACGAATTGTAAATTGGATTCAGAAGAGATGTTTTCCATAACGTCTGTGCGTACGTATGTATGCATCTCGCAAAACTCAGAAGCTGATAGCCGTACAATGTTGAAATTTTGTATATGGAACTGCTGTAACATCTAATGCATCACCCTTTTTCGTTGCAATCCGTCGCACCAAACGTATATATACATAAATTCTAAATAAAAGTAATTATGAGTGAATTAAAAAGCTTATAATCTGCGCTAAAGTTGCAAAGTAACATATTGTTACGAATTTGAGAATGGCGAGGAGAGTGGTTCGAAAACCAGGGTGCATGGGTCAA
>KK116219.1:0-36307 GCA_000611955.2 Stegodyphus mimosarum
CTCCGCTAGTAATTAGTCAGCCGAAGCCAAATTTTAGAAAAGCTAACGGCAAATTAGTGGATGTTTAGTCTGAATTATCGTCAGGTCCAGGAGTTAAAAAATATTTTATGTTTGATTTTACTGTGGTTTTGATAATTCTCTTCAAGAATTCAAGCGATATAAAAATTCGGGAGACACTTATTTTTACTGTTTAGAAGTAATTATTTGGGTATTTTATTTTACTATTTTCATTTACCGTATACAATTAAGCAAATCTTTCTCATACACTCATTATTCACATTCATAGATTCAAATAAAGAAACGTCAGCAAATGACATTTGTTGAAGAGAAAGAAAAAGAGCTTGAAAATTAAGTCAAACTGCAACTGAAACGAGCCTGCAAATAAGTATTACAAAATTCTCACAAAAATAAAATTATTTTAGTATTAAAATAGCTATGTAAAAGAAAAGTTGAAAAAGCTTATACGCCATATAAGACACCAGCTTCGTGTTCTGGCGTTTAACCAAGAGTGATACAGATCTAGCATTTTGGCATTTGATCAAAATGAATGCATAGCAGTCGATATGGGTGAACTCTGAGCCAGATTTCTGGATTATTCAGCAAAGCAAATTTAAATTAATCATCGGGATGCCGCCGAGAGTGATGTTTTCACATTAAAGAAATAAACATATGTCACAGAAATAGGGCTGCTGTGATTTTTTAAATCTCTCTTATCTAGTTAGGCATTAAAAATAATGTTATTTAGTAAAACGCAAGTTTGATAATATATATTCCAAATGTGTTTGTCTTTACATGTCAAAGTCAACGGCAGTTGGTAATAAGTACGCAGATGAGAATTGCCTTGTAAAATCAATGACAATTTACAGGATGATTTCTGAGTAAATCTTTACTTAAGGCAGTGATTCTCAAACTGTGGGGCGCGGCCCCCTTGGGGGGCGTGATAACCCTATGTGAGGGGCGCGAGCATATGAAAAAGTCGAAAATAAATGATTATTTAAAATATTATTAATTACTGAAAGGAAGCAAAGCAAAATACATTCTGACACAATAAAAAATAAAATACACATTTACACTGATACAATGTACTTATAAATGTATCAGTACAGCACAACGTATTTGATAGTTAATTTAAATTAAGAACAAGTTTAATAATTACTAGTGACTCCCATGGGCTTGTCTTGCAGAACAAAGCTTTTCAAAGGAAGGTTTAATATTAGAAATTGACATTCCAAGTTCATTTTCTATGTTTAACTAAAATCTATATTTTGTCTTCAGAGCTGCTACCGCAGCAAATCTGGTTTCACAAAGGTAGGATGTTGGAAATGGTAATTGGATACGAAATGCTTTCCGTTTCAATGCAGAAAATTCATCATCCACAGTTGTCCAAAATTCGAAGAGTGATTTAGTAATAAACAGCCTTTTGATTTCGCCACTTAACGTGAAATCTCTGAAGATTTCTTCTTCGGGATCTGAGAGCCCTTCTGGAATATTTTGAAATGGATCCCTCATACATTCGCAAATTGCTTTTAAGTTGTCGTCAGCAAGAAAATACTTTTTAAAATTCTTAGCCAGCATGGCTAAATGATTTTCAATGGTTTCAAAAACAACTTTCACATGTTGTTCTTCAGCCTTGTAAATTTACCCACATTTTCAAACATTTCTAGTTTCTTTTGCTTTAAATTTCTACTTCATAATTCCAATTTTCTACAAAAAGCATTCATTTTATCACTCGCTTCCAACATATGTACATTTGCTCCTTGGAGTTGGAGATTCAATGTATTCAATATCTCGAATGTATTGACTAAGTAACTCAATTTCATCACAAACAAACTATCTCGAAACTTCTAAGCTTCCAGTCGGTTTTCCTCATCTAGAAAAGTGGCAATTTCGTCTCCTAATTTATAAACCAATTACAAAAATTTTCCACGTGATAACCCTTGCTTCGCAATAAATTAGCAACAAGGAATGTACTGCACCCATGTCTTTACAAAGTATACAGAAGAGTGGGTTTTTAATTTTGTGGGTTTCCTTTTTATATAATTTATTACAGTCATAGCTGTCGTTGGTACAATATTCAGACCATTTCTTTGGAAGCCAGAGCTTTTCTGTGGATCATGCAATGTGTCCAGATGTACAGTGGAGATTTTTGTTCCATAAGTGCTTGTATACTTTGGAATCTTCCCGACATTGTACGAGCACCAACGGTGCATATTCCGACACAATATTTCCGCTCCATGTTTGCCTCGTTTATAAAAACCATTTAAAACATCAAATAATGCTAGTGCCGTTGCTTTGAGTTTTATTGATTTACAGAAACGTAGTTCTTCTACTGCTGACATACCATCACAAAATCGAACATACGCAATGAAGTAGCATCTTTATTGCTATCTGTTGCCTCATCAAGCTGAGTTGAAAACAATTTGTCACGCAACTTCTCGAAAAGCTGCTCCTGTACATCTTCAGCTACATCATCCATTCGACGGGCAATAGTATCATTTGATGAAGTCTTTAGCAAAACTATCTCCAAATGTAGTTTCTCCGATCTCAATTGCAGCTCGCAAAATAAGCCCTTCGCCAATGGTGTGAGGCATTTTACATCTAATAATTTTATATAAATATATTTTTTTTTGTAAGGAGCAATTTTCATTAACAGACAGCATCTTTTTAATGTTTTATGCTTTTCATGTGATTTTAATTTTAACTCAAAAGTTAAAATTAATTCAATAATTATAATTTTCCATAAAATTTCGTTTAATCTAAATGATAATTTTTACACGGTTTAAACACCTCAGTTTGCGAGTTCAGGCAAAACTTCATTTTTCGAATCTCCGCTGTACTGGAAAAAATTGTAACGTTGAGTATGCTTAGGTAACATAAAATGTTCGCGAAGTTGAAAACTGTTAGTGAATTATCCCTAAGTCTTTTAAAAGTACTACAAAGTCAGGAGAAGAGTGAAAAGAACCCTTTATTAACTCAAACAAATTTTGACAGTCGGCACCAACTAGGGCTTACAAAAGCCAACAGGTTAGCTTAACTCAAAAAGTAACGAAAATATACCCTACCGACTTCACACTTTAACTATCGCGTAAGCTGGCTCTGACTCGAAAGTCAGCGTAAACAAGTCCAATGGCAAGAATTCTAATTCTAGAGGATCAAAGTTAACAACGTGGCCTTTAGGCAGGCAAAACATGTTCTCTTTTCATCCTCTAAAATCTTCCTTCGAATACTTTCGTATGTCTACCTAATTTGAATATCTCGCATGCTGGAAATTTGCATTCTAGCAAGGAAATGAAATGAGAAGTGAAAGCAAAGGTACTTAAAATGACGAATTAAAATTAAATGGTACTCTATAAATGAACAAAAATCGCAATAATATTTTATGCGCAAATGTAATATAAGTGCATATGTTAAGCTACCTCCTAAATGCAACTGAAGTTACTAACCTGACATTATTCCTTTTGCAACAATATTAAGTTTTGTGTGTTCTTTGAGCCACACGAGATCTTGAAATGTCAGAGTATCATCTAAAAGTTGTCGAGCTGGGCCAGGTATGTTAAGCAACCTGAGAAATAAAAGTTAAAAATAAATATTGTAGTTACTTATTTTTAATTCGCATGTAAATGAATTTCACAATATATATATATCACGTATAATTTCAGTGATTCTTAAACTGTGATTCGCTGACCGCTGGAGGGTCGGCTCAGGTAACCGCAAAACATTTTGCAAGCTTTGATTTTATTTGTTATTAAAGTTATGCCAGTTAAGTTAGATTGAGAGTAAGGTATCGAACAACAGAAGAGAACGATAGCGCTGTAATCCTCCTCTAATTATTATTTATCCCGCTGTCTCGGCAAACTCGCAGTCTGTTCCGCTCTCTTAAGCACACTGTTATCGTGCTTAAGGTGCAAATCGAACAACAGGTTTTCGCTTTAGTGACATAACTGCTTTCACAAGAAAAGTAACGCTTTGTGACTACTATCACAAATTCACTTTCAAAAGCAAAGAAAATGCGTGTGATGTAATAATACCCATGTTGACGCGTACGTGTTAATGCATGAAAAATTAAATATTTTACTCTTTGCTCAAAGATAATATTTGAGCAAGAATGAACATTAATGGGATCTAAGATCAGAAAGATCTCCAAGTTCGCCTGATTTGAAAGCAGTCTAGAACCCATGATATGTTCACGTGAAAATAATGAAATAATAAGTGACAGTGACTTTTATACGATCTATGCCATGGGTGAACCGGCGGTCCTGCAGCTACCGAACATCATTCCAGTTTTGACAAAAAAAGAACTTCCAAGGACATTTTCTCAGTGGACCTCTAGCTCTCTTCGTCTACTGCAAACGTCATGAGAGGACTTGCTTCTATTAGTAGGCTTTGTGTGTTCCTGCTAAACAACAACGATTACATATATATAAATCTCACTTAAACAACTTCGACCTTCAGCAATTCTTTCTTCCCAAATACGCGCAATATCTGTGAATTTGTAATGATAATTAGTTATAATAATAGTTATAGTTATAATAATAATAATTAGTTATAATAATAGTTATAGTTATAATAATAATAATAACTAATAATAACCTTTCTTGATCACAATAACCTTTCTTAAGCGTAATAACACCATAGTAATATTCTGTAATCGGGCCAGGAGGGAACGTGAACTCTAAATATCAGTTGAAAATTTTATTCTTCAAGAACATGCTACCAAACCTTTATCGCACATTCGCCAAATCAATATACAGCCAAATGCATGAAAGAAGTAACTGTATACTTAACAACTAAATTATCAGAAATTAATTGCCTTTAAATTTTAGATAGAGAATGCTTCTAGACATTCGTCATCGAGATACCTGTTACAGTGTTTGAAGCGATTTTTATTATAAACCAGATCTCATTTGAGGTTCTCGTACCTTTCACATTAAACTAGTTTTCTCTCAATTGCAAAGAAAGTCACTTTTATACGAATCATGCCTGAAGTATCTATTTGCTTACACAGAAAAGAATAACCTGCTCCTTTCCTCTATGTGCTAATAATCCAATGAAATGTGATTATTAAAATGAAATGGTACAACCGGCTTTCACAGATTGCTAATAATCTATTGGAAGGTGACTGTCAGAGACCAAAAGATATAACCCACCTTGCCTAAATGCTAATACTGGAAGATTAATACTGAAGACAAAAAGGTACAACTTGCCTTCCGTGCTTACTAGTAAGTCATTGGAAGATGAAGGCAAACAAGTATAATCCGCCTTCATCAACTTATAATAATCTATTGGTAGATTAAAACCGAAGATAGAAAGATACAACTTACGTACATACCTTACGTACATACCCTGTGTGTACATAAATAATCAAATATATGTGACAATTTTCAGTATTTTATGTCGAAATATCTCAAGCTAACGTTCACAAGAGTAAGTAAATTTTAAAGTTTGAAGGAACATTCTATTGGGTTGGCAACTAAGTAATTGCGGATTTCACTCATAGATGGCTTCAGTTGAATTTTTAGGTTTGCAGACGTAGTACAAATGTAAAACACGTTTTGTTATTTGATAGTTCGCAATTCAGCTGCGAATCAGTAAAAAACGTTTTTTGATCGGTTGCGTAGTTTTCGTTTGGCGTTCGTTGAAAAATGAAAAATCAAAAGGAACATTTTCGTCATATTTTGCTATTTTATTTCCGCAAAGGGAAAAACGCATCGCAAGCTCATAAAAAGTTATGTGCTGTTTATGGTGACGAAGCCTTAAAAGAACGGCAGTGTCAAAATTGGTTTGCCAAATTTCGTTCTGGTGATTTTTTACTCAAAGATGAAAAACGCTCTGGTCGTCCACTTGAAGTTGATGACGACCTAATAAAAGCAATAACCGATTCGAATTGTCACAGTACAACACGTGAGATTGCAGAGAGCTTCATGTATCACATACATGCATTGAAAATCACTTAAAACAACTTGGCTATGTTCAAAAACTCGATACATGGGTTCCTCACGAACTGAAAGAAATGCATTTAACGCAACGCATTAACAGCTGCGATTTGCTAAAGAAACGTAATGAAAATGATCCATTTTTAAAACGACTGATAACTGGCGATGAAAAATGGGTTGTTTACAACAATATGAAGCGGGAAAAAATCGTGGAGCAGGCCAGGTGAACCAACTCAAACAACATCAAAAGCTGACATTCATCAAAAGAAGGTTTTGTTATCAGCTTGGTGGGATTACGAAAGAATTGTCTACTTATAACTCTTACCACCCAACGGAACGATCAATTCTGATGTCTACACTGAACAACTAACGGAATTAAACAATGCAGTTGAAGAAAAGCGGCCCGAATCGACAAATCGAAAAAGTGTTGTATTCCATCATGACAATGCAAGGCCACACACATCTTTGGTCACTCGGCAAAAATTATTGGAGCTCGGTTGGGATGTTTTGCCACATCCACCATATAGTCCTGACCTTTCACCATCTGATTACTTTTTGTTTCGATCTTTACAAAACTCCTTGAATGGTAAAAACTTCAATAATGATGATGATGTCAAATCGTATCTGATTCAGTTTTTTGATAATAAAAACCAGAAGTTTTATGAACGTGGAATTATGATGCTGCCTGAAAGATGGCAAAAGGTCATTGATCAAAATGGGCAATACATTACAGAATAAAGTTATTTAGTTCCGTGAAAAAATTGTCTTTGATTTTCCGAAAAAAATCCGCAATTACTTAGTTGCCAACCCAATATATTTCAAATTAAAGTTCAGTCTCTTACATTTCTCATATAAATTTGTTTGCTTCTACTTTAGCTGTTGGGGATTCTGGTGCACATAAAATCATCTCTTTACTAACATGGTGATTTATTTAAATTAACAAGCAATTAACGATTTTTAATTCTCATTATGGTTTCATTCTTCGTATGCAGCAGTTACTGTGCAAAGCCTTAGAATTGAATCTAAAAGTACTAACTTAGATTTTAGGATATCAAGAAAATTTTGCGGCATAACATTCTTCCACAGTCCACCTATAGGCGAGTCAACGCTTACTACTATAGCAGAGAAGTTTAGCTCTTCAGCCTTTTTCACGAGATTCAAGGTTAGTGAACGATTGCGGAATATGTATAATTGCAGCCAGAGAACTGCTTGATTGCCTTCCACTTCACGGGTGATGTTCGCCACCTCTTCAAGTGTGGTGGAGGACAAGCAACTCAAAATAAAAATGCATCCTTCTTTAAGGCAACCTAGAGTTCAGAAAGAAAGTTCAGTTAGTTCAATTTTAGATAACAGTACTATTACATTTTATTTGATAGAAAAGGCCAATTACTAAAGTTACAGGTAATAAATATACTATTATATTTTACTTTATAGAAAAGGCAATTACTAAAAATACAGATTTATTAAGTTAATAATAAGCTAATTTTCAGGAAATTGTAATTTGTTTAAGCACTTAAATCTTCATCAGAAATCTACACTATATGTAGAATCTAGTTTTCTTGGCTGTCATAAAATGTGATCTCATGAGTGGGTATTACTACTACCTTGGGAATTCTTGCACAGACGTGAAAAAAAAAACACAACCGGACAAAGGGTGTAAAAGACCCTTTTATTTCATACCAAAACATTTAACAGTTGCAGCGGACTTACGTGCTTACGCAAAACACCAACTACTTGCCGTGGAAAACTTAAAAGATACTAAATTTAAAGGTAAAGAGCAGTGCAAGACTACACAATTCAATTTAAATGAACAGGTTGACTCAGAAAACCTACACCAACAGGACCAAAATTTGATGGCCAAAATGTGTAGCCGCTATTCGGATTAACATCTGGTAGAAATTAACAAACATGCGCTCACAATAGCGAAATCACGCTCTGTCTAACCAATACTCTCTTCTCGGATAGGCCATTTCGTTACTCCTGTAGGCAAATAATATTTATTCTTTGGAATATTAATTATTATGATGTTCACGCATGGAGTTTTCACCAACATCAAAAATACTTGCTGCAGCACGATTTCCATTTTTTTATCCGCAAACTGAATTACTTTGCATTTGAAACCAGCGCTGTGTTTGTTTCGTTTGGCAGGAGCTATATTTGCTACTAAAAGGAACGCTGGATCAATTATACTTAAACTAAAGCAAAGTCGAAGTCCGTTCATATCCCAAATCACGTCTCCCTTTTCTCGAAACCCTAGCAAAACATTGTTGACATTGAATACATTGAATACAACATTGAATACAACCCAATTCAAATACCTATCTACCAAGCACTTTCACATATAAATAGCCTTATAACTTTTACTGATTATACAAGAAAAAACGACTATCTTCCATAAATAAATGGCAGTAGAAGTTCCATCAGACCATTCTTGTACATGTTTAACATTAGCTGCTTTTTATGTCTTTAAGTTTTTGTTTAATGTTTTGAATACTCTCAAATGTAGTTTTCTGATATATAAAAATGTCGTAAAAATTAGTATACAGAAATTTAAATTTCGTATTCTTCTTTCCTAAATTATAAATTCTGATTCCTAATTCCAATAAGCTGAGCGCATAATATGTACGTCAACGTGAGTCTGCATAAGGTTGGATTTCTTTATTCCATTTCAAGATTCGAGCTGACTGACAATTTAGTGTATAGTGACCAGATATGGTGTGAGGCAGCATTTAACCCCTTAACTGCCACGGAAAACGTACAAGATTCACTCTCCAGTGCCACCATTTTTTTACACAGGCACAGGCGGTTATGCGATCTATTAGGGGAAAAATAAGTGCAAGTTTTCTCCCTTCTCTGAAATAGTATCCTCCTTCGCAAACTCGTCAAGGTCATCGTGGTGTTGCATTCCAAAGCTTCGCGAATAATTTTACTGGTAACAGCGCAAAGCAAATGATAGCATTTCGGAAGGACGTATATATACGCCCTGGGCAGTTAACGCATCGGCTGAGCAAGGCGCATATTTACGCCCGCGGCAGTTAAGGGGTTAAAGAATCAAATGCGAGATATCAACTTAGCCATTTGTACAAGTATATCGCCTAATGCATCAATAATCAACGCAGTTTCCATGCAATTTCTGTACATGTTCTCAACTAAGTTAAGTTATCCGTTCTTTATATTTTTTATACATTTTCGTATATCATAACTGAATCATTTGAGAAGACCGTAAATTTTAATAATTTTATTGAGGTCTTAAGAAATGCTGTAAGGCAAACAATAATTTTACTGGACACCGCTTCATAACGATGCATCATCATTAATGTGCCCGTACCTTTATGCAAGTTGCCCACTGTCAGAAAGATGGAAACGTTCATGAGGGTTTCCCCGTATAAAGTTTACATGCTCTTATGACATTCTTTTTCAAACTTGAAAAAAGAAACTTCCTTAAAGGTGCGGGTACCTTCATGCAAGATTTACCGCTGAGTTCGATTTCCATTTCTTTTACTTATTAATTAATTAAGTAAAGAATAAACTGTACTTAGATACGTGTGAGAAGTCTCCATATTAGGCAGGAGGTCGATCAATCAATCAAAAATTCCGCCACTGCTGAACTGGGCAACCGGATTTACCACTCCCGGCGCTCAGAGACCATAGCTGAAGGAACAACGGAAACCTGGAGCTTTGATTGGTCGTCAGGATGTTCCTAGTACTACGCGTGCTAGGACCTATCTGATCCTATCCTCCGCCTGATGTGGGCCAACCACATCCCAGTGAGTAATAAAGGATAAAATAAATCTGCTGCTGCCTAATTAAGTATGGAATGAAATAAATCCCCGACACCTTAAAAGAAATTTACTTCACTTGCACAAAGTTGGCCTTTTTATGAAAAAAATACCGATGGTTACCATAAAGTTACCGATGTTGTTTATGTTTTAGAGAAAAACACCAACGTGATTATGTGTTATGTTATTAAAGTGTTATGAACCTTTTTTGTTTTTTGCAGCAAATCAGAATAACACTGTAGGATGTACTTTTTGGAAAAGCCGTCTTTCATTGCAGTAAGGACAGTTACCCAGTACTCTAATCTTTCAAAATGATACTGGCATCTTTATTTGGGCGGCACTAAGTTGCTGAAATTGAGAACGGATAAAAGCGAACTTTTTCGACATAAATATTTTTAAATATTTTTATGATGATTCGGGGTGACTCAGTATTCTGAGTTGCTTACTGTTTTGTTTAATGTTTCGCTTTTGCAAGCATTTTAACAGATAAGACTTCCAAAATTGATTTTTATGCTGGTTAGAGTAAAATTTCTTAGTGATTATAAAATAATTCTTGATGATTTAGTACTTCAAGTTGTTTACGGATCAATCTTCCCTTACTTTCTTTAATCTTTTGCTAGCATTTTATCTTCAGTAATCGCTAAATATTTATTTTTAGTTTTTCGATTTATAAATGAGAGCATCAAAGTTAATTCTTATCAAATGTGTCGCTTACGTTAAGTAATTCAAATCGAAGAACTTTAGTAATTTTTAGACGAATTTGTACATATTCATAATTGCATTCTGATAGCATTCATATTAAAATTAATACAGTAAGCCTCTCCAAGGAGACTACGATGTCAGACGACATTGTTCTTCTGTAGAAGTGGTCGCCTTACGGAAGTGATGTTTAATATTCTTTTCGATTTTCTCAGAAATATTAGTTCCTTTAAAGGTGGTCTATGGGACGTTGTCACCATGAGATTTCATTTGCCATAATAATAAATGTTACTTTTATTAACATAACATAACATAACATAACATTAGCCGAAAAATGGAAGCATCCCTATGGTTTTGTTGACTACCGCAGATGTTGCTGCATCGTCCGTCGCGCAAAATAATCAGAGACGCGTTCGGGGTTTAGGCAGAGGGCCCCGTTCGAAAAGTAATGTGCAGTCTCCTTATAAGCTAAAAACCCTGAAACTCCTATAGTGCAACATAAATAGACTCTCAACAAGAGCTACTAGAGTCAAATTTGAACGAAATTTAGGTATTGCAAACACCCACGATGTACAATTTATTGCAATCCAAGCAACGAAGTTAAATACGACTTCAAACTTGAAAATTAAAGGTTACAACATTTTTCGACTTGACAGACGCTCCGGGAGAGGAGGAGGTCTGGCGTTTCTCATCAGAGGTATCAACGACAAGAACATTGATTTTGTGATTCCTAGTTCTGACCTTGAGATTCAAGGCATAGTTGTTACATGCAGAGGCAACCCGTTTCATATCTACAATGTATACCACCTCCCTAACCAAACTCGACTTCCTGCAGGCCCGGCTCTGAAAGACAACACGCTCATTTTAGGTGACCTCAGTGCCAAGCACCTCTCCTGGGATTGTTCTTCAAGCAATGACAGAGAAGAACTGCTGCATCTAATAGACGCCACTGGGTTTATGATACTCAATGACGGTAACCCTACCCATGCTTCCTATAGCTATAATACCACAGAGGCATTAGACATTTCTCTGGTCAGTTCAAACATCCGTCAATTATGCAAATGGACGGTGATGGACTCTATCGGGAATGATCACCTACCTATTTTAATTAATATAAGGGAAAAACAGCGCACTCAGATCATCAGAGAATCTTTTTGGAACTTTGCTAAGGCTGACTGGAAATCTTTCCAACAATCCGTTGATAATTGCATTAATACAGTGCGTTTGACCGACGATATAAATGCTAACTGGCTTACATTTAAAGAAATAATACTATATAATGTCAAGATGTATATTTCTAGGGGTAACATGAAACATTATGTGCCATTTTTCATTCATAAAGATCCACTTTTGGAACCCCTTTTAATGAAGAGAAAATTCCTGTAGCAGGAGCATACCAATAAAGATAATAATTTTAGATCTAGAGTCGAGCTAAATCAAATAAATGCTAACATCAAGATTGCTTACGCACAACTAAGGCAAACTAAATGGAGAGAGCTATGTAATAAGCTTGATGCTAGAGCGCCGGATTCTAAGATCTGGAAAATTATTAAAATCATAAATACAGAACAGCCGCAATCTGAGACTTGCAATGCTTTAACAAATTCTGTTTGCCAACTCTCTCCAGATGACAAGACTTCAGCCAATTTTCTGGGTTCGTTTTATCAAGAAACTAGCAGATTGAACTTCTCATATGAAGACAGACATATTGAGAAAAAGGCAAAGAACATTGTCAATGGTTGTCGCAGTACCGATCTTGGGTCCTCCCAATTCACTCAGACATATTCCTCTCAAGAATTACTCTCATCTCTAGCCTTCTTGGATCTTAACAAGTCACCTGTCCCAGATGGAATACATGGCCAAATGCTGAAAAACCTGAGCTTAATCGGCAAGCAAAGACTTTTGGATATTATTAACCATTCTTGGTCCTGTGAACGGCTTCCGGTAAACTGGAAGAGAGCCACTGTTATTACTCTCAGAAAACCAGGCAAAGAAGCAAGCTCCTTTCAGAGTTATAGATCCATAGCCCTTACCAGTATGACTTGTAAACTAATGGAAAAAATGATTCTTGCAAGACTTCATTACTTTATGGATCTAAATCATCTGTTACCACCTGAACAATACGGTTTTAGAAAAGGGCATAGTACCACATATCAAATCCTTTACTTTTGCCAAAAGTCAGAGTAAGTAAAATCTCAACTTTACTCAAATGAAAGATCTAAATATAATATGGCATAATCCACCTACGCACCAATGGTACACAGGAATATCCCCTGGCTCCCTACTGGAATTCAAATGTGACCGTGGCTCCTAGACTGCTCTGGTTAGACTAACAAATGGCCACCTTAAATATCTTTCCTTTGAAAGCGGCAGAAAAATCTACCCCGCTTGTAAAAAATGCTGTAACCTTCCAACTTCACCGGATCACATAGTGGGTTGCACGGGACTTTCTAAGTAGGACTCAACATCCAATCCCCTCACTTGATTTTTTGACAGTCAACAACCTTCTGGAGCTGATCTGAAATATGTCAGATCTTTCGAGGATAAGCAACAACAACAACATGGGAGCATTTTATATAAAAATAATCGAATATAGCTAGGAAACGATCTGCAAAGAACTTTAGAGTTTTGCATTAGGTTATTGAGTTTTTAGTTCGGAAAGTTTAGGTATATTCGTTCAGTAAGTAGACATACCTTTTTAGAACTTTTATACTTGAAATTCTGATATATCCAGATAGCCAAAAGGAAATTAGATGCAGACCGTTAGATAAAATGTATAAAACAATTTAGATAGCAGGATAAGGACTTCGTACTTAACAAACCTTGTATTTAAACCTGTGGTCTCTGTTCATTATAGACCTAAAGAAGAATAACAAAAAATTATGTTGCCCCTTTCCTGCTTCATAAGTATAACAGTTTCTAATTTTTGTGAAAATACAGCTGTTTAATTACATTATCACGTTATCATTATTGAAACACATCAGTCTCCTTCTGACAAACATAACTTGCAACGTCATTTTGGTTCACTGTAATAAAGCAAAAAACAAAATTTACACCAGTCTAACCTTTTTCATAGAAGTGAGCGCACCTTTATGCAAATCCAGCATGTGTCTTAACGTCTGCCTCAACATTTTTTACAAAAGCGCTGGCACGTTTACTCAAATTCCAAGTTTCAACAGACGCGCATGATCTTTATGCAAATGAATCCATTTTGCTTAATGTGTCACGTATTTATTTCATCTATTATTTAATTAATTAATCAAGAATGCATCTGACAAAATGCATTAGGGAATGCATTATGGGACAAAATGCATTATGGGAAAACTCGTAAGTTGTGCCTTTGCTTGAAAATATGATTGTATGTTATAGCAAAGCATAACACAATTTTTGTCTTGAGACAGCCATAAGAAAACCTATTCTCATTGGATTTTAAGATATAAATGATCGATACCTTAATCATATAAGCCTATGAAGTCGAACAAATAAATTTAATCGTTTTTTCTTGCCATGAATTTTGTTCTGTACATAGAACAGTGTCGTAAACTCTTAACCGCAAAGAAATTGCCTCTAACTGGGTTCAGAACATCTATTGACCACCCTTATACTACTAGTAATTCATTATTTTATTGTTTCAGAAATCAAACAGTGATTTTAAATTTTAAAAAACCTCAAATCAATATACGTAAATCAAATAACCGCAATAATTAAGCAGCAGTCCTATAACGATATTTTTAATAAAAACATTAAATAAAAGTAGAAAAAATATTTCTCTCCTCTAGCCAGGTTTTCGAGGCTCCAAAGAGATTGTATTAACAAATATTATCTGTATTCTATTAAATACTTTGCTAAAATTAAAAAATCGTTGATACCTCTAACAGCGGCAACTTCTGCTTGTGGATGGGCAAGAAACAGACATCCAGTTGGTGACACTCCAATAGGGCTACACATCCCATTTCCTAAAATTTGGCACTCGAGATTTGCTCCCGCCACGTCACGAAGCATTCGTGGCACAATTTTGTAGCTATATGGGAAGAATAGACATTTTACAAATTGAACAATATAGTTTCATTCTATTAAGTACTTTGAGGCAGTGGAGCCGACTGACACACTTTAAACGTTCATAGGGTATGTGATGTTGTTGTTGTCGTGTCTATGTTAAAGCCTATTCAAATATCATAAAATTGGGGAAATAAAGTGAAACCGTTTATATATACATAAATACATCTAAGTGTGACATTCATTAACCGCATATTACATGGTTTTTTTTAATTGCATTAGGAAGATGGCTTTTGGTAATCTCCATGCATGGAGTGCATGAAATTGCCATACACGAATCTCTGTAACATAGCTTGATTATTTCTTAGGTGCACAGCGCCCGAGTCCATAACCGCAGGTGGAGGATGATTCTGGTTAAAATACGATTAAGGTTATGGGATAATTTCGTCCTGTAAATCCTCGTAACTCCGATTTTTCTCTCATAAATTAAAAAAAGTAAAGCTTAAAAGGTCTTTTGGCTTTGTTTAGATGAAAACGATCTTCGGTCATAAGGCTTTGTGGTTGAAAGAGTTATAAGGTATTTCTCCCGCCTTGTTAGCATGCCTTCGTGGTGCAATGGTCAGCAAGCTCGACGCGTATTGGAGAGGTCCTCGATTCGCCACGTCAAGAAGCATTCGTGGCGAAGGCGTGGCTCATTTTTCATCTCCTGCCTTCGAAATAACCTAATGTCTCTACAGTGGCACCCGAACTAAAAGGTGGTGAATGATGATTCTTCACCACCAGGATTTGGCAATTGAGTCCCCAAAAAACCCCCAGTCGCCCTTTAATTGGGGAAGTATACAAGGTATTTCTCCCGCCTTGCTAGCATGACTTCGTGGTCAGCACGCTCGACGCGTATTTGAGAGGTCCGTGGTTCGAGAACCGGCAAAGGCGTTGCATATTTTTCATCTCCTGGTTTCGAAATAACATAATGTCTCAACAAAGTAAATATCATCAGGTCCATTCACAACTGTGAAACAGTTTAAACCGCAACAAAAAAAATCAGAGAAGGTAAAGCTGCGTATGCATAATAGAGTGGAGCGAAAAACCTTTTTTTTAATTCACGTTGCTTGAGTCATTATATCCCAAATGGGTGAGGTTAAACGGGCTGTGTTCAGTATCGGCCCAAAATATCTTGAGGTTCCACACCTCAAGTAAATACCTGTACTGACTTTTTTAACGATTTTGCGCTATTTTCATGAATTGCTTTGCCAGAAACGCCATTATAAGCGCAAGAAATGACTTCCCACAACAAATTATCAAATTTAATAGCAAAATATGCTACTAGATTGCAGAACGGCTCTAATATGACTAGCTTGTTCTAGCTTGGGATAAGCAATCACGTAGCTTCTATGATCTTTCAACTACTTTTATGGTTGGTTGTTCGGTATCTTTTGTCAACCGTACTTTATCAGTTATTGTTTATCCTGAATTAAGATGGCGTCAACTAAAAGTGTATCTTTTTGAGATCTTTCTTGATCATAAACTGCATTGGTTTGTGTGCTTCTTGCACACCAATGAATTGCCTCTTCGTCGTCTTTTCCAGGAGCTTGATGGAAATATATCTGGGCCACAATAGTTTTCGGGAATACTAGAAAAATCCGTGAAAACATGTGAACCTTGACAGGTTATGTTCTAATTCCAGTTGATCTATACGAAATTAACAAAAAAAGACCTATTAAATACCTTCTTGATATTTCTAAGGCAGTATAGTCGGAGAAGTGCCCTTCAAACCTAGTAAACAGGAGTCTTGGGAAGATGGCACACTCAAGATGGCTGACTGGAGCCAGCAGAAATTTTCGCCTTAATGTATCAACCCCCGAACCAACAGACGACTTGGACTTGAAGCTACTAGCGGAATATATTATAAAAGTTTATTTGCCATTCTGTTTTGAAATAAAGAAAATCCAGAGAGAATCACATGGAGCAGGTCATGCTCACGAAATGATCAAGAAAAGTTCATTCTTACTAGAAAATTTTAAGGCAATCGTTCGCAAAGTTATTCAGAAGAACCGTCTGAAAACATCCTTTTGGCAATGCTGGAAGATGAATGAGCACATATTCGTGAACTTGGCCTGACAAGAATAATGAAAGCACGAAAAACTGACTGCAAGGGGAAAATACGACACTCTGGTGCTTTCCAAATTGAATTTCAAAGCAGAGGAGTATTTTGAGATGATATGCTGGGAGGGTCCCTTGGAACCACTGGCTACTTTGAACCTCAGCAACGAAGACAAAAAAAAAAGCCACTAAAATTTTTTTAGCTTAATCACTCGTCATCTTCAGGTTTTACAAAAGAACCTAAAAATTCTTCTTAGTGCCGAACTTTATAAGTTCATTCCGGGACCTGATTAGACTGCGTATGAATCCATCCCTGGCTTCTGCACCACATGTTGCCAATGACGTTTCTGTCACCAGTCTCACATGCCCCTTTAGTACTTGAGAATGGCAAGAGAGATTTCTTAATTCAAGCTGAGAACCGTCTCTAATCAATTTCATATGTTAGGTCAAGAAACAAAAATCAAAAAGCCATCAAAAGTGTCGTGTATCACGATCCTGAAATGGATATCGTGGCAAGACTCTCTTGCGCTGCTGCTACACTTAAAGAAACTCCCGGTGTGTTTGAACATGCCCGGCAATCAATGGTCCGTCGATGTCAGACATGTCTGGCGTCTGATGGTGCAAACTTAGAGCATATGTTGTACCATCCATGCTGACGTACACTATTTGTATTCATGTCCAATAACTGTTTAAAATTAATCACTGTCTTATTTCCTTTCCCATCTTCTACCTCTGGTACCATTTAACCCTGACATTTTCGGGCATGGGTTCCTATGCAATTCTTAATCCTTTCGATGCGCCCTACCTTCCCCAGAAGTCTGTCACAACATTTACGGGACACCCTGTATAACAGACTCCAAAATGCGCATTCTTTCAACGTTTCCAGAATGCCAAGAGATAGCAGTTTGGTGGATGTTACTCCCAATGTTACTGGGTAAAATTTTGTTCCCTTTCAAATAAAACTTCTATATACGCCTTTCCCGCGATTTTTTTTTTTGAAAAAATAGAATATTTTAATTCGATAACACAATTGTTAAATAGTTACTACAGAGTACGTCAGAAAAATGTATACTCACTTTGAATTGTCACAGAAAATTCATTTTCCAATCTACAAGGTTAAATTTCTGGGGAAAATAGAACTATAGTCCAGTTTCAGAAATTAGTACTTTCTGGTCAAACTAAATGTTAAAAATGGTATTTCAAGTAAATATTCAAAATGGTGGTCTTCAGCATCGATACTTTTCTCTGACTATGAGCCACGACTGATTCCATACTTCGCACCAAAGTGTCCAATGGAATTTCAGCGCAAAACGCTCGAATCTCATCCTGAAGTACTATGTCCAGGTTACATGGTTTACAACAGCACATCTCGTTTTTTACTGTGCCCTATGAAAAAATCCATATGCGTAAGTCTTGAGCGGCGATCGAACTTAATTTTGTGAATGGGTTCAGGAGATGGGTACAATTTTGAGAATGGGATGTGATCTAGGATTTACGGGTAGCATTCTTTAGTCCAAGGAAACACAATTAAACTTAATGGAACTGTCAGTAGGCTTATTTTTGTGTTCTGGGTTGAAGATATTTCCCACATTTCTGTTGAAAAGGCTGTTAATTTGCCTGACGTAACTCTGAAGTGTGGTTTGTCGCCTAGGGTGCTCATTGAGCCTTTCCGCTTGCTGTGAGTTGTTAGTTCAGCGTGAGTTCGGAGAATTGAGGTATCTCCGGGTTAGCTTCTCTCTTTAGTTGCGCTTTGCGTTGCGTTATGTTTGACGTTCTTAGTAGTATGAATTGTAACTACTGGTTGTACTCCGTGATACTATGAACACCTGTACGAGTATTTCTGAGGAACGTTTCAGAAATTTGAAGTGCTTCTTTTGGTAAAATAAATTTTATCAACATATTATCGCACCTGTGTGCGTTTAATCTATTGGGAACCCGTACGCACGCAACAATATAAAGGGTATATCTTATAAAATGTATACTACATATATATTCTTTGCAAGGATATAGAGATTTAAGGTAGGAAGATATAAAAGCATAGGTTTTTAAGTAAGTCGCTGGAAGGATGAAGCAATCTATGCTTTAAGCCTTGCATAGCATAAAAAATTATAGTAATAAACTTTTAAATTAGACCATCAATCAAGCGGGATTTCTTTACCTTTTCAAAGCTTCTTCGTTATCCTTTGGCGTTGAAAGCGAATTGGCTCCGGCTGAGAAGTAAATCTTTCCAACGCCGTCCAGACATCTGTCGAGCGCAGCTTTTTCAAAATCACTCACAGTTTTCAATTCACCGCTACTTACGTCCATGGTTCGGATTATGAACACTTGCTTTATAATGAAAAAGAGGTATCTGTGAAAATAGACGAACTGAGAAATTATGCTTTGAGAACAGGGAAACGAAACTGGATAAAGACTTCTAAATGCTAATTCGAGATTCGGAGGGGAAATAGAATGCATAGCAATAATATATTTTATATATTCTGTCGAATGTATACTAACATAATGAAGTTTTAGATAAAAAAAGCTTTATCATAACAATCGGAAATTAATAGGGTAAGTTGTAATGTTTCTTATAACGATATAACCTTGTTAAAAAAAGTGCTGGAATAAATTAGTGTCATTTTTGCATAATGAAACCAAAGCTGTATGTAAGTAAAGCGTCGGCACTTCCATACTATAACATGACGCCAAATTGCAGCGCCAATCCACTGCAGTGGTGGCAACTAAATCTCTTCCCCTCCTCCTTTCCCCTGCAGTGACGTCATGTAGTTTGGAAGTAAGATGGAGAGGCCGCAATGAGTTTTGACACGATTGGATGTAAATATTTTGCAATTGCGTCGTAATTATATATATATAAATGTATATATTTTTTATTTGTACAGTATTTCAGAGCCCTAAGTATACGAAAAGAATACATTTTTAAGCAAAGTTTATTGTTATTAACATTAAAATTATGCATTATTTCTTCTCCACTTACAGAGCTTCTACCTAAAATACTTTCTCAAATATGACACGATTTTTTTAGCTTCTGAGGCATCTTTTAAATGAAAAAAATCTTAAGTCAATTTGTAATTCATGCTCAGTCCGGTCCATTTCAAATTAGCGCTCTTTTTATTTTAATAGTGAAATACATTAAATAGTACATAACTTTCTCTGAATATTTCTGAAAGAGAATTAAAAAAAAGATTTTTTAAAATATTATTTAAAACTTGAACCTGCGTTATTATAAAATATAGGGGAATAATTCTTTTAATTATCAGATTTTTTTACCTTTAATTTCAACAATACATATCCTAAAACTGTTCTTTATTACTTCCTTAAGTACGCATCGTCTCAAGGAAACGTGTAGAAATGTATTCCATCAGATTTCGACGAAATCTTACTCCTTACTTGCAATCCTTAATCCGCAGTATCGATACGCCATTAGAGAAAATTTTTTAAAAAAATTGGTTCTGAAAAGAGCCTTTTGTAATTAAAAAGTACAAAATTAATAAGTTATAAATAGCACAACTAAAGCACGTTAGAAGCTAACAAGATTTCGGTAGAATCAAACAAACAACCAAATCAAAACAACCAATGACTGAAAAGAAAAGGAGCATGCGCAGTTTTACTGATTGTGTTTCCACATCGCCACCGCTACGAGCGCTGCGGTCGTTACGAAGCGCAATTTCTCCCATTGAAGTGCCGACGCTTTACTTACATACAGCTTTGAATGAAACTAGGCACGCCAAAACCAAACGAGCGCCAAACGATATATTGGCGAGAGAGGATTCTACCTATTCTACCTTTTTTTCAGATGCAGAAGTCTTAAAATGACTTTGTACTTGAATTGTATTTGTGCTTCATTCTTTTTAGCATGTTACGTTCTTTTATGGAATATACTTCTGATAATACTGCTTCACCGGTAAGTCTGAAAATATTTAAAACTTATAAATGAATATCTTGTAAGTTTTCTTATTTCAACAGTTCGATTTAAATGTTTGTAAAGACTGTTAACTTTGATCTGTATTCTATTTGAGCTAAGCAAACTCTCTAACTAAAAAAAAATAAATAATTAATTAAATAAAGGTTTCATATTTGTTCTAACTTATGATTAATAAATAAAGGATAGTATACACAAACGCCTGAACTGTGTTAAATGCACGACATATCAAGAAGTAAAATGCGGAAACATTAGCATTTTAAATGACAAAGCTGTGCCCTATTTTAGAAACATTTTAAAATGTAGTTAACAACAAACCTCACTGGAAAATTTTGAGTAAAGCGAAGCATGGTGAGGTTCAAGCACAGCGGAATGTTGTTAAGAGATAAAGATAAAATAAAACCTCAGAAATGCAGATGCCTGGATGTTTTTTTATCGAGGAAAACTCTTCATCCAAGTAATGACCTTTTTTTGGCTTTCTCTTCCTCATCACTTTTCACTTATGTCGTCATACTCTCCTTACTTCAAAACAGTAAAATTAAATTTTTGCTTATTTGCCTGTTTAATAGTTTGTTTACCTTCTTTGTCTTAGATTTAATGATTTCGATGAGTTTTATGCAACGAACTTGTGCAAAAAGTACTGTTGCAAATTTTAAATAAGCAAAGATCCGTAGTTCAGGAACTATTAATTCATATTAAATTAATACATATGAAAAAAAATATTCCAGTTTACGAAGATTTCGAAAAACGACGTTCAAAAACGAATTAAATTCGTGAGCCAAAGTTTCACTGTCAAGCCAAATATGAACATTTACAAGACTAGATCGGCCTCCGAGGGAAATTATGATGGCTAGAGGGAAAATGCAATTGATGAATATTTAATATCAGAATATAGAATGAAATATATGCAAAATGGAATAAGATTATCAGATAATTCTCCCGCCTTCTTAGGATAACTTCGTGGTGTAGTGGTCAGCACACTCGGCGCATATTCGAGAGGTCCGTGGTTCGAGTCCTGGCGAAGGCATGTTTTTCATATCTCCTGCTTGAAAAGAATCCTAATGTCTCTACAGTGGCCCCCGAACTAAAAAGGGTGGTGGATGATCATTCTCCACCGCCAACATTTGGCGATTGCGTCCCGTAATCTTCAGTGACCCTTTAAAAGGAGGATATATAAGGTATTTCTTCCGCCTTCTTAACATGCCTTCGTGATGTAAAGGTCAGTACGCTCAGCGCGTATTCGAGAGGTCGGAGACCCGGCGAGGGCATTGCTCAATTTTCATGCCGCTTCCGTCGAAATAACCTGATATCTCTACAAAGTTTCATGTAACGATATCACCCTGATGAAAAAGTAGCAATCTATAGCGTAAGTATTTTCATTCACAAAGCCATGTCTCATTTTAGAAACATTTTAAATTGTGTTAAACAGTATATCACATGGGAAAATTTTAAGTGAAATGAAGACTTAATGAGCTTGAAAGAGTCTAGTGGTGCTAAGTGACGAAGACAAAATTAAAGAAGTTGCTAACCCATTTTATGTAATGGGTATCGTCATGCAAATAATAACATCTTCCGCATCACTTCATACATATATTATTATCCGGTGTATTTCGTACTGTTGAGTCTTCATTTATTTCATTTCTGTAATATTGTGTTTAGCACTTTTTACGCCTAATAGTTAATAATTTCCATTGATTTTTTCCTGAACTTTCACTCAAATATTTCTTATAAAATTTGTAGTCATCTGTATTACAAGAACGAGTTATCTGCTTTTAATACCAGTAAAGAAAACGGTTTCGGTTTACGAACATTTCGATAGGTGAACGGATTTCAGCAATGAATTGCATTTATGAACCAGAGTTTCACGAAATTAAACTAAACACACCTTTTAGAACAAATAAATTGATTAATTTGCTAATTGTTTCCTCTGTAAAATAATTATTTACCATACTCTTATTCTAATCATAAAATAATATACTAAATAACTCTTTATAATCAACTGCCTTTTACGAAAATTTGTAACGTCGTAATTCAAAACAAGCATTTCATACACTTACTAGACCTTATGTATTTAAAATTTATCAAGTAATTTATTTATTAATTAAAAATAATTTCATTCGAAAACCATATGAATACAGCATATGGCATTTAATAAATGAAACACTAAAGTAAGGTATAATTAATAATGTCTTATTTTGTAGTGCATAACGAAAGTCCACACTCACCTGCAGCTAGTCTTTTTGAAGCAGCTGAAGATGAATTAAAAATAACAACGGCATGATGTTCAACCATTTATATTAAGGTTAATGAACTACGGACGGAAAGAAGTCCAAGTAAACATCAGCAACGAAATCAGATTAGTTAAGATAAAACATATCTTTTTTAGAAAAATCATGGACAGATTAGGATATCAGCTACATTCTCACCTGAATAATTTATTTTAAATTAAAACGTAAAGTTTATACCGAAATGCATTGAAACTTATAACCATCCTTTGCACTGTAAAGAAAAACGGGTGGCCACTATTAACGGTAGTAGAGAAAAAATACTTTAAAAATGGCTGCGACGCTTTTCACTAGCCATTGCTATCGAATGGTATTTATAAGCAGCTGTCGTTATAACGAATCTTGACTCTATTTTCTGCGCGTTGTTGAAATTATTCCGAGCTGTTAGTTTCTCCGAAGATTTACTTTCGACAACATAAATAAATATAACTCTGATATATTATTGATTCACTTAAATTCACTTTTAAAAATAAACTAGCCTCTGTGCGTTATAATAGAAGCAGGTTTCCATATTACTGGATTCGAACTGAAATCTCGGCAAAGGCGATAACCTTGAAAATATAGTGTTTTTCAACAAACATACCAGCTAAGCATACCTGGCCCCTCCACACACGAACCCGATGGCCTTCTGCTAAAAGACTGAAGCTAGATTTTGCGATGCCAATCGGCTGTGTACGAAGCGGGTGTCAAGTGTGTGTGCCAAGGCTAGCAGGACAAATAAACCCTTTACACAACCTGACAGCCATTATCCTTGTGTGGTGGTGTAAGATGCCATCTCTAACTATAACACATCGTAAGTATAGTTCCTGCATACATCCTCATCCTTCATTCATTCTGCATGCAAATTTAACAGCTCAACAATATGGTAACGACATCCTGCGGCCATTTGCATTACCCTTCATGGCACGCCACCCTGGAGTCATTTTCCAACAGGTTAATGCTAGACCCCCATACGGATTGCTATTGATATTCTTCCTTGGCCAAAAATGTCACTAGATCTTTTTCCAAAAGAACATGTATATGTTAAGGCGCCAGATTCAGGCACCACAGACTATCACAGATCTGAGTAATAACTGAAGATTGCCTGGCAGAATGTATCGTAGAATGAGATTAGGAATTTTTATGACTCTTTATATCAACGTTTAAAAGCATAAATCACAGCCGAGAGAAGTTTTTTCAGTTATTGAATTGAACATTCAATATGCAATTGCTAACCACGGGTGAATTCTTGAATTTTCAACCATTCCATTACCTGATTTATTTCCATTTAATTTCAGTAAAAACAATCCCTTTCTTCGTGGTGCTTCTTTTTTTGTCAAAACAGTGTATAATTAATAGATCACGTCATGTGATTTCTTCTAGTAAGATTAAGTATCAGTTACTTGTACAGTTAGAAACTACGCCAGCACCTCTATAGTACTATAGGGGTACAGGCCAGTCTATACAGGTACTCAATCACCTATAGGTCATTGAGCTATTGCTGAGCCTAGATAAATGTTAAGTTTCCACCACAGATGAAATTCCGTGGAAGAACTCGGGCGATGGTCTGAGGGTTTCCCACTCCTCTACCCTTACTACAGCCTCTCGAAAGGATTTCGGCTAGCCGTGTATTTTGAGTGCATCATTTCCACAGAGACACTATACTTTTACAAACATCCATGCCTTCTCCGGAACTCTAACCAGTGCCCATTGTTTCGGCAGTCAACATCACTAGCCGCTGTACTGACTGGGCGGTATCAGATACAGTGCTTAACAATATGGTCAGACACTTTGATTTCCAAATGTAATATAAAAAATTTATTTGTTAAATTAAAACTATAGTGCTGGCCATCAAAACTGTAACATCACGAAGAAAGTACCCGTGATATATGCACAAAATATACTGGAATCGTAGGGCATGAAAATGATTAGAACGGAACATAAATAACAGGAGCCCATAAAGCCACTTAGAACCATTAAAGGAGACATGAGGATGGGTTTTCCACACGAAAATCATGTTTTTTCTTTACTTGTTTCACTATAAGTATAGAGTATGCTTCATGTAAGAAAATGGGAACTCACTTAAAGAAGACATGACTAAATTTGATCGTGAAATATAATAGCGTACGTTACTGGGGATTATCGTACCATGAAATTACAGTTCACGTTGGTCAAAATCCGATTAATCGTGCAAATATAAAACCGAGAGATTCAGGAAATAGGACAGCATGCTCACAACAGCCTCGACTCAGCAGTGTTTAAGCGAACAGATATCTTATGCGAATGGCTCGCACGAATCATACAGTTAAATCATGCAGCCTAGCGCAGGGAATACAGTGTGTGATAGGCAAGAAGTGTCTGCACGAAAAATGAGATGTCCTATTCAGCATGATAGACTATTTGCGCGGATTCTTTACTTTGTTTGCATTTTAAAGTAGGAAAAACGTATCTGAGTTTGGAATGATACGTTGGGCAATCCATATGGTCGCATGAACAGAGTGACATTATTTACTCAAGAGAATTCCCTTTCGATAATATTGTGATGGAAGTACGCTTATAGTGTCACTGTAGGGAACGCTCATCGAAATCTGTTACACATCGTCATTATTAGTCCAGTACTAGTAATTAGGGTAGGGTGGGATAAGATAAGAATCGTTTTCGCGTCTGGTACGCCTATTTCATATTCTGACAGCGCTGCATTCTAAATATTTGGTTGTCCCTTATCTTCAGAAGTACTTTACAGCCATCTTTCAATAGAATACTGGCAACCACATGTCACACTCTCAACGTTCAGCATTTCTTCCATCACAGTAGGTAACGATTCTGCATTGGCTGATCTTTCTCTGACTGATCACCTGATAGAACGCAGTTTCTCTGACTAGATACGTCTATAATCACAAACAGTGGCAAGACAAACATCCTCAACGGCTACAACAGATGAACTCTGATGAAGAATTACAATTGTTTGCATTGAAATATTCCAAAATGCTATCAACTTTTTGACTGTATGTATGTGTTCGATGTATGTATAAAATAGTTAATTTTGCTCATACGATTAATTGAATGTATGAATAAGACTGGGAATGAAATAGGACTAGTTGAATGCTAATGTTAAACACGTCTAGTGTTTGTACGACTAATATTAAATCTCGACTGCTACGCCTAATTTTAATAATATTCCGTACGACTAATATCACTAACATTTTTCCTCCAGTGGCTGCCGGGGGAGTTAGTATCCTCACTTCTTCCGAAAACTCAGTAGGACACAGCATACTAAATGAATAGTTTCAGTTAAAATTTAAATGAATTGCATTTACAATAAAAAATTTGCATAGATTTTCTGGACTGTAGTTTAGTCACATATGAATTTTCAGAGCGCACGAGCATGTCTTTATTCTCCGAAAATTCTAGTGGCACTGTTCGACAGACTTGTAGATGACACCCTGGAGACTTTCAAGACGCGACAATTAAATTGCAAGCAGTAAGAGAGCGATTCATGGCCAAGAAGAAGAAAAGCGGCGTAGCTGAAAACAAGGCTAAAAATCCTAGAGGAAGTAGACTGCGGTGTGTTGAAGAAACGTACAATTTCCCAAAAGTAAGGAATTGTTAAATTTACCTTATGCGCAATACTTAACGATCGTGAAAATAATTCTTAGTTCTTCGTGAAAAATTCTTAATTCATCGGACTCTGGTAAAACATCTAAGCGACTTGGCAGGTGCTAATTAGGAAGATATCGAAACTTTACTTGTAAAATGCTTCAATCATATGCGCGCTTACAATGTATATTTACGTGGACTTTCAGTCAAAAGCAAGCAAATTTGCAAAAAATTTCCATGCTCAAGATTTCATTTGTTCCGCTGGTTGGCTGTATCGCTTCCAAAAGAGGCACTGTTTTGTGATGAAGCAAATAAAGTTGATGAAGAAGGAGCAAACAACTGGTCGCAAGAATTTGACCAAGTGAGAGTGTGATATCTAAAATATGGACGAAATGACATTTTTCAAGATCTTTTAAATTGTACCCTCGGAAAATTAGGTGATAAATGCCACGCTCGAGCTCCAAGTAAACACGTTTAATTATAATTTTTGTGTGAAATGTAGACGACTATAATAAACACTGTAGTACGGTGATCCGTAAGTCCCAGAAACATCGGACTTAAAATTACATAAATAGTAGATAAACTACTATTTATATTATTTTAAAAACATAAATAGTAGCATCTATTCTCACCATAAGAAAACTTGGATACACATCTCATCCATTCGTAAGTGGCTTTTGCGATTTAATTGTCGAATAAAGATTCAAGAATAAGCAAATTCTTATGATCCTGTATAACCCATAACATACATGATCTGAACTGAACCAACGTAAAAGCTTACATTTACTTCAGAATGCAACGGATCGTCTTCAATCTTTACATCAACACATTATTGCAGTTACGAAGAGTTTTTATCTCAAGCGACTAGTGACAGCTGCAATTTTCACTTTTGAAAAAGACAGGGAAACTACAACTTGGAATGTCCTTGATGCAGTAAACGCTATCATCGAAACCTAGAAATCTGAATCATCACAACACTTATAGAGCTGTGTTAGCAGAGCTTGCAAAGACACTAATGCTGTTGACGAGTTAGAAGGTGACAACGATATCACTTCACCTGACGTACCGAATAGTCGACAAGACGTTTCGAACCCTGGTGTTAGTTTTCAGGAGTTTCGTAGTGCCGATGACGATGTTGCCATGTGTAATTCAGCATGATCGGATGTGCAAGCAGTTGTGTCCGAGTTGTAAGAAATAGAATCAGAAGAAAGTGGGGAAGACAATATCATTCTGTTCATCGAAAGGAAATGTTACATGCTTTAGACACTGAAGAAAATTTTTCTGCAACATCCGAACTGACCGCTAGTTTTACGGAAGCCATGAATACAGTTCGCCATTAAGTTATCAGGCATTTTCGTCCCCGTTCTGCGAGAGTACAATATATAGGAATTTTTCACTAAAACGCTATCTGTGAGTGCATTTTTTCGAGTGACACAGTTTGATAATTATTATAGCACAGTAATATTTTCTATGACGACATACATAACATATTGTAGTACTTAATACTATAAATGGTTAATGTGTAGAAAAACGTTATGCCAAAAATAAAATTTGAGTCCCTAGTTAACATGAGCCATCGACTTTTCGGTCCCTCGAGATTCGTATGAAAGGGATTATGTGACAAACCATCCCAATAAAGCAAAACTTCTTAAGGAAATTGCAACAAGGAGAAGAAATACGTCCAGGACGTGAGTAGTAAGCCACCATCCTCAGATGATGCCCAATGCTTTAGGGGAAGTGGCCACCATCTTGGATCACGTGATAACCAGAAGTGACGCCATCCTTTTGAATGACGTCATGTATAGTTCCTTTTTTATTGTGTGGCAACGACCCTCGTTTCCAAAGTTTTATTTTTTGTGGCAACGACCTGCTTTTTCAAAGTTTTATTTGTTGTGGGAACGAACATATTTTTTTTGGTTTGTGGCAATGCGTTTTTGAACCACGTGTTAGGAATGACATCAGTTTTAACTAATTATTTTTAAATATCTGATTAATTTTAATTGCTTTTAATTATTTACTCTTTTCAATTATTTAATACGGTATTATTTTTAATTTACTTACTATTTTTAATTATTTTTGTGCATGATTATTTTTAATTATTTAATCTTTTTTAATTAGTATTTTATTTAGTTCTAATTATTTTCAATTTAATGCAGTAAGTTTAAGGAATAAAATTTAAGCAATTGCACAAGTTTTAAAAGCAGCCGCACAGCTTGGACTCGATCCCGCAACATTTAGTACGCAAGGCGAATGCCCAAACCACTATGCCATGAAGACCTTGGAAGTAAAACCAGATTATCGCGTTGAGTAGAAAAACAACCATGACGTCAATAGGCTGTTAGGACTTCTTATAAGGTCCATGCCAACAGCCTATTGACGTCATGGTTGTTTTTCTACTCAACGCGATAACCTGGTTTTCCTTCATGGCATAATTGGTTTGGGCATTCGCCTTCCGTACTAAAGGTTGCGGGATCGAATCCAAGCTGTGCGGCTACTTTTAAAACTTGTGCAATTGCTTAAATTTTATTCATTAAACTTACAGCATTAAATTGAAAATAATTAGAACTAAATAAAATACTAATTAAAAAAGATTAAATAATTAAAAATAATCATGTATAAAAATAAAGAGAGTAAATAATTCAAAATAACCATGTATAAAATAATTAAAAAGAGTAAGTAAATTAAAAATAATACCGTATTAAATAATTGAAAAGAGTAAATAATTAAAAGCAATTAAAATTAATCAAGTATTTAAAAATAATTAATTAAAACTGATGTCATTCCTATTTTGCTTGAACTTAGCCCTTAAACTTTATAGACGTTTTTTGCATACATTCCATTTGCAATTTTATATTAAGTTAATGTTTAATTAACATACCAGAATAATTAACATACTAAAATGCAGTTGTATACTAAAATGCAATTAATGGCACACATTTTTCGCTCTTTACAAGAATTCTTTGGACTGGCTTAAGTTTTGCTAAAATAAAAAGTTCTTCACAAGTATAAACAGCCACTTACAGGCCTTGGCTGCCTCAACCATGTGCACCTTCCACTGTCTTCTATCTGCAGTGATTCTTCTCCAATTTTTAATTTGCAGAGATTTAAAATTTATCTTTTTCAATGTCATCTAACCATCTAGTCGGTGGTCTTTTTTTAGCTCAAGATCCTTCAGGTTGTTTTAATGTCAAGATCTTAGTAGGATTGTCTTCAGGACTTTTCCAAACAAGGCCAAGCCATCTTATTACTAAAGATGACTTGGGTTATTTGTGGTTGGCTATACAGTTCAAAGCTGTATCCTGCCTCCAACGTCCTTCTTCCTGTACTCGGCCAAAAATTGTTCTGAGGATTTTCTCTTAAACATGTCCAGTGAGTGTTGTAGGTCTTTATTTAAAGCTCACATTTCACTTGCATAAAGTAAAACAGGTAGTATCAATGTCTTACATATTCATAGTTTTGTTTTGCAACTTATAAGATTACATCTTAACTGTTTTCTTAGCCCAAAAAAGCATTTATGAGTCACTTTAATTCTATTATCAATTTCTGCTCATAACTTATTTTTGTCATTAATTAGAATGAGAACATATTCAAATTTCTCAACCTTTTTCAAAGGTGCAGCTATTAATGCACATTGGATTACAATAGTTTACAATTGAGGATATAATTTCTATGAATTTGGTTTTATTCTCATTAATTGGGAGTCCTATATTTTGTGACAGAAGATTTAACATTTGATTGCATGCTGTAAATTTCAAGTTCTTTGGTTAATTTCACTTTAAAATATTCTTACATTTTTATACTGAAAAACAATGATGATAAGTTGTTATATACACAGGTTAACGGGGGCAACATCATTTTAGACGGACAAGCAGAGAGCTGTAATATTTTAGCAGTGGCGAAGCTAGGAAAAGAATGACGTAGTTTTTGGGGCCATATAAATACATACAGAAGTATATAAGTACATGCAGAAAGTACTCCGAGCTACGATTGGTTAATCTTAGGTTGCTATATAACATAGAAGGATCTCGAATTTGGGAGGAAGATGAATTTAGGGAGAGAGCACCAAATGTAAAATGTTAATTTTGAGGTCGCCAATTATTTTTTTTAAAGCAGCTATTGTATTTTGTTAGATCTTAGAATGTATATATATATATTACCAATTTTGAAATATTAAAAACTAGGATGTTCTCACATGAAAATCGGCAGTTCCGGGAAGTTTTTGCGATGCTATTTCAAGTTAAACTCCAAATTCACTTAAAAATTACTTTATAATGCATTTAAAGCTATTAAACTATTTCCAATATCATTCTCATACATAAACATTTAATTGCATGTTCTAAATTTCAAGTTCTTTGGTTAATTTCACTTTAAAATATTCTTACACTTTTATACTCAAAAAGCTTTGAGTAGGGAAGAAAATCTTTTATTTATCAAAGTACTTTTAAATATGATGAAAAGTTTAATAATTAATGTACATACTATTGTGTGGATAAACTTATTAATGTACAATTTATTGATGAAAATGAAAATTAAATAATAACTGACTAAACACAGGTTGAATTTTCATAAAAAGTCTTACAAATGTTTAGAGAATTTTAAGACAGTTCGATCAAACAATCTTAAAATCGCCAAAATGTTGATATGTCGCCAAATGTAGAACCGTTAAATAAAAAAATTCACATCATCAAAAGCGAAAAGTTGTTTAAGGATCTTCATTAGAAAAAAAATAAATTTCGAAATGCTTATGTTTCACTTCTTGCTTAGAAACTCGAATATCCCACTATTTATATTAGAAATAAGATGAAATTATAACACATGAACCCAAAAGATAATCATATATGTCAGTGAATCGCCAAAAATATTCTTCCAAAATGCTAATTCACACTGAAACTGACAGTCGTAAAAACAGACAGAAATTTCAGATGATTAAAATTAAGGACCTTCTGCCGATTTTGGCCGAAATTAAGGGATTTTAAGGCCCAAAAATCGATTCCAAAAAACCTAAGGACTTTTACGGACCGTACGAACCCTGGAAAGTCAAGTCACTTAATTTTTTTTTCTAGTTCTTTTCCATTTATTTATGTTGTTTTGTTTTGTGAAAAGCACATGAATGTAGGGTAGCTTGATCTCACATCAGGTGGAGAAAATAAGTAATATACAGTGAAGACAATGCAAGTTACAATTGCAGATGAGGTTGCTTGGCAATGGCCTGGACCTTTTCCACCCCAAGAGCATTCAAAGAAGTGACAGCAGACCATACTTAACTTCATTTCCAAATTCCTATTCACCTCTGTCCTCATCTATCTTACAAGCACTAGACAATTGTTTTAAAGTCCAAAACAACAGCTTTCCATACCAAACAGGACAATTTTTGTAAGGAAAGCAATATCTGAAGTAAATAAATGTGAATTTCTACACTTTTTATGTCTGAAAGTGGCTAGATGTAAATATAAATATATAATTATTTCTCTTGCTCTATATCAGAAAAATGCATTCTTGCAGAATGGAACATTGAAATAATAGTTTGATGTAAATAAACACCATTTTTAACACAGAATTAAGCATTTAGTTCTGGCTTTTTTCATTCCCATTATAAATGCTGAGTGGTTTTAGCAAAAGCAAACTGAAATCAAAAGAAGACATAATTATATTTACAAGTGCAAAGATGTGAAAAGCTTTTCACTTGAATGAAAAATGAGACCCTAATTTCAAAAACAAACCCAGTAATCTTTTATTTTCAGCTTATATGCAACCCTCTGGAAAGAATTAAATAAGCGATGTGGAATGTCACACGCTGCAGAGAAATTGCTATTTTGCTGCAGAAAAAGAAAACTGTTTTAAAGTAAGCTTTCAAGCTTTTATGCAAGATTTTGCATAAAAGAAAATAACTTAGCTCTTCACATACTGTTAATGCAAAGATTAATAATAATGAGATCAAACCTAATCTTGAACAACTGAATTAATTCACTAATGTAAACAAGATTACCAATTACATTTAATTTTTTCTAAGGATAAAATATTCAAATCCTGCAAGTTCCAAACTTAATTATTGGTTTTTTTTTAATTATTTAAATTGTTTCATTCCTATCCCCCCAAAAAAAAAGATATTTGCTAAATGTGTTAATTCAAAACCCTGGATTCTTATATTTTTATGTCAATTAGAAACGTTCTGTGGAAAATAAACGTGACTGTTGCAACTTCAGTGAGATCTGAGGCCCCATTAGTCGGCAAGACTGCTGAATACTGACAGTTTGTCCCACACAATAGCCACCTTGAAACATAAGAAAATGAGAGATTTTTTGCAAAAAAACTGGAATGTTTTCTGCTTTGGGATGATGAACTTTCAGAAGAATGCCAAAATTCTTTTGAAAGAATTAAATTCTCTTCATAATGCATGATTCAGGTTACTGAACCTCTATAATGCAATGCTAATGTAAAATATATTAATATTTAATTAGATATTCTACATTTTATGTTTTTTGGATAATTCAGTTTAAAATTTTCTTAAACTTTTATACTAATAAAACCCTAAGTAAGGATGAGAAGCTTTTACTTATCACTTTTAACATAATGAAAATAAAATTAATCACCAATGCCAAATGATAAAATTAATTAGTTGGAAACTAACTGCTAATTTAAAACACCATGGCATATGCTTATCCAGTAAAAAATAAAACAATTGCTTCACTTCAAATTAATCATGGTTTACAATCCCTTCACTTCACTTTGACTTGAGCACTCTTGTGAATTTGGTATTTTCTACAAGAAACCAATTTTTGCACTTTTCTCTGTCTAATGCCTGACATGACCATATCAACTTTTTAGGTTCGTTTTGTAATTTGACCAGCAAAGTAACAGATTAAAATTCAAACCTTTAGATTCAATGATTTACCAGGAGACTACTAAATGTGATAAAATATTAGCGATCTCCTGGTAAAACTGAGAAAGTTCTTTTCTTCAAATCCATGAAAACGAGCTGTTGTATGTTTGGATTTCATGGTTATCCCTATGTATAACATGAATATGCGACAATTTCTGTTAGAAAACCCTCAATGAAGGCAGCCAGATAATCTTTGAGCTTTATCACGTATTCGCCAATATTACTTTGTAACAGCCTCCAGTGCCGCACTATGCCAGTACAGCATCTAATGAGATTTACTGGAATATTCAAGTAATTGGTGTATTGTGTCTTCTTGGAAGGGAGAAAAAGGCCTGTTTGATATTCTAACAGATGGGTCCGAGATTTGATGGTACACTACAAACCTTTCACTCAATTAAAAAGATGCACTTCATATTCCTTGTAAGAAGTTCTATATTAATATCTGGCAAACTCTTAATGGAAGAACAGGTTGCATATATTTTGCATCATTTCCAGCTGAAGGTTTAAGGTGAAACAAGTAACTGCTTCAGTTCTTTACAACCAGTGGCGGCTCGTAGCTAAAATTAGTGGGGGTGCTGTTCCAAAAAAATTTAACCTTTGTTTTAAACCTGTGTAAAGGGAAAATACATGTATAAAAAGAAAATTTATTTTGAAACTTCCATGAAATTTTACAAAAGAAAAATTAAACATTTAAAAATGAAATCCATTCTTCTTGTTTTAATTTGCACAAAGAGATCAATAATTTTCTCCTTGATCTCTGGATGACAACTGAGGAAATTTTTCTATATTGAAAGCATTGCAAGCGCATGAAAATGGAAGCTCTTGAAGTTCACTTACAGTCACAGAATTTATTACTTGAGGATGCAAGAACATGGTTCAAGTTTTCTGTAAAATAAAAGAACCGAAAAAAAAATGAATCAAATAGAATAGCTGAAAAATAATCTAACCAAGAATATGGTGTATGATTTTTAAACACCGCACACACGGAGTAAAAAAAAAAGAACCAGCTCCCAACGACACTCCAGATTCGGCACTGCAAAAGCGACAGTGCTCTCTCCCTCTCGGCCTTGTACGCTGCTCCCTAAGAGCGCATGCTCAGAACAGCCAAATACCACACGCGCGGAGTAAGAAATAATCACGTTTCCAGAATTTCGGCACTGCAAGAGCGACAGTGCTGTTTTATCTCCCTGGCTCAAGTGCTGCTTTCTGTGCGCGCTTGCGCAGAACAGCCTTGTGAAGCACAGTTCCATACAAAAACTTTTGTACCTTTTTCATAAACTGGAGGATGGCTACTGACATTAAGTTTAAGGATTATATAGTGTAGAAGTATAAAGAAAGAATTAAAGAAAAAAGGGCTCATTATATTAAATATTAAAAATAATAATAAGTGGAAACAGGGGGTGATGCAGTTTCACAGTGCTTATTACGAGCCGCCACTGTTTACAACATAAATGAATGTCTGAAATGAAATCTGCAAACATTTAGCATACTGCTAAACCAAAGATTATATTTCAAAACTGAAAGTTTACATAGCAAAATTCCAACAAAAATTTACATTGCATTTCATGAAGTTTGTGGAGATCAGAGTTTTACACTGCATTTCATGAAGTTCGTGGTGATCAGACAATGAACAATATTACAGCCTTCAGTGAAGTTGCTCTCTTTTTGTGAAAGTCATGTCTAGCTTGTAAAATAGCCAAAGGCCAAAAACAACAACAGATGACAGAAATATGACATTTATAACAGATCTGAAAAGAACCCTTTCATGTCGAACATTTCTGAAGGTTTCATTTGGTTTATGTGATTATGGCAAAGTTTACAGGGCTCTCTGCTTAAGGGGAGAGATGCCTTCCTGGAAACAGAAACTGACTCATATACATGTTACACATGGGGGAAATTAAGAAAATGCGCATGCAGCCAATCTGTTCATGGGATTCAAACCTTAGACCGAACTGCCAGTGTTCAGCAGCTTTATCACTCAGCCACTGGTGGGCCTGGATCTGAAAGGAAGAAGAATCTTCAGCAATATGTAAAGAAATATCGCAAGCTACAGATATTGTTTCACCAGCACCAGTACATAGCATTTTGGCAAAAGCTTTGTAGTAAAGAAACATTTGTGCTAAGTATTTTCTCAGTACTTGATGTACTTATATACAGGGTGATCAGTGAATAAGCCACGATTTCAAAATTAAATATCTCTACAACAAAGATCGATAGAATTATGCGGTAAACTGTACGTTTATAAGCAAAATTGTAAAAATAGTGTACAAAAGTTTAGAAAATTTAGTTACGAAAATTGTTAACAGATGGAGCTCTGTGCTGAAAACTCTTTCTCTGAAAGAAGTCTTAAAAAAATGTTTAAAAAATAAATAAATAAATAAAGTGAAGCAGCTTTTGCAATCAAAATACAATTCTTTCAAAATGTTCCCCGTTCGAAACAATGAGGTGGGGTAAATGAACAATGAAATTTGACATCATGTCCTCAAACGCTAGTTGAATGCTGACAAATTGTTCCAGAATTGTAACGTAACGTTCAGTAGTTATTGTTTCTCGTACGAAAAAGGGTCCGATAATGCCTCTGGGGAATACCGCAGCCCATGCAGTAACTTCAGGCGAATGCAGTGCTTTCTCTTTACACAAATGAGGATTTTCGGCACCCCAAAATCTCAAGTTTGTTTATTAATGATTCCATTCAAATGAAAATGTGCCTCATCTGGTTCACATCAAATCTGTCGTTGTCGATCTTCGTTAGAATCTGATTCGCAAAGTCAACCCTTTGTTGCACAGCTTTCACGGGTATGGCCTGATGACTTTGGATTTTGTATGGAAACAGCCGTAGGCTATTTTTTAATATTTTTTGCTTGCTCATGTACTTCAAACCTGTCTCTGATGCAATCCGTCGGATGCTTTTCCTAGGATTTTGCTGAACAATTCCAGAAACCTTGGCTGCATTTTCAGGAGTGACTACAGTTTGCCTAGGCCCAGCATTTCCCTTTCGATCATCAGCCACGCTGCCAGTCCGTTCGAATTTCGCGAAGAGCATGCGAATGGTTTTCGCATCGGGTCCAACTGGAATCGGTTTTGAAAACTGCGACATGTTGTCATAGGACTGTGTTCTAATCGGTGAAATTCCAGAA
>KK116219.1:42934-66246 GCA_000611955.2 Stegodyphus mimosarum
TATAATATATCAGAATATATACTTTTACTCAGAACACACACTATGTGTAGAAATACATACTCTGTACTATACATAAAAATATATACTCTGTGAACACAATTATATCTTAAAAGCAATTTTTGACGAGGAACAGAGTGTGCTTAGCATAAATTATTACGCTCTGGTGCATATTATTTCTTAAAAGCTAATTCTAATATGCAGATAGAGTAATGCTTTGTTTATCAGCATTTTATGAATTACTTGTAATATCAAATGCAGATTAATTACAAGCACTAATAAGTAAAATAAAATGAGAAAAATAAAGAACCAAGAGGATTCAATTTCCCACAAGTTAGGGCAATACATTATGTTATTAACAGAATTATATAAAATAAAACTTACCGGAAGTACTTGATTTTTATCTGTAGTTAAAAAAGAAACCCCTACAAGGCAAAGAAAAAAAAAAGTTTGAATGAAAAAGCAAAATTAAACTCAGAATTAGTACATATGAATTGATTATGTCTTTATATTAAAACATTATTCAAATCTAAATGAAAATATATAAGTATACTTCTTAAGTAATCATTACAAGAACCATATTCTATTTAAATTTTTTCTTTAAATAGCAAACTTTTCAACATTTAAATTAATAAACTATAAACATTACTCAAAAAAGGTAAATAGCAAAAATAAATTAACAAAGTACAAAATAAGTAACAAAAAGTAACTGATAAACAAATTATCTTCACATGCAAAGAAAACATTAATTTTTCAAAAAAATTTTGAGTTAGTTGAATGAATTTATTTAGGAATAATCATAACTCACAAAGATTAAATGAAAAACAGAGTACAAGGCATATAAAACCACATTTTCTTAAGCCCTAGCTGTGATAATGCTGTTTAGGATGATACACACAATCATAACTCACAAAGATTAAATGAAAAACAGATTACGAGGCATATGATTCAGTACTAAATTCTGAAACAAATAAAACTATAATAATATGAAACAACAAAATTATAAAGGGGGTGAAAAATCTTGTAAGAGTTTAAAGGTGTGAACTTCACTCCTCCGCTAATATTGTTTGCAAGGCACTGAAGTCTCGGAGAGCCGAATTTCACCACAAAACAGCTCTTACGAAGATGTCTCATAAATTTTCAGTAATTTTATTAGGAAACTCAACTGTCCAGTTTACTGGTTCAATGCCTTTGATTCAAGAAATTCATCAACCAGGTTTTTTTAAAGCAAATGCATGTTATCTTTTAAAAAAGAAAGTTTAGCTACACTTGCACATTTAAAGAACTTTATGTAGGATTATAAGAATTCATCTTAACATCTGAGAAGATACAAACTTTCTACTCAAATGCATTTTCCTGATCCAACCTTCCTTCAACCATAATTCATCGACACATAAACCATTAAGGTTTTTCTTATTAAATCTTCTAAGTGCAATTTGTTGCAATATAAAAGTTCCACTGGGCAGCTACAAGGCCTAAGCTTAGCTGCTTACCAATCAAATCCCTACTGTTTGGTTGCTACTCAGGTTTAAGATACAGAAATCGGGTTTGAAAAGTACAGAGAAAAGTCCAAAACCTGAAATCGTCGGGTTTTCAGATTTCAGAAATTTCTGGATTTTAGATCCTATGTTTAAATCTAGTAAGATGACATGTTGACATTATAAAATGAAAAATATGAAATAGTTGTTTATGAAATAATGAAGCATTTATGACATGAAGGGCGGGGGGCAAACTTTATAAAAAAAGCTCAATATTTGTTTGTTTCAATGTAAGTAATACTTTCTCTTTAATCTTACAGGAATAATTTCTTGTTTAGTTATAAAGTTCTGCTGTTCAGGTTCCATTACTGCAATATCAAGAATTCTCACTAAACTGTCAATCAAAATCTTTTCATACTCAAACTTGTCACTTTCCTTATTAACAATATTTCCTGGATTTGAAATCGCATTACATATTTCTTATGAACTTCTGTTAAATCAACTTCATTTACTATCATTTCTCCACATTTCTTCACAAATGTCATTAAGTAGAAAATTTTGATGCCCATAAAGTTAAAATATCCATACTAAACTAAGGTTATTGCTTTTCTCCATTTTAAAATCGCACTTTCTTAACTGTAAATTGTGCCAATGCTCTTTGTGCGTTTGCTAGTTGATCCTGCAACAACTCCCAGAATTAGAAAGACATAATCAAAGTAATAAACTTTTCGACATATAAAAATTGAAATTTAAATTTTGAAAAGATAGCTGTAATAATAATAGCCAGCAATAAAACACGAAGCTGCATCAAATTAGTTAAGGGTGTGCAATTTGCTATTGTTGCAAAATGCCCTGCTGTGGTGTGATAGCTTCATTTCAGACTTTGTATTGTAGTTCCACCCCCCCCCACTAACTGCTCGAGTGGCCAGTCGCCTAAAATAGTTATTATAGAAAAGAAAAATATATAATGATTTTAATGAATACAGCTAGTATATTTTCATGGGTTCTGTTAGTAATTAATAATATTAGATATGAAGACCTGCACTTATTGCTTTTAAATAATCTAATTTGAATCAAAACAGATAAATAAAATTTGTAAGAAAAATATCTAACACTTTACAAACTAGTAACAAGTAGTAGAAGACAAAAGACAAAAATAGGAAAATTTGTGTAGAAGACAAAAATATTTTATTTTGGGCAGTGACAATACATTTCTTTTAAATTACAGGCTGAGTTTATTGATTCAGTTTGAAACAAATACCTCATGCATTGTTGATAGGTAACACATTGCTTTTAGACTGCTGAGTTGGTTAATCAAAAATTCATAAAATTTGCACTAAAAATGAAATAAATAAAAAAAAGTTCAAATTCAGACTTTGAGGTATAGATGGTTGGGCGGAGGATTGCTGAATTCAAAATCTGGTTGCATTATCTGCTGCCATTTTAATGCAATGTAAGAAATACACACATACACATATATATACATGCAGATTTTTCATTATTTAATAAGAAATATGAGCTATTCATAGCTTCTCAGCAATTATTTTAGAGTCCTTTAACTATTTTATTGCTAGCTATTATTATTTTTAATTATTTTAAAGTTTTCCCCCTCAGGGTAGAGACAATCACTCTTCAAACATTCAGCAACTTTGCTGCTTCAATACTTGTTGTCCCTACTATTAAATGGCTGAAAGTTACCTGCATCGAAGATCCTTCTAAATGACATTTCAATACAGTAAAGAACTATTTTAACTCAATAAATACTAAAAACAAATTCTGAACTGCACAGGGTAGGGTACTTAGTAAGGTTTTAGTTAAACTAAGTTTTATTTTAATTTAAATCTTTCTATCTCTTTTCATTTTCAACTTCCCGTTAGAAGGAGCGCGCGTTTTCAGATTATGCTAATTTGAAGTGGAGCCAAGTTCTATTTAAACCAGAGGTAGAAACCTCTCAGTGTGAGACAGCTTTTAGTCTCAGACCACGATCATTCTATTCGACATTCTCCTGACTAGCTAGCATTAAATTCTAAGCCATAGCACTTTACGTGATTGCTTATTGAAATAAATCCAAGTGCATCAGTATTAGTAATTCTTGCTACGCACCATTTAGTTAGAGGCCAACCTCGTGTATAGCTCTGTGAGCAAAGATTAACTTAATTTCTATTTAGTTTTAGTTTAAATTTGATTGTTCATTTTAGACCCAAGTGTGGTCTTTACTTTCTGTATCCCTAGTGAGTTGGGAAGTGGCTTGTAAATAATAGTAATTTAATAAAAGAGGATTTTAAATCCCTTTCAAGTGCAGTTGGTCTCCAACTTAATCACAGTATCCTACTACTGAACATAGCTGCATTCAGCACCCTGTTCAAGATCAGGACTTAAGGAGTTTCACAAAGATGTTTGCCAAGAATATGCACCGAACACTCAGCCCTGACAAATTCTTGAATACTATTGTTACACAGCTGTCAACCATGAAATATCAAAAACCAACAGATTTTTCCACTATATGGCTACCTGACTTAAAAAGGACTATTCTGTCATGTCTGAATTTAATTTACTTTGTAATATATAATTGGGATTTAAATTAATGACAGTCTCTGATAATCTGGGCTCAGGCCAAGCAAAAAAAAAGTCACGGATAATTGAAAAACACATATAATTGAAACTATCAACTTTCATGCATCATGTGTTTCTTTCTTAAAAAAGTCTAATTTTACACTGTTTTTGAGAATGCTTAAACATTTGTGGAATTTCACTGTATATTTTGTATGGTATTTGTTGACAAAGTCCAACAGAATTTTAGCAGATTTCATTGCTGTTTCAAGACTATGCAATTGCTAGTATCCTCTTCATTTGTGTTTTCAGTATCATTCTCTGCCTCTTCTGTTCTCTTCACATTTGAAACGATATGCGCATCAATCAAGCACTGAAAGCTTCCGCTCACTCAAATCACCATCACAGTATTCCTTGATGTCTTTCTGATCAAATAATTTTAATCTTTTGCATACAACTTCTTCACAATCGGATAAATCTCCCATTTCCACATTTCTATATGAATATGTTTTATATACTATACAAATCGAAGATTATCACACACTCTTGCACAGAGTATTGAGTGTGCTTGAGCACCGCCATGCACGGATAATACACATCTGGATAATCAACATAGCAATAATCAACACTGTATAACATGAACCGATATGAAAATCTATTACTTTAATATTTAACAGAAAAGCTTCTATTTAGCAAATTTAAATATGAACATTATCTATTAAAACACTAGTTAATTTTAGAAAAATATTCCACAAACCTTTATGCTGGAATAAAACAGACTGATTAAAAATTAATAATTAACTAGTCATTTTATTATTTTAAATATTAGTAACTGAATACCAAACAGCGTGGTTAGCTTTTCTGTTATGCACCTGCCGTGTTGAACAGGTAATGATCTATTAGCCATCAGCTGCCCTGTATTGTATATATATATGCTTGCCATTTATAAACTATTCTTATAACTAGAAATTGCTTAGGATAAAAAAAACCTGCCAAAATGCATGGCAAGGGCATAATGAAAAAGTACCATCTTAAGTGTATGTAATGTATGTTTAATAAATAATAATATTAATAAAATTCAGGTTTAATTTCTTCAAGTTAGCTGTGAATTTGAAGGTTTATGAATATTGCAAACAAAAAGTAATATTTTCCAATTAATGGAATATGTGGAAAAGTGATAATAAATGATATAATAGTAGTTTTCCACTGCAACGACAATGCTCACAATAATTAGTCACCTAACAGATGTTGAAATCTGTAGTATGGTTCTGAATCCAAAAACTATCACTACCGATAGTGAAAAAAGTGACAGGGAAGTTGTTGAGAATGAAAAATTTCAATTGACAATTTAGTGAGAATTCTTGAGATGGTAAATAATTATATGATTTAATTTTGTAAATGAACAAGAAATTATGCCAATAAAATTAGAGAGGAAGTATTAGCACACACACACACACACACACAAAATTTTGATTCCCTTAATGTCATAAATCTTTCAATATTTCATAAACAACTATTTTAGATTTTTAACTTTACAATTTCCGCATTTTATCTTCCTAGATTTAAGCTCATGATCTGAAATCTAGAAAATTCTGAAATCCAAAACTGATGTCCCCTTTTGAACTTCCTTCTGTATTGCTTTTCCGTATTTCTACTTTTGTCAAGTTCTACAAGAATGCAAATTAGGTTAAAGTATAAATAATAGCTGGTTTCAAAGTTTATTGGACAGCATCTAGCAGGTTCATTGATACACTTCTACAGCCTGAATTAGCATGACAGCAAAGTTTTACTTACATTGTTTCTCTGAGCATAATTTAGTCAGGGTAAGCCAAAGTAGAAGTTTGCAAATTTTTCAGTATGTATCACAGAAAAGATGAACATAATATTTAACATTATAACTACTAAATATTTAACATTATAAAATATGTCCATTTTTCATAAAAAATATTACATTATATCAACTTTTTTCAACATGTCTCGTAATGCTGAAAGCTCTTATGAGCATGTCAGCTCATAATTCTTTACTAGATTTACATATATATCTTGCTTCAGTTTATAGAGGAACAAATGTTGAAATATGTCACTTGCACAATAGTTTTCTTTAAATTCCACGTAATATACTACTGCGTTATAAGAATGGATTAATGTAACTTTCAGAAACTATAAACTTTTGTCCAATAATAGCCAGTTTTCGACTGTCCAGTAAAAGAGACATATTTATAAAAGTACAAATGCATTTCACTTAAAACAGTTCTTACTATTAATGAAAAGAACTGCTTGTTTGTTACTCCAAAAAACAAAATGTCAGGACCTCTGGCTAAACACATCTGTTATCATGTGTAAACATTTGTATGAAAATTTGTAACATGAAGATTTGTAACATGAAGATTTGTAAATATAAAAATTAGGCAGTTACAACACTGGAAATCTGTAACTCCTTTCATGCATACCTTCAACTCTATTTTTATAAAAAGTTGGAATTAGCAACTTAAGCCCTAGTTTTCAGAAAATTATATGCTAAGGATTTTTAACACAGAAATATTTTCAAAAATTCATTTCTTTTTTTCCTGACTATGCGACTTTTGTCTCTCTAACTTCCAAGTTTCTGAATTTCTAAGTTGAATCTATCCACTTTAATACTGATTTCCTCAAACGCAAAAATAAGTCTCAGTTTTATAAAACACTTCCATTTACGATGTCAAACACAAAGTTATGAAGGTATGCATAAATGAAAGAAACAATGCACATTTAAATTTCTAACGTTTATTAGATAAACATATAATACATTATAATAAAATTTTAACTGAACATATTAAAATATACATGAAAGAAAAGTGACCAATGGCACATACCTGAGTTTACACATTTACTGTTCTGTAAAATAGAGCTAGCCCATCCTTTAAGGCATTTTACCTTTAAAAAAATAATTAATAAATAAATAATAAGCAATCTAAACATATCAGAAAATGCTGTAAGAATTATTAAGAATTAATAAATGAGAAATTTCTCACCAGTTTTTCATTTTTGCCTTCCAAAGAAGAGGAATGACCTAAATAAAATTTTTAAAGCTTAACATTAAAAGAATACAAGAAACTATATTTAAAAAAAAAAAAAAAAAAAGGACTGCATGAAAAAAAGTTAACCTTAAAAATAATCCAATGAAGAAATTAAAAAAAAAAAAATTAACGTATCATAAACATCACAAATATTCTGTTTAGAAGCATATTTATACATTTGATAATTAAGCCAAGCCCTATTGATTTTGTGTTTTTTCAACCATTAATAATAATAATATAAAATATGCACAATTATATATGAATGGAATTTTAAATAAGATAAATTACAATTTAATATGTGTTAAAAAAAGAATCTTGAGTTATGTAGAATATCTTAAATATTTTTTCTAAATTTTTTAAATCTCTCAATTTTGGATTTTTTAAAATTGTAATTTAAAAAAATTTTTCACACATGATGCCATGCCACATGCATAGTTGTAAAAAGTATCCTTACACCAAAATATTTCAACTATTTATTGCAAATTATATGTTCAAACAAATTTTGCTGTTTAATTTTTCAAAAGAGTTTTATTAAATTATTAAATGTTACAAGTGATAGCAGAATCCAGTCGGCTTTCACAGACTATTTGGGTGTAGTCTGGCCCCCACAACTGTCTAGGGCAACAACCTCCTGGCGCCTCACAAGGACCACATTGGGAGTTCATTGGAAAAAAAGAAAAATGGAAGTAGGATGACATCGCCATATATACTTACAATATTATGCTTCGTTCAACATATACTTACATATGCAGGGCACTTGACAATAACCATTGAACATAAGCTTAACGAGCATTTAACATACACTTAACCATTAAACATACACTTACATATTATGCTTCATTCAACATACACTTACCAGGCATTTGACAGTTAGACAATGAACATAAACTTAACGAGCATTTAACATACACTTAACGTTAAACAATACGCTTACATATTGTGCTTTGTTCAACAAATACTTACATATACTATGCACTTCACAGTTAAACACTGAATATAAGTTTAACGGGCATTTAACATACACTTACATATTATGCTCATTTAACAAATACTTACATATAATTATGCACTTGACAGTATTAAATGTTACACAAATTCAAATTACCATAAGCTAATGTAAAACGAAAAGTGAATGTTACTTAGGCAACTAAATATTAAGCAATCTTCAAATAACTGGCCATATGTTACAAATAAATTTTGAGCTACTTGAAAGTGCATTAGCGCAGTATAACATTGAATGATCAAACCTGTACAGAGAACAGCAACTGCCAAGGTCTTCATACAGTTATTCTTCTCCCAAAATAGATGTTATTGAAAGAGAAGAAAAATAAATTACCATTTCACTTTACAAGTGAAGAAATATCAATGGTGATATGCCCTGCAGTGATGCAACTTCATCTAGAAAATTACTGGGCAGTTAGAACTATATTCCATATAAAAACAGAGAGATTATTAAATATTTTTCACAGTGCCTGCAACATGCATAGCGCTGTTTGTTTATATTTTATTTTTTTATACCTTTTATATTAAAGATACACAAAGCAAACCACATTTCCCTCCTTTTTATCTTTAATAAAAAAGAGCAAAATGTGTTTCCAGACTGCGAAAAATGTTTATCATCATCCTTATTTATTTTTCACTTGGGATCAAGCGAATAAGACCATTTTTTAGATAGCAGGTTACTGCAATTTGGATTCAAATCTTGGTAAATGCGCCACCTGCATGGATTTCTCTGTATATAATGTAAATACAGGCTTCCTTGGACAGCCTACAACAAAGCTAGAGTTTACCAAAGTGTTGATAATGTCTTATGGAATTGCAAGTCACTCTTCTAAAAGTACATTTTTCAGCTCCTAGAGGTTCCGGGGAGGAATTTGGTGAGCTGAAATTCAGCACCCTAAGGCATACCACACATGCTTAATCAGGTTCAAGTCGGGTGAGTAAGATAGCCAATCCATTCGAGTGATATCTTCTGTTTGCAAGTATTTTCACACCACATATGCTCCATGAGGACAAGCATTGTCATCCATTAGCGAAAATTCTGGGGCAACAGCATCCCTGAATAGTCTAACTTGGGTTTCCAATACCTCATCCACACATCTCTGAGTGATTACAGAACCTCCTGAAATCTGAAGCTCGGTGTGGCCATTTGTCATGATTCCTCCTCAAACGATTAAACCACAGTCGGATATAAATGGGATATTTCACAGACAAGGGAAGGAAAGTTGTACATTCCTTCCTCTCTCCAGATCAAAACATGTCTCGAATCACTGTTCAGACTATATCTGGACTCGTCAGTAAACAATACTCAGGCCCAATCATCTTGGTTCCACTGATCATGACAACGGATCCACTTTAAATAGGGCCATCTGACAGGTTGAGTGAGTGAGACACAAATCATTTGTTTTCTTACATATAGCCCAGCCTTATTAAGCCTTCCTGCAGCAGTAGAACAGCTAATTTGAGTTCCTGTGGCAACCTCAAGATCTAAAACCAAATCTCTTGCAGTCGCTTTGTGGTTTCCTCAATAAAACAATGACAGAAAATGGTCTTCTGATGCAGTTGTTGCCCTTAGTCGCACTTGACTAGGTTGCCTATTAACTGATCCAATGGTTAAAAAGTAGCTCCAAACTCTTGATATGACACTTTGAGGGATATTCAAATCTTTGGCAACCTCCATTTGTGTTTGATCTTCCTCGATTCTACCAATTAATCGGCACTTTTGACCTTCACTTAAATTATGTCTTACTGAATACCAATCACTCTCAGAAACTACATTCCCTTTAAACAACATTACAGACTGGAATTCCAACATGTGTCCATTGCACACCATGTTGTCAATCACTGAATTTGCATATTTCTGGCATTAACGTGTACGCGAAAGTGCAATTTTGTGTACGGTTGTATTTAATTCGCATAAATAATTACAGCATATGGCATTCATTGCAACATAGTACAAATCTTTTAACTTCGACTAGTGTAGTATCAAAATTGTGCAGCTAATATACACATATTTCCCACAGTAAATTAAAATTTTGTTTATGCATCTTTGTCATTTATACCTCATTCGTGAACAGTCCCTTGAAAGACATGTAAATGGTGCTACACTGTATTTACATTCACTACTGCAACTGCTGATATGAAACTTCTTTGAATAATATTGCCTCAAATTATATACATTTAATTCTTGCTTACTATTATTTCATTTATGATTTTTTAGCATTATGATGATATAAAATCATTATGCAATTACCAGAAGTCATATTCTGAATCTCAACTGTTTTTGAGCTAGCAATAAGCACTGAGACTTGTGTAGTACACTGCAGCACTGACAAGCTGATACAAGTTGCTTCTGCTTACTATGCTGAAATGCATAAGAAAAAAAAAGGACAGATTTTATACTCAAAACTTGATTACCTTTCCAAACAGCACTATGCATGTTGCAAGAGGCAAACAATGACAATGTCCCAATGTCTTCTATTAGTTATCTCGAATCTCAACAGAAGTGCATATGCATCTTAATGTCATGATTACTTAATCCTTTTGTGGAGACTAATATGAAAGACATGGCAGCATAAAACATGTTCACTTCCCAAATGGCATGCCAGTGTGACTAGCCGGAGTGTTTTCTTGTTCACCCCTGCTCATCACACATTCACATCATGGTTCTGGAATGTTTTAGAAATTTTTTTTTTTTTTCATATTACGTGTCCACAGGATTTAAGACACCCATAGATTTGGCCTTCTACTCAAAATGAGACAAAGCTGATTTGCACAGATTTTGATTATATAAACATAAGGCAAAAGGCATGTTCTCTATTCACAGACTTGCTGACAGCCTTCCAGTGGTTAAGGGTCAGAAATTAAACCCTGATACTATAGTGACTTTCTTCACTATTAAATCATTTAGTTGGAAGCCTTATATCTTAGAATTGTTCATAGTATAAATAATGCATAGCCTCTACTTCATTACAATGTGGATTATTTTAAATTCAAAAGACCTCATTCTATTTAATCTAAATTATTCCATTTCTTTCAAATTCAAGTTTTCATGCACTTAATTATTCATATATAAATATCATAAAAATAGTCCCCAAATCAAAGTTTCTAATAGGCTACCAGTTAATCTGAATGTTATAGTAGAATAGAAGAGATTATTTTTCTTTTTAAAAAAAATCCCCTTGAAAAATAAGATGGGTTGTATAATGAAAAATTCAGGTAAACCAAATTGATGATCTTTCACAGTAGCCTATCTGCTATGCAATAGACAAAGTTAAATACTTCATGCATTTTTGCTCCCTTGTACGAAGTATTGTAATTATGAAAAATTCCATGTACCATATTTCAAAGAAAATAGCCATTTTGACCACTATCAAATGCAATTTAACAATGTTTTTGTATGGCATCTTTACGTAAGGACAGAATAAAGGACTCTTTTTCCCCAAACAAATTATAAAACTGAGTTAAAATGGATTCAGAAGAGAATTTTCTGTAGCTTCCGTATATACATACGTATGTACTCGCACAACTCAAAAACAAGTAGCCTCACAACGTTGAAATTTTGTATAGAGAATTGCTATAACATGTAATTGTGCGCCTCCCTTTTTGGTTGCAATCGATTGCACCAAAAGTATATAAATATGTAAGAAGAACAAAGAATATGTAAAAGATTAAATTAGCAGCATAAATTAATTTTCCTCCTCTATTCTAAAAATAGTAATCTCTCCGCACTGCGTTATTTCGAGATTAATCCATGTAATATGACTGATGAATGCTGATGATGTAAAAGGAACTAAAACTCAAATATACAAAACGGCATTATAAATATATCATACAATTTTTTAATTAATGACTTTCCATCTTAAAATGATTTAAACAAAATATTACTAGCAATAAATCATTACACAATACAATTACTTATAAATGCAAAATTGCTTTAAGAAAAATAAAGAATATGTAAAAGATTAAATTAGCAGTGTAAATTAATTTTCCTTCTCTATTCTAAAAATACTAATCCATGTCATATGATTCTTACATAATTTTGATGATGCAAATGAAACTCAAACAGCCATTAGCAATTTTACAGCACTATTTATTATCCAATCAAAACACACTGAAAACCAAAACTAACTCAGTCTGAATTAGGATTTCACCCTGAACATGGCGCATTTACTTTTCATGCTTTGGCCTATCTGGACTGCAGTCTGTCTCTCCTTCTTTCTTACTGCAAATTTATGAAAAATGTGAACTTTTTAAAACAGGTATAAATAATGTGCCAACTTGTTTGTGGCCGCAACATGTTTGCTGAAATAAAAGTTGAATTAAATCTACCTCAACTGCCAAATTTCTTATTCATTATGGATTGGAGTTTCAACATCTTTAAGCCATCAAAATTCTCACTGTTCATTATGTATTCAACAGCCTACGTTCTACTACAGAATCTATTACACAAACATACTCACTCTGTTAGTCAGCTCAGTGAGCTCAGTTTTTCATATATATATAGGTTAGTAAATTGTGCATTTTTTGCTTAAAAAATGATTGAATTAAGTTGTTCTTATCCTACAATTAAGGTTTTTATGCCTTTAGTTAATCTGTACTGGAAACATAATTTAATGCTTTTATAACATTATTAAGATTTTCAAATTGGCAACATTGTAAAGTTTTTGCATAGTTATTAAGATTCGCTGTGTAGCAACAACAAGTTGAGTTCTAAAATAGCATCTACTTGGAGTGTTATATGATAAGTGTAGTGTAAGCATTATTTCTTAAAAGGCTTGTTATACTACTTTTATGTCAAAAAAATAAGTAGTATGTTGTAAACAAGTACTGAAATTATATAAAAATAAATATGCTGTTTTTTTAAGACTAAAATAAGCATTTATTTAAATTATGAAATGCTCTGGCTTAGTTTTGATTTTTTTATCCATCAATATCCACATTAAAAGACTGGTGACCGTAACATTGGATTATGGAAGGAACTTCAACGCTGAAAACTTGCAAGGTGAGTGTTGAAATTCCACCCTTTTGCCCAGAAAAGCCCGAAATTTGATTTTTTTCATATAGAAGCTCAATTCGAAATTAATGCAATAACTGTTGATAGTACCAAATTTAATTTTGTAGTATCTTAACTAGAGGCAAAATATGTTGAAATTATTTGGGATATCATTATGGATAAAGCACCTGATAATAAATATGCTTTAGTTAAAGAAAGACTGTTAAACACATTCAAACAGAGTGAAAACAAGCAAATTAAGAGCTTAGTCACTGGCCTTGACCTTGGGGATGTGAAACCCAGTTAGTTACTTCAAAAAATGAGATCGCTCACTACTGATGGCAAATCAGGTAAAGTACTCAAAACATTGTGTTTAGAAAAAATGCCCGATTCGATCAAAAAATATTTTACTGGTTTCTGATGAAGGGTTAGACAAAATATCTTTAATGGTCAACAAAATAAAGGAAATGAATTCAAAACCTGAAATTTATGCCACTGGCAAAAATTTAAATTTCATTGATGAGTTACTGATCAAAATTTCTTCTCTCAAAAAATGAATAGAAACTTTGTTTCTCGCCAATCTCAGTCTCACAATCATAGTAGCGATAGATACAGAGTGCAAAGTAAAAGTAATAAATGTAAAAGTTTTAATCCGAATGGAAAGTATTGCTATTATCATTACATGTTTGGCTCAAAATGTGTTCCTGAAAAATGTCAACCAAACTGCTCTTGGGACCAAAAGAAGTTGGAAAACTTAGACAATCTCGAGTCTCACAAACTGGACGACCAATAAAAAGTCCTTTACGTTTTAGTAACATTGTTAAATATTTTTCCTAACCTCTAATATGGAATATATTTAATTTCATATATTTATTTATTGGATTTAGTACTTTTAATTCTAATGTCAGCTTACGCTACATCATTCCACTAACAGAATCTCTTGAATTGTAACAGAATTATTGGAGGTGGAGTAACGTAATGGAACATAATTTAATATTTTTATATAATTATTAACATTTTCTAATTGGTAATGTAAGGTTCCAAAGAATTATGAGAACTGCCAAATAGGCAAATTCTGCCAAATGTGGATCTTGGCGATGAAACATGTGAAAGAACTGAAAAAAAAAAAAAATATATAGGACAGTTGGAGTTGGAGAGAGGAGGGAGATGTGTGTGTATGGATCGGCATAGTTGCCGAAGTTAAATTTGTACCCTTATTTTTATTTATTTTATACTTATTGTGTGTGTATAATAAAAGCACGTTCGTGTAAATCTGTGTGATCATTCTGGTGCTATTCTATCACTTATTAGGAATATTCAAGTTCTTTCCTCTTGGAAACAGAAGGTCTATTCAAAACGAAAGTGGAGCTTTCGTTTTTCAAGTAAAGATGTTATAATTCCATTGTTTCAAAAGTGTCAAGGTTTTGTGTTATTAGTGATCGGCCACTCATCGAGTTTCTTATAGTATAAATTCAACGCTGTAGAGTGATAAGTTAAAACTGAAAGCAATTGTGATCATCTTTATCAGGATACATTATAAGTGTGAAACAAGAAGGAAACCTTATTGGCGCAGCCGGTATGAAGAAATCTTTAGATACCAAGGGAAAGCCTAATTAGAAGGTGAGAAATTAAATTAATATTCCTGCACACAATAAATTCAGTTTTTGTGTCATTATTAAATCTGGTTTAGATGCTAAATAAAATATGTTACTTTTGGTTTGTGTAATACGAGTAAATATAATTGCATATTATATCAAATGTTGTGAAAATTGATATTTTTAGCAAAGTGTTGGTTAATTTGAAAATATCGTTAAGGTTGGTATTTCATTTACGCATTTTAGAATTGTAATAAGTTGCAAGTATTACAGTTGAAATGTTTTAAATAATGAATGGTTTCAAAGATGGTTAAAATTAATCATTGTATTCATTAAAATTGTGATAAATTATAGATAATACTTCTGATTATTTCTGAAATTATTTAAATTAATTAAAATAATCTAGGTATTCTTATTGTTCTGAAAATGTTTACAGTGGTCTACTTCTAAGGTAAAATATACGAGTTATTATCGTTTGGTGTGAATAAGTAATAATTGTACAAATTCTAAATGTGAAAGCTAATATTCTTGAGTAAAGTGTTGGATAAATTGGTATATTGCTTTGAGTTGCCATTTTATTTATTTAGAATTGTTGACGACTATGGTATTATTATTAAGAATGTTTTGATTGTATAAATGAATATGTCATGGTAAAATTAAAATTTTAACTAAAAGGGTTGTAAAGATAGCAATATTGTAAAAGATATCATTTTTTTTAGATAGTATATATAAAACAAAAGAAGTTAAAGGTAAAACTTTTGAATGCATTTTAGTATATGATTATGTTGTTATAATTTGTGAAACGTTACGTACACTTTACATTCAGTTAGTGATTATAATTTTGGTTATTAGTAAAAAATTTGTTATAAAGTGTTAAGAATGGCTTTTCTGGGTAGAGCTAAAAAGGAAGATTTAAAAATCTTAGCTGAGGAACTGGGGGAGAAGATACTTCCGGAATATAAGGTTGTAGATTTAAAAAGAATAATTATGGGTAGCAAGGAATATGAAGAGAATTTTGTAATGGAACTATTAAACACCATTAAGAATGAAAGAATCGAAAGAGAAGCGTTAGAAGCAAGGAAAATGGATTATGAACTTGAGAAGTTACGGATTGAAGCAGCTAGTAGGAGCGCAGAAACGACGGTCAATTTGGGACAGGTTGATGAGAACATGAGATCGCGTTATGAACTTCGGAAGTTAATGCAAAAATTTTATCCAAAAGAGGGAGACATAAGCCCTTATTTAACCTTAGAAAGGCAGGCTAGTAGAACTCACGTAAAAGAAACAGACTGGGGTTCACATCTCTTGAGCTTATTACCTTCTGAAATAGCACAACTAATAGCACGTGAACCTGTTGATAAAGCTGAGGATTACAAACACGTAAAAGATCTTCTTCTTAAAAGATTTAAGTTAAGTCCTGAAAAATTCCGTCAAAAATTTTTTCATCATCAGAAATCGCATGATAAAACATGGAAGGATTTTTCATTTGAAATAGGGAGTTATTTCGAAGAATGGATTACAGGGTTAAAAGTTACAACCTTTGAGCAAATAAAGAATCTTATGATATCGGATCAAATAAAAAGTAGAGTATTGAGTGAAGTAAAACGTCACTTTATAGACGATTGGACTAAAATCGTAGTTCCATCCGAATTAACCGATCGGTTAGATGAATATGAAAACATGAGAGAGAATGATAGGAGATATACTTCTTGTAGTAAACCAAAGGAGAATGTCCGACATGGCAACTGGGCTAGTAAACCTTCAGAACAGGAATTGTGAATTGTACCAGCTGTGGATTCAACCGAAACACAGCTGGTACTTCAAATTTTAAACAGCGAAGGCCAAATCAGCAACATCCACCATATCAAAATGATACATATAAACCGCAAAAATCACAAATACGAAAAGAAAGACCAGTCTGTACAAAACCGAAATTCAATTCAAAACCTAAATGTTTTGTCTGTGGTGAAGAGACGCATTTTGCAAGAGCATGTCCGTCCCATAAGGAACAGCATACCAAACCTAGGGTACAAAGGTCATCAGGTGGATTAATACAAACAACAACAACAACAACGAGTAAAGAAAATGATGTTGAGTTACTTTCTGCTCATATTAGTGTTCCAATGTCACCTTTGGCTGAAACAAATGTTATCGAATTTGATAATTAAACAGGGTAGAAATAAAATGTGGAAAGATAAGCTTTCAAGGAGTAGTCGACTCCGGTGCTCAAATATCTGTGATTCGGAATGACTTGGTTCCTGACGACTGTGAGGATGGAGAGAGAAAAATTAAAACTATTTCTGCATTTGGGGAAGCTGAAACTACAACGTTAAGAGTGGTTCCTATGAAAATCAATGATGGCTATCATGACGAGGTACCGATAACTTGCGCAGTGTCTAAAAAATTAGTGAGTGATATGTTGATATGTAGCACCGCATATCAAGCATTGTCTGAAAATATAAAATTAAGTGAGACCATGGAAGAGATGTGAGAAAGCACTGTTCAAGAAGTGACATGTGAGGTATATTCTGAAAATAGGAAATCGTTTATTAAGTTACAAAGGGAAGATGAATCATTGAAAAATTTTTGGACTTCAGCCGAGAATAATCAAAACTCATATACCTTAGAGGGCGAATTACTATTGCATTCTGAAGTGATTTGTGGAAAAAAAGTGAAACAAGTAGTGTTACCCTTATGTAAACAAGAAAACGTTTTGAAAATCACGCACGATGTTCCTTTAGCAGGGCACTTAGGGGAAAGACGAAACAACGTATCAAATATTCGTTTTACTGGCCAACAATTAAAAGTGATGTAAAAAAATACTGCGAGAGTTGTAGACAGTGTCAGCTACGAAGGACGGTTACCTACAGAGATAGAATTCCTATTCAGCCAAACGTAAGGCCCGAGAACCCATTTGAGATATGGAGTGTAGACTGCATTGGTCCTCTAGAACCACCCTCGCGTAGGGGGCACAAATTTATTATTTGTGCCGTAGATTTGTGTACACGGTGGGCAGAAGCCATTCCCGTACGAAACATACAAGCAAAAATGACTTGTGATGTTCTCATGAAACTTTTTACCCAGACAGGATTTCCAAAAATTATCTGCACTGACCAAGGAACTAATTTTACTTCGCAGCTAACGAAGGCCTTTTTAGATGTTTTGGGAATAGCTCCCAGGTTTTCTACACCAGGTCATCCAGAAAGCATGGGTGCAGTAGAATGATGGAATTGAACACTAAAAGAAATGTTGAATAAAAACATTCAAGACCATAACCGCGATTGGGATTTGCATCTTCCATATTTGTTATTCGCGTACCGTGAAGTTCCTCACAGTACCACTGGCATTTCTCCATACCAAATAGTGTATGGTCATCTTCCAAGAGGACCTTTAACATGGATTAAGGACTTTTGGACTGGTAAGAGAGATATACCAATTACAGCTTCTCGCACCATTGAATCCTATTTGGATGATTTACAAGATAAATTACGAAGTTCTCAGGCTATAGCATATGATAACGCAAATAAAAACCAGAATGATTACGCTCGTAGGTATAATATGAGGTCACGTGAGAAATCATTCGAAGTAGGAGATCAAGTGTTAGTCTTAGTCCCATCATCATCACATCGCATAAATTGCTAAACACCTGGCAAGGACCAGCCAACGTCGTGGAGCTCACAAGACCACATTCTGCTTTAGTTCGTTTGGAAAATGGAAGTACGAGGGAGTTCCACGTGAATAAATTACGTCCGTATGTGTCAAGAGTGCAACATATAGGACTAATCTTTGAAAAGGATGATGACTTTGGAGATATACACTATGCTCCTACTGACCAGAATAAAAGGACACGAGAAGATATTATAAGGTGTATTCAAAATAGTCATGGACGGCTGGATGAACAACAGTATCACGAACACGGCAATATATTATGTAAGTTTGCAGATGTTTTTAGTAACAATCCTGGTAGTGTGAAAGTTGATGGACATTCCGTCAGATTAATTCCCGGGTGCACTCCAAAGAAATTATGCCCATATCGAATCCCAGTCATACTTCGAGAAAAGTTATCGGCAAATCGATCAGTTGCTCAAGCTTGAATTAATAGAGCCTAGCGATAGCGATTGGGCTCACCCTGTGGTACGCGTAGCGAAAAAAGACGGGAGCGTACGTTTATGCGTTGATTTCAGATTGTTAAATAAATATAATGTTCCAGACGCATATCCAATGAAACATGCAACAGAATTACTCTACGAGATCGGGAAGGCTCAATACATCACCATATTAAGACTTGACGAAGGGATATTGGCAGATCCCGATGAGAGAAGAAGACAAGCATTTTACGGCATTTGTGACGCACTCAGGCCATTATCAATGGAAAGTATTACCATTTGGAATGAAAAATGCAAGAAGCACATTTAAAAAAGTGATGGACAATGTTTTTAAGTCCGCATAAAAAGTACTGTCGTTCGTGTATCGACGATTTGGCAATTTTTTTCGAAAGCTGGAAGGAGCATTTAGAACACGTAAAGGAGGTATTAAAAACCTTACGAAGGGTAGGACTTACTGTAAACTTAGAAAAATATGATTTTGGGAAGAGGGAAGTGAAATTTCTTGGCCATATTATAGGTTCTGGGAAACATTCACCAGATCCAGAAATTGTGAAGGCTATGAAAAAGATGCCTAGACCAACTACGAAAAAGGAAGTTCGTAGCATTTTAGGACTTGCTAGCTACTATCGTGATTACATTCCAGATTTTGCCACTCTAGTGTTACCCTTGACAAACTTGACAAGGAAGAGAGTACCCATTAAAATTCCATGGGGCAATGAGAAAGAAACAGCTTTTCAAAAATTAAAGCAAAGACTTTCTGATATTGCAGCGCTGTTTACTCCAGTACTAAATAAACCATTCCAGTTATACACTGACGCTTCAGCAACAGCTATAGGTGCCTGTCTTATTAATAGAGATTAACTACTAAAGGACAGCAATTGAATTTCTTCTTCTTTTTTTTAACGACATAATAAATGAAAAAAGTACCCAGCACCCACTATGCTATTATTAGTAAAATCTAAAGATATTACACCTTTTCACTATGCCAAAATTTTTTCAAGTGACTAAAATATTCTTTATATTTCCTTTATTCATTAAAACCAATTATTAAGTTTATATATGCAATAAGACACAAATGCAGAAAAAAGAAGATATAATTGTTTATTTTCTTGCAACTTACCAGAGCTTGAATAATTCTGGATAACAGGGTCTTCAGCCTTCTCCGGCTGTTATAAACAACAAGAGAATTACTAAAATGAAAATAAAAATAACCATAACAAGGTATAATCACTTGACAAAATATAGCTTACCAAAATTGTATGCCGTTTTTCTGTTACAGATGTGGAAAAATCTAGAGAATGAAATATATATATTTAAATATTATCCAATATATACAATTTGTATGAAAAGCAGCCAAATAAAATGATAACAAAACTGCTAATCCTACCTGAGTCTAAACTAACACAATTCACTAAAGTAAGGTTGGGTTTCCTCTCATGTTTTTCTATCTGATGAAAACAACGCAAAAAATAACAGTAAGATTTAAATATATATATTCTAATAAATTAAAGAAATTTGCATAATAAAAAACTTACCAATAGCTCAGAGGGCTCTTTTTTAATTACCGGTGAAGAAAAATCTACTGTCAGATAAAATTAAGCTTTTAAAATCACATAAAAATAAGATATTAAACATTTGCCTACCAAATTCAATAATATTTAAAATCTGTTTAAACTTAATACACTAATCTATTTCATTACCAAAAATATAAGTTAAGTTTCATTAAGTAATAAGTCTATGGCCAATAAAACTAATTACTCGGGGGTTTTATTATTATTATTATTATTATTATTATTATTATTATTATTTATTTATTTATTTATTTATTCATTTCACAATTTTTTAAGTTCTGTAGTTACTACATCAAGAAATTTAACAGAAATTAGAAGTAGCCCAAAATACTTATCGTACTTCCTCATGTATTTCCCCCCTAGCATTTTAGACACAGGTTCTGAAAATTTTAAAAATAATCACATAATCTTCCTCTTTCTTAATGTGCTCAGAGAACAAGCTCCTCTAAATTTTAAAATGGATTTGTTCATGTAGTGATTATGTTCATCTTATTAACAAAAACAAACCTTCACACACTACCTGAAAAGGTCATGCCAAACCCCTCCCTTCTGTTGAACTTTACACACCTGCTTAATTTAAGAACCAACTATTCACAGGAAAGCAAACATGAACAGACATTCAGTTTACAATTTCACTCAGCTACACATTAACTTTCTCTATATATTTATGGATGATTTGAGTCCTATGAAGTAACAGGGACACAATAAGAAAGGCTGAGGTTGAAGTTACAGAGATGTAGAAAGGAAGAAATCTTATTAAATATTGTAATGTGAATATCAGCATGTTTTCTTAATGGAATACAGTTTAACTTTTAAGAACTAATACTGTGATAGTTACATGAACAATTATCCATGGCTACTTTTCATATGGTATGTTCTTACTATAACTGTAGCCTCCAGAAATTAAATTATTTGCAAAATATTCTCCTCTTGACTTTTCGAGAACAAAATTAGGGAAAAAGAAAGAGAGCAAAAATATGGGAGGAAATGCAGTATGTATAACTAGTAATATAGCTGTTCTTTACTTGGGTAAGAAAGAAAACTGTTTTATGCAAAACATTAAATTAGTTGGCATATTCATAAAAATATTGAGGGGTGAAAAGAATTTTCAATGTCTGGATACTTAGTTATCAAAGCATTGTCGGGAGAGCTCACTGCTCATTCAGCCATTTCATCATTAAAAATCAACCAAGATGCCATGACTGAATTACACCCACGAGAAAATGGAAGTTCTTTCCCAGTTTTGAAGAACACTAATGGATGGATCTGAGGAGAAGAGGTAAAAGTCCCCTGAAGCAAACGTGATTCTATCAGACTGAAGAGGCAGATTTTTTTATATCTCTGAAACTTATTTTACAAAGGCAATCCATTCACACTTAGCACCTTTATGCATATGTGCAAAATAACGTCATAAATAAAAAAATCGGCATTGTCAATATCTAACAGTGTTGTCTCAAGCTACAAATTATTTAAGTATTTGTGAAATTCAGAAATAGATCTTACGGGTTTGCAGGAAAATGATCACCAGAATTCATCTGATTCTCTTTCTGGACGGTAAGCTTGGTTTTTAAACCATTACTTCTCATAGACTTTAAGAATTCATGGAACATTGTACAGTATATTGTGTTTGATTCTCAAGCTCCAAATTTATTTTGGCTCTCATCATATAACACAGCAGACAGATTTTCATTCTTAAATTACTTAATATATTAACTTTGCATTATCGTATAACACTGGAATAAAATATTAAATGTGAATTTATGTAGCCAATATTATGACAAATATATACAATATATTACAAAATAAATTTACTTGTGTTTCCCCAAACCCTTAAATTTCTAAATGGGAGAATCCAGAGCTTCAGAGTAAACTAATACTAATTCATGACATATTAAGACATAACAGATTATCTGAATTAAAAAAAAAAAATTGTTGTTTACTTTTATTCAATAAAGATGCAGTTATTTGAAATACTACACTGCACGCATGTTTGTGTGCATGGTTTTAACTGTGTTATGCTTTATAATGATATAATATTACAAAGTAGTGAATGTTTTATCTGAGAAACCATTAAGTTCTTCAACGTAAATATTTTATCTGATATTTCTTCTCTTTATTTGCTACAAATTTTATAAGTTCTACAGTATAAATGTTTCTACTATTTTTTGTAAAAGATGTTTAATACTAGTGATTACCGAAGATATTTTAGTATTATTTAATCTCTAGCCTATTGATATTTATATATTTGTTATACACCAATTTTTATATTTTATGATTATTTGTGATAATTTTTAAAAATTTATTCATTGTGGTAAAAATATAATTTAAATTCTACCAATATTTGATCTAGTATACTGAATAATAAATTAACTCAGTGTATCTTTCACTTAGCAAACAAAGTATTTGGTATTTCCTATCTTAATAATTATTCTTCTATTCATGCTAAAAAATAACTACTCTTATAATTACATTTAAACATGTGATACATATAATTGTTTGGCAAATTCCAGCTGCACTACTTCCTGGATTCTAAGAATTAGCGGAAGAGTATTCTGAAGAGTTATCTTCGAAATAATATGCAGTTTTAAGATTTGTTACTGAGTTTTCAGTAGATTTCATATTCATACCATAAGAGATTCTTAAATATTTTTATTTGCAAATCTAATTTTCTTTTAATAGACATTTAAGTTTGCAAAAAATTGAGATTGGACATTGGAATACTGCAAAATAATTCAAAAGAAATTACAAGCAACTGTGGAAGAACTAGCTTTGCCTACTCAATATGAGAACGTGATACTTAGCAAGATCACGATCATTTGCAGCTTTGTGAATTGGTGAAAAATACCTGTTTGTTTACTTTCTACATAAGTACTGTTCTATTCATAAATAACAAAAAGAAGCAATTTTATTCTGTATTTTTATATGAAAAAATACAGTACTTGTGTATTATCCTGCTGACCATGA
>KK116219.1:66264-87241 GCA_000611955.2 Stegodyphus mimosarum
AACATGAAAGTTGGCAGACATCCTGCAAGTTGTGGCAGTCGTTTCTGCAGAATTCAGGAGAACTGACACCTCTTAGTTTAATAAACAACCAGTATTTAACATGCTACTTATTTTTATGCTTCCTAAAAGGCTTTCATCAATTTCTACTTTTTTGTTAGTCCTTCTGTTTTTATCAGAACTCTGTTTACGATGCTAGGAGTACAAATTTCCCACAGCTAACTGTTAAGTAACAGGTCACAGAAGTCATTCCATGATATCAGAGAACATGTTCTTCTGACTGTGTTTTTGCTTTTGAGAGAGGTTTTTCAGAACCCTTTTCGCACAAATTTTTGTCATGTTTAAATCATCATGCAAAATTTGTCTTAATGTCTCTTTGTTAATGTTTGCCATGTCTGTGATTATCCGAATGCTCAGACATCAGTCCTTCTGCCCAGTTTCATGGATTTAATGGATGTTTGCTTCAGTTCTTGAACTCACAGATAGATCACAATATTCATTATCTTCAACCTCTTACCAGTTTTCTGAAAACTGTTTGAGCCACTCCAAAGCTCATGCACATGGCATAGCATTATCACCAAACACCTTCTTTAACATATGAAAACACTCCATTGGTGATTGTTTTAATTTCACGAGGAATTTGAAGTTAATGTGCTGATTTAGTTCAACATGACTGCAGCACTATGACCTCTTCAAGGTCAACTGCATTCTGACAACTTCTCCACAATGCGGTTGCGTGACAGGAGGTACACAGTCTCATTGCATAATTGTTTCACCTTGTGTTACAACTTTATTGGCCATACTCAGTTGACCATATTGCATTCATCCATGCAAACGTTTTTGATGGAGGATCCCTTAACTTTAAAAATTATCCACTGCTTACTGTTCTATAGCATACACATCCTAAATTTTAACATCCCCCCAAAATGCATCAAAACATACAGCAGTAACAATTAATTTATAATCATTGTGTTCATAAAAACAAAGTGCGACTTATTAAGATACATTGAATGAAAGTGCAGTTTCCCATTTGATGGGATAATACATAAGTACAATGATTTTTACATTTCAGTTAGTTATTACATTTTTTTTTCCAATTTTAATATGGATTTGTTCAAAATTTATTACTTATTACATAGTTTGTATTTTTTTTTCAAGCTGCATATCTTTCATTACAGAACTGTAGGTACTAACTGGTTAAATTACTCTAGTTTAAATATTAGTATATTTTTTGCAAAATTAAAATTATGAAAAATCCAGACATACAGAATTTTTACAACTTTGTTACACTTTTTACAACTTACAAGGTTGAAAATAGTCATTTTTGTAATTTTTATTTTCAAAAATTAACTTAAATGCATAATTTGAAACAATCTTTGTCTCATTGATCACAATATTTATTTAATGCACTGAAATATTTAGAACATTTCTTGCCAGGTTTTGGCAATAGCTATTGATTTGATTGCCAAGATAAGCATTTTATCTCATATTATTATAAGTATAGCGCATTTTATGAAATCAAGAGAATAAAAGGTCATTTTAATAATTTATGTGTAGTTCTTTAAAAGGCTTTTTAAATGTAATTTTTATTTGTTAACTTAAAGGTAATTAATGATGTTGCCTTTTGGTTACAAATTTTGCAATAATGGACATTTCAAATAAATGTGCAAAAAATTTGACTACAGAAGAACAGAAGTTGCTATTTTTGAAGAGGCTTAAGATCATTATGTATATCTATATGTAGAAACTTCAGAATTGAGGATAAATGATTAGTTACCTAATTCTTACATGATTTTAATATTTAGTAATATGCTAGTTATAATAAGGATTTTAAAAAAGCATTTACGCAATTAACTGCTGATTCATTAAGTATTAAAAATGCTCATTTATTCGTATCAAAGAAGTAGTTACTTTTGTTTGCCAGTTATTATAATGTTAGTTATAATTTAAATCCGGATATTACAACATCAAATGGAAACCAGTGAAGTAGGTTTACGGAAATAGTGGTTTGGGATGAAATAACAAGTAATATAAAACTAATAATATACTTTTTTTTAGAAGATTCCATGTGAAACAACTACACAAGTTAAGATCAGAACCACATTCTACACAATTTATTTAGAAAAAGTATTAAGATTCTGATAAGTATTAAGAAATTAATTTTATTTAAATTTTCTCTCACATATAGCTTGCTGTTTAAATTAAAAGTAAAAAGTGGGAAGGATTTTTATAATTCCCAAATTTCAATCAATGATTTTTCATCAAATATTTCACTCTGCCTTTTGAAACCAGACATTGTTTCCAAAAGCTTATTAACTAACGTCATTTTGTTCATAAAACTCTGTAAATGAATGAACATTCAAAATTTTCAATTACTGCTAAGTAAAAAAATTAACTATCTTCTCAGATTGCTCTACCTGTTGTTTCACTGCACAGCCTGTTGTTTCACTTCATGATATAGCGGTACAGCAGTCAAACAAATTTGCATTGCGTCTATGGAAACTTTCATTCTTCTCCTGTAAGTTCTTTACTCCTACCCCTCTTTTCCTATGCAAAGCTCCCAAGAAAACAAGGTTTCATAATATTTTAAGTACCACATGACACCACACACTTACAAATATTTTTGCCATCTCTGGGATTTAAACTCGTGCTTAAGACTACAGCAGCTGGCTTTCTGTAACACAGGACAATGCCACATGGGCAACTTTATACTTAAAAGTAATACAATATTTACTCCCACCCAAAAAACTCTTTTAGTTTACACTGATAAAACACTAAAAAGTATTTTTTCATTACAATATCTACAGTCGTGTGTGACTAAAAATAAAATCGTGCGGCTACTAAAAAGCTGCTAATAATAACAAGTTTAAAAAAGACTGTTCTGAGAGAAATATAAAGAAACTGAATGTAATCATTCTTATATATTACAGTTTTATTGCTTCCTGAAGTTTTCTTAGTTGCCACTACAATTATACACTTGTTATAAATAATATTTGCTAAAAAAATAAAAATACTGCAACACAGTAACATGTTTACGTGAATACATTTTTAAATAGATGTTTTTAACTGTAAACACCATGAAGTAAATGGTTAAAAAGATTTGAAAATAATAACAACGTTTCATAAATTATGTAAGAGGAATGAATATGTGTTATAATTCATTTGCAACTTACTTTGGCTTGTAATTGTAGAGGTCTCAGTAACAGGTAAGAGACAATCTTTCAGGTTTGGTGGCTAATAAAAGGCAAAACAATCAGCAAAAAATATCAATTTACGAAATATTACAGAAATATTCATGCAAATGTTACTTACCAAAAGTATAGGTTTTTTATCAATAGGAGAGGTTAGAGAACCTATAAAAGAAATAAACAATATATAAAATATAAAGAACGCATAACAGGCAACTATCACTTACACGGATGAATAATGCAGATATATAGAGAAATCTCTCATATCAAATATTTTCAGATAATAGTACATTTCTGTACATGACTTGCCTTTTCTCTAAAAATTTTCATATTAAGTACATATATTAAAAGCAAACTTACTATTAAAGAACACTAAATTAAAGCCAGCAAATGCTACAACACTCAAATTATCTTTTTAGCACTTTATTTTAAGAACTTCAATCACAAACTACTAACATTATTATATTGCAACATCAGATTTGAGATGTTTCCAATGAAATCAATAAACCCTGTAGATGAAAGATTTAATAAATTTTTAATCAATTAACAAACTACTGTATCATAAATTTAATGGAATTTAACAACAAACTAAATATTTACAGTAATAACAATCCTAAGTCATAATCATCAATTCTTTCTAAAAACAAATATATTGAATGCCATATTATTCATTACACATGCTTATAGTACAGCGCTTACCGGATAATATCGAAACATGGGGACATTTCACAGGAAATATGCAGTGTTTTCTGCCAAAACAATAAACTTTTACCCTACAGAGATTATATGTATTAACACTTTACTGAATCAGCTATTAATCAGCTTTTTGTCACTGACCTTTACCAACTGATTGGCTTTTTGTCCCAGGTGCTTAACCACTGAAAGCCTTTTAATCAACTTTTAATGAACAGCCATTTTTTATTTAGTTTGAGGTATAACTAGTTGCATTGTTCTGTAAGCTCTCCCACTTTTACTTTATTTTGAAAAACTATCGCTCACGGTGAAGAGAAAATGTATTTGAGAGTTTCATTTAGATGATGATGATTTAGACGATTTTTATTCAGATTGTCATGACAGTTATTTAGGAAGTGATTGTGGTGATGAAAGTGATTGCAACAATATAATAATTCAAAAGCGAGGTTCTGTATTGCTACTATAGTGATTCAGAAGATGATGAATGCTATCTCTTATTCAAATCTATGCCATTTTAGTCTCCAATGGAACTCCTAAAACACAAAATTACGGAAACCAAATACAATACAATTCCTAATTTCATAAGATAGTAGCAAATTCAGTGCATTAATACACAACATCACAAACATCAGGAAAAAAATATTGACACACATCAATCAATCAGTTCCCCTTAAAATAATAATTTTAATATTGGTTGATTGATGTGTAAGAATATTTTTTCAATGATTCTTGATTGTATATCAATATCCCCTTAAATAACTTAATTTCCCCTTGAATTCAATTAGTTTTAACTAATTCCTTTCCACCTCAAATAACCAAATACCTAAATAATAAATGGTTAGTACATAGACAATTTACATTATGTTTTGATAAATAACTATGCAGAATTCTATATTTCAAAGAACTATCCCCCCCCCAAAAAAAATTTTCAAAATAAACTTAATAATGCCCTAAAAAAACTTCCAAGATATTTACTTTTTATCTGTGAATTACTATTGATGAACTACACAGATTACCAGAACAATAGGGAGATTTCAAAATCTCTTAGAATTACACCTACTAATTCCAGTGTTGGCCCATGAATATCCAGGAAGCCATGCCTGCTGTTCAAGACTAACCATGGGTGTTCCAGACTAACCAAGACTAACCCATTGCCAGGGAATAAGCACTGGGATAACAGCCTGTGCCAATGATTCTGTCCCTCAGAATTATCCTTATACAATATGGCACTTTTGATCATCTATAAGACCGTAAACCTTTCTCCCAAAACACCACTTAGAAAAGCAACTCACATTTAGCATTAAGAGAGAATTTCAAGAGCAATATTAAAAAGGTGTATATGAAGGCAGACACCCAGAATCCACCTTCTCCAAATCTAGCAGTAGCCGAAGGACAAACCAAAATTCCCAGCAAAATTCTCTGCAAAGGCTTTGACTTTAATGGGGAAGTGATGAGGGGGCCCAGATGTTTGTACTGGTCAGCCTGAAGAAAGCAAGGTCGCCTTGTCTCTTTCTTTTCTTTTTTGTTATCAAATCTGTAATCTACCACTGTGCAGACATTAAAGAAAGATCTGTCTCTTCACAGCACACCTAAATTTTACAGACTGAAGGAAAAATTAAAATCAAGTTCCTACCAACAGGACAGATTTCCTTTTCTTTTCTTCTTTTTAATCTTAATCATTTTAATCCCCCCTTCAAAGGAAACCACAGCTATGCACAGCCATCTTGACACCTGCAGGCATGAATCACTGTTATCTGGCAGTCACAACAAAAATGTATTGCTTTCCCATCAGTTTACAAACTCACTCATGCAAAATCCAAAACAAGGAAGCTACATTGACCATAGTAACTAAGAATGCTCCTACTTCAACTCTGCCAAAACAAATGTTCAGATAAACAAAAAAACTCTCTCCCCACATTGACTACCCAGAAGTTTCAACCATGAAAAACTAACAAATGTTAAGACAGACAAATTCAAATAAGATAAGTGAATCCAAACAACTTCATTTAAATTTAAAAACAATCATTAATAACAATTTATTTAACTTTGTGACACAACAAGTCTTACGAAATGCTGCTCAAGAAAAATGAATGGTAATGCGCAACTAAAAACAATTACAAAGTAATTAAATTTAAATGAAAGATAAATTATAATACATTAATTTTAGTCAATGATAAATACACAGGGAATTGAAATAAAAATAGTTAGTAAATGCATCATAAATATTTAATGAAACAGTACGGCAAATAGGAGGTGAGAAAACTGATGCTATTAAGAGAAGATACGAAAAGTGGCAAAACAGTTAATTCTACAAAGACCTTTCTTCTTCTTCTTTTTTTTTAATGAAAATGCAAAATTAAAACAATCTATAAATAAAATTATTAAAAAAAATTGCAAAGGAAACAAAAATAAAAAATGTACAGAAAAATAGAATTACAGAGTATTATTCACCATCAGCTTTTATTTCCTCCATTTTCCACTGTTTAATATATATATATATATAAATCTAGAATTACATTTAAGAGTTAAATATAAATTACAGCTGCTGAGCATTTTATTTTATGCTATGACATCACATGTTCGTGCTTAGGTATTGTAAGAATCTAGATGTTGGTTGCAAGCCAACTAAACGGTAGCAGAAAATTTTTGATGGGTTGTGAAAAGTTTTAAAGTTTCTTAACATTTTTCAGCATCATTAAATAAAAGAAATCATTTACTGCCTTTCACCAGGAAACTTTGGACTTTAGAACTCCTAGTTTGTCATGCTTCCAATTAAACCCAAAAAGCATACACTAAGAAAGAAGAAAATACCTTACATTCTCCACCATTTAAAGGATGACAGGGGAGAAAGGGACTCAGTTGCTAAATCTTGGTAGTGATAAATTATTGTTCACCACATTTTTTAGTTTAGTCCAACTTGAAAAGTATTTATCATATTTTTGAAGTTGTGAAATGATGAAAATTGGTGACTGCCCTCTCCAAGAATTGAACTTCAGATATTCCAACTATTTATTAACTTGGACATACTTTCAATTACACCATGAAGACATGCAGCAATATCTTACAAATTTTTGAAATATTACGAAATATTTACGAAAATATCTTACAAAGTTCTAAAGTACCTTACTGTTCAATTGTGAACAAAATATAGAAAAATCTAATGAAATATTAAAAAATAAATAAATGAGAAAGAAAGAAAACTACTTAGCACAGGAAATACATATGACTTCATGTTGTATGTAAAATGAATGAATATTTTTTACATTCACTTACATACGTTTTCTTATCATTCATTATTATATTATTTCCTTCTAGGAAGCTTTTACCTCAACTATAAACTTGTGGGCAGTGAAAATTACAACTATACACACACAGGTCACAATTAATTAGAACTAGATTGTGTAAGTCACTGAACTAGGTCACAGGCTAGGTTTTGGAAATAACAGATTAAAAAAATCAGATACATTTTTAAAAATGAAAATAAAGATTATTAAGAATTATTTATATTATGCTAAACTGGTCAATTTGTTACTAAGATGTTACTTTAACTTAAAGATAAATAAGAGATATTATTCTATGAGAAATAGCATTATTTTTTACAACTTTGCAAGAGTATTATATTAGCATTAAGTTTGCAAGACATCTGGAAGATGACAGCTTAGCATAATATAACAGAACACAAAAAAAGTGGAAAGACTAGACTATTTGAAATACATTTCCCTCCATCCTTCCAAAAAAACTTTAAAAACATTTAGTGTACACACACAAAATCAATTTATTGTTAAAAAAAAGTAACTGGAGTTCAGTTTACAATGCATTTCTTGAATTTATTACAATGAATCTATTTTCAAAAAATGCAGCAATTAGAAGCAAGCATTAATGAAAGGCAAAGGAGTTAAATATGTGTATTTCAGAGTTTCCTTTTTAAGCCTGATTCTAAACTTTTCAATATTACAGTGTCTTTCATGTTAAAATTACTACATAATGTATTTGTACTGTTACACAAGTGAAAGAACATACTGTTGCGTGTGTACGGGATCGTAATGGATTGAAGACACAAGTCGTTAAAAAGTTAATAAAATTTATTCTTTTCACAAGAAATAAAACAAAATACTGAAATATTTCCTCAGAGATATTCAAACAATACCACAATATCTCAAATGTTAAACAGAACGCAATTCAAAACAGAGAAACTAATTCTATCTGACAGCGAATTCGCTACAATCAATCACAGCATTAAGCAAACAAACAGTTCACTTCAAACAACAGCAACCGAGCTGAGGTGTTTTAATTTGGCTTTTATAAGCTTTTTAATTATTCACTAGAACATTCTGGTAAAACTTATTTTCTCAATTTTTCTGGATAGCAACAGCAATTATGAGATATTTATTTATTAAATATTAAGTAAGTATGTAAGTAAGTATGCATAACAATTCACAGTTTTTAATATGGAAACTGATGGCATAATCTAAAATTTTAAAACTTTTTTTTACTTGCCTGAGGTAGAATTCATTTTATTTTCTGTGTTATCACCTAGATATTTGCTTGTGTCACTAGGAGGATCTTCAAGAGTTATCACCTGAAGAAAAAAGGTATTATGCATGGAAGACAAAAAGAAAATATTTTAAAACAGATATATAAAAAGAAATTTACCACAGGTGAAGGTTTCTTTTCCACTGGAGATAAGATACAACCTGTAAATGGAGTATCAGAAGTTAATGGAAATTTACTTACACATATAAAACCTATACAACTCAATTTTTCAAATTTTATTCATATGCTATGATGCTATGTATTACCCCATAAAAAAGGCATTCAATTTTATCAAGCAGTTTCCGAGAAATCAGTCTTTTTGCACAAGTAAAGATAATTTTAGATACCAATGTAATACTACATTGGTCAAAAAGAAACTGCATAAGTACAACCAAATTTTGGAAACATGTCTAAATTAAATCTCATCTCTATCTTCTCTAAAGCAGTTTCTTTCTCATGTGGGCATCAATGCCATTGCTTGCCTTATCAGTGGAATGTTGCCTAGATGCTTCTGAGATGAAATCGGATCTTCTCGGGGAAGGGACAGAGTGCCATGTCTAACAAGTGGAAGATGAGGAACAATACAAGTTTCCTTTCTGTCCAGAACCATTACTTCTTCAAGCATTATATCTTAATGCATCATACTGGTGAAGCAACCAGATGGTCTTGCAAACATGCAACCTCATTGAAGCACCTTCAAATTCAAATTAAGATGTCCCTTGGATACCAAACTTACAAGGAATTAATTACAGGGACATTCTTCGGCCTCTGCCTACGTAGGCCCACACGCAGCAATTTATGTTGCACAGTGTGATGAGAAACAATGTCTGGGTCAGCTTGTAGCTGATGGTGATTTCAGTTGTTGTAGCTCTTTGATCATGTTGAACAATGCGTATCAATCTCCGCTCTGCACTGGAATCAACGTGCAATTGACGACACACTACTGGCTGGTGACTGGTCGTTTCAGCATCCATACACCACTTTCGACATGTGTTCACAACAAGTACATACAGAACAGCCCACTAAACGTGCTGTTTCTGAAATAGAAGTTCCCAGTTGCCGAGCCATAATGATTTGAATTCGATATCTGATGAATCAGCTGCTTTTCCCATCATGTCGCTAATCATCCTATATTTGGAACGACAAGGCACAGCCGCTTTAGATACTCCAACATAAGCTGCACACACCTCTCCCTCAGGCAAGCCAATTGTTATAGATGGAGGGTGGTCTATAATTTAGTGGCTCTTCAATGTACAATCTGCATAAATGTACATATGTTTCTCACATTGTGATAAAACAACGGCACCTACTGCCATCCAATTTTGAATGACATAATCCTACAGTGAATATGGGCATCTGGAAGACAAATTTGAAATTTGGAATTCATTTTATCCAGGGTTCGTACACATTTCTGCACATGGAAATTAAATACTTTTAAGGACTTTTAAGGATCATTAATGAACAAAATTAAGGACCTATGAACAAATGGAAACTGAATAAATTCAATTAAAATATTATCTATGCCTGAACTTCAGTTTTGTAATACCATCCTAAAAAGAAAATAGATCCGTAAGTAGGATGAATAATTATTAAACATGAATTAATTAACAAAATTATTGATAAGTTTGAGAATAAAATCAACTTTATAAAATGTATCAAGCAGCATTAAATATTTTACATTTATAATAGTTGGACATATTTGATTATTTATTTGCTAACAGTTAGTTTTATGATTTTTTTTTTAATGCTTCATTTTTGTCACATACTTGCTCAGTCTAGAGGCTTAGTAAATAGCAAGTAGATTTTATGTCAAGCGGCATAGATTAAAATTAGAAGTAGATCATACTCAGTATGATTCATAAAAGATTGCCCTGTCACCGCTGCTGCTTGCCTAGAGAGAGACCTGCTGATTAGAACTAACCTAAAAGGCCTGATGTAGGCACGGTTGCCAAGATCTGAAAGTTAGCTGGGTTCTGTCTGTCGCAGTTAATGTCGTAGCTTTGTGTAGGTCCAATAAACCACTAAAGCACCACAGGTGGTAAGTTGTTTTGTATTGTTTAAAGTCTCACTAGATGCAAAGAATAAGTTTGAAGTGATTTTTTACATTTTTGTGTTTTATCTTGTGGCCACGGTAAGGCTTAATGAAAGGCAATAACTCGCTTTAATATGCAGAGGTAATTTTTAAGGGTAAGCAGTTAGTTATAAATAATTAAATTAGGTAGTAGATAACCTTAGTCATTATGGACTTACATAGCCAATATGAAATTTTTTTTTATTTTTTTTAATAATATTTGTTAAAAAAGCTCTATTAAAATCACAATCTAATAAAATTTCTAAAAATAATCTAATAAAATTAAGTTTAAATCTAAATAAAATCTAATAATATTTAAGTTTAAAATACATGTAATTTATGGCATTGATTTTTAAATGATATTAGGATAACTGCACATTAAAAACTACAAAACATTTATGTTTTGTTTAAAACTAAACAAAATATTTATGCGTCTTTTTATTTTGAAGCCTTCCCAGACATTTTGGCTAATTTAAATCGATTTCCTTCTCTTTAAGTATCTTTTCTAACAATCAGAAAATTGTCTCAATACGCAAACCAGTGTTCTCACTAGTTTCTGCGTGCTTTATCTCCTAACTTGCCAACCTCTCTACAATATAGCTATGAGGGTTTACTTGATCTGGTAAAAGTTAAATAGTCGAAAACCTCCCGACAGACGTGAAGCAAATTATCGCTATGTCTGAAAGTAACTACAGTGTCAGACACAGGTTTAAATAAGCCTCTTATTTAAAAAGAACTTAAACATAAAGGCATGTTCTGATGCTAACAAAATTAGTTAGAGCTTGTGGTGATGTAATTAAACAAGAACAGTCAAATTCAAACTAAAGATGTGGACTAGTGGTCAAAGACTATACAATTTAGTTTTAATTTAAGCTAGCTTAGTAACTCTATCATATGAGGAAATAGAAATGGGAAACTATACTAAAGGCTGAAATCGTAAACAACTGGGTAATTTATATAATAATAATTGTACATATTTTTCAAGAATAATTTTCTTTATGTATTATTCAGTCTCTTTCTTCAACACATTTCCTTTTTATTTTAGAATTTTTGGATTTAATTAAGGATTTCTGTTGTTCTAAAAAATACTAAATGCATATAGAAAAAGCTCCTAATTTTATTTCTTTAGCAATATCAAAGTTGAGAAAAAATATGACATATATATGGTAAGCACTGGTTATAGAGCTGATGTGGCAGAAATTTTAGAATTTAGTGACAAACTAAGAAACAAAATCTAGAAATGTCATAACTTTTAGAATTTAGAACAGGCACTGGAAGCAGAATTTAGAAAGGCACTAGGCAGCAGGATTTAAGATTCACAGAGATTGCATCAGGTGAAAATATGCCTAGCGCCAGTTCTGTATGATGCATTAAAGCATATTATATGAATCTTTTAAATTGTCAGTTTTCAATTTCTTTATTAATAAAAAAATACATTTCTATAATGCCTGTCCATGTGATAAGATTAGAAGCATTCCTGATATTTTCCATGCTTGTGTCCAATGAAAAGTAGAGAAAATAAAGGGAAGATAAACATGTTAAGAAAAAGATTCTAGTATCAGAAGTAAAACATTCAAATATTGTGTTTTCATTGTTCTTTAAGGCATTCTCGAAAAAGTAAGAAATTCATCACAAACTTTCTGTAAAATACATCGATTATGTGTTAGTACCATGGAGACATTTTTAATTTTGTCACATATTACTGGAATCTTCTAGAATCGTGGGTCTATAAATCTTGCCTTCAAATCCTTCTAAACTTTCCAAGCTGCAGTGTCTAAAATCCTAAAGAAAAATTATCCCTACCAATTCTGTAATAGCCAAAAGCCAGAAATATTTTCAAAAAAAGGAAAAGTGTAAAATAAATTTTATAGAGAAAATTGATGTATATTCTGACATTTCTGAATATTCTCAGACAATTACATGGGATAAACTCTTACTATGAAAAAATTAAAAAGAAAACATTTTTAATTAATTACATAGCTAATTTCGCGTTTAGTAAGAACTGTTTTGTAAATTGAGTTTTATAGCATTATACTTTGTTTATTTCTCAGATTCAAAATATTTTATAATAAGTTAAAATGGAACTTTATAATATGACAGCGAAAAATTAAAATATTTTATTATAATGTCTTTTTTAAATATAATTTCAATATATTACCATTATTTTAATGGAATTTATTACTGTTACAATGCACTAAAAAAATCGTCAAAAAATTCTCAGATCTCGGAATTAAAAATTTGCTATAAAAACTGATCTTAAAATCGCCAAAATGTTGATATGTCGCCAAATGTAGAACCGTTAAATAAAAAAATTCACATCACCAAAAGCGAAAAGTTGTTTAAGATATCTTCATTAGAAAAAAAATAAATTTCGAAATGCTTATGTTTCACTTCTTGCTTAGAAACTCGAATATCCCACTATTTATATTAGAAATAAGAACAAATTATAACACATGAACCCATTCACAAATTCAAAAGATAATCATATATGTCAGTGAATCGCCAAAAATATTTTTCCAAAATGCTAATTCACACTCAAACTGGCAGTCGTAAAAACAGACAGAAATTTCAGATGATTAAAATTAAGGACCTTCTGCCGATTTCGGCCGAAATTAAGGACTTCTAAGGACCAAAAATCGATTCAAAAAAGCCTAAGGACTTTTAAGGACTGTTAAGGACCGTACAAACCCTGTTTATCATGAATTTTATATTTTGTAAAACTTTAAGGAATTTTTTATTAACAAACTCAAGGATTTCAAAGTGAGCAATGGCAACGTTGTACAGAAAAAACATTTTTATCTCTGGCAAATCGTGAGACTGTATATCGGAAATTTTAAAGATATGCTCAGCTTAAAATTACTTTGCGATATTGTTCTTGAACTGAATTTTATGGTTCAGGTGTGAAGAACATGATATTTAATGAATAAAGGTAATCAATATGTTAAAACATAAAATGTTAAAAAAATGCTCATTTAAACGTAATTTAAAATCTGAAACCTTTCAAATTTTCTTTTTTAAAATATAAATTTATGCATGTAAATAACATAAATAAGAAAAGGAAATAAACTCACAATCTGGGGATAAAATCTCATTGTTTCCATCATGCTTTGGACTGTCTTCTACATTTACTACCTGTTACGAATACAAATGAGAATTATGTGGGGAAAACACTCATATACAAAGTAAAAATAAATTTAAAAACACAAAAACAAAAAACATACCAATGGCTTAAGTTTAATGTCTTTTAGTGAAGATGCACCTATGTATAAAAAGACAGCATTTAAAAATTCAACGCATACTATTTTTCAAAGTCAATATAATAAAATCAAAACATTACTACAGTAATTCTTTTGTAAATCTATAAATTAACTATAGTATTTAACTTTCAAAATTTACAGATCTTTAGTCTTACAAAACAGAAACACTGATGATTCAGTAAATATCTTTATTTGTATAGTTCTATTTTATATCCATAGTTAAATCAAATCTTTGGTATTAGCAGATACTAATTTGGAATATGCAATAACTTAAACAGGATCTGATTTGATACTTACTTTGACTTGGATTATTCAGTTATGACAAAAACATAAAGATTACCTTTCTAAGCTCTTTATGAAGTTTAATTGAGAGTATCGAAGGAAAGGGGTGCTTTAAGTGTCTAGTACATCTCCTTTCTTGTCACTAAATTCTGTGCAACATACAGTTAAGCAGTTAGGTGGACAATTGTTATAGTACCTCATTAGTTAAAAGCCAGCATTATGATGTTCTGCACTATCATGTTCAAAAGTTGATAAGAAAGACATCAGCTCAAGAGTTGACATTCTATCCACACACAGATCAGTTCTGTCACTGTATTATGAAAACAGCCAATTTTGACAACATGTCTCAAACTGATAATTTTCCAAGCATTTATTCCAAATGTTGCAATTTAATCTTTCTTTGAACTTTTGTAAATGAAGTGCTTACCAGTTCTTTGAACGAACATGCTACAACCAATCATTCTGATCCAAAGAAACAGAACTCATAAATAAATAAGTTGACTAAAATTAAATTCTCCATTTCACTCCGCTAATTCTTTACTATTTTCTCATGGCAATCAATATGTTGTGAGTGGTACATGATGCAATGATGCATAAGATTACAGCCCTGCTTCAAATAACTTATTGCAAATGATCCACGGTGACAGTATACTTAAAATACAAACTTACTAGTGCAATTATTAAGTCTGCAATATCAATTCGAACTACTGCACATTCTTCCCTTACTACTGCCTTTCCAGCAACTTCTCACAATCTTTTGGCAGTGATTTATTGATTATTCCACTAGAAAATAAATAATGAGGGAAGCAAGAGAATTTCTTGTCATGTTATACCTCTTTATTAGCTATCAGTTATGCACTAAAAAAGAAAACTTTCAATAAACCAAAAATAAATAATCTATTTTGAGTATAAAAAAGTGTCATAAAATTATTTGCATATAGAATTATTCTGAATAAATAACAAACTTCCAAATGGACTTATGTTTGAAATTTACAAACATAGTGTGGCAAGCAATACATGGAATGAAAGAAGAATTATGTAAGTTTCATAAACAATTATTTTATTCATAAGTATGTGAAAAATTCTGATTTAAAATTTAGAGAGAAAAATGCATGTTGGTCAATAATAACTATGATTAATGAATTACACTTGTAAGTAAAACTTAATGTAATAAGTATATTAAAAATACATATTTTGCATAGTGTATGATGAAAATCTGCCGTAATTCTCCTTTTTATAAAACTCCTTTTAAGGACAGTATATTTTCAAAATTTATCAATAAAAACAATACATTTTGTTTGAAAATTTTTATAATCAATTCAACAAACATAATCCAAGCAGTTTACTTAGCCTGCTCCAGTGATTTAATTTCAAATTTTTATATGGGCTATCCTTTCCTCTTGTGCAATAATTGCTCTGTTTTCTAATTATGCTGAATTCATCAAAACACTGAGAAAAGTATGTCCAAAATGGCTTGTAAAGACATCAATCTAGTTGCATTTCATTTCAAAAGATTACTACTTTCTGTTACACGAAAAATGTTTTAAAATTTCTATTTTGAAGACTAAAAAATAAAATATAACTAAAACGGACACAAAGCAAACACAAAATACCATAATTCTGCCTAAATAAAAGGTTCACAAACCAAACATATATTTACAAAAATAATAAATATGACACTCCTAAAAAAGGAATGCTGCTATTCATACATACCAGACAACAGACTTTTATCCCTTATACCTTGTACATGGTCGGGACTGTCATCAAGTGATATTACCTAGTAAATAAATAAAATTTTTATAAAATCTGTAAGGCTTCAAATTTTAATGTCCCAGCAGAAAGTTTATTAAAAATGTTTATGATCTTGCTGAGATCACAATTTAGCAATCTGATTTTGACTTACTCCTGCTAGTACTGCTTTTTGCTGTTGCTTTCTTTTTAAAAAAATTTACAAGTTGCTTTCTTTACATTTATGACACATAAAATTCAACAACATAATATTCAGCACAATCACAATACTTTTAAAAGCACTATTTTTTTTTTTTTAATTCAAGATAAAATGCCTAGAGTTGCCCTACATTTTTTCACACTCACTACATTTCTTTAAAAATAATACAGGGTGATAACATTTAGTGACAACATGTTTCTATTTGAAAAGTGGTGCAGACACAAAGGTGATAAGAACGAAGGATTGAGACTAACAGCAACTCTGGTGCTAAAAAAATAAGGAAATTTAAAATAATCCAACAGCAGAATGAAAATTGTCTATAAGGAAACTTACCAAAGGTTTTTTCTTTGTTGGAGAACTGCAATCACCTGTAAATTAGTACATACCCATTATAATGAAAGCCATGAAAATATGTACAATTTTGTGTTACATAAATGGACTACACTTATGAGTCCTCAACCTTTTTTATACCATATGCACCCCTTTCACCACTGCTAGAAGATCACTGCCCTACTCATTTACAAAACTTGAAAAATAAATATATCTATTTATATTGATTTAGATGATTTTTCAAAATGTTTCAGAAATTAAAAAACACAAAGTAAAGAAAATGTTGATAAATATCAAAACTTGAATAAACGTAGTATTTTATATTCATAAACTGAAACTAAACATATAAATAAAAGGCTGGCTGCACTATCCCTGAAACTCAAGGGGATAATTCTTTCTTGGTTGATAACCCCTGGTCTAGACTATTGCAGTAAGCATATGCAATGACCATCTTGGGTGAAATAAAAAGAGATAACATTTATTATTCTTTTAGATTTAGTAGACTTTTTAGCAAATCCATTCATACAAAAATGAATGCATGTTTAACTTTTCAACAAGCTACAAAAAAGTAATTTATATTATATACTTAACAATACAGGGTGATAACATTTAAATAATAATAATAATACAGAATAGCAGATATTTTATGCAATGAACAGGTCTTAATGATATCGAGAATTAGTGATGTATATATGTCAATTTAATTATAATTAATTCATGCACTTTCCTCTACTTTTAGTGAAAACTTTGACGTGTCACTCTGTGAGTATAAAATATTAAAATTTTTTATTCCTGAAACTTTCAGGAAATATTCACGAATAATATTTGGGGGTTTGGGGGGGAAGACAGAGACAGAATTAAGACCTTCCCCACCTTTGTGGAAATTTACTCAGTTGAAATTCTTATTTTATCCCAAATCATAAGTATATATCAGTTTTTGTAAACTGCTGTTTAGTTATTACTATACCAATAAATTGTTATTTACAAATTTGCGGCAGTAATTCATGAGCCTCATTACAATCTCTTATCACTATTTACATTTTCTGGTTACAGATGAAATTTAAAGATTTAATCTATTTATAAGCCACACAAAGTTTTTTTGAGCAACTTGATAATTTTAAGATACATTTTTAAATTCCTTAAGAAATAAAATTATGCAACTTTTAATTCTGGAAATAATAAAATATAGGGGAAGTATTAAAATAACTAATATGTACTAAGTTTATATCACAATAACAACATCAATTTACAATATTAACAATAACAACACACATAATATAAAAAGAAAAAATACTACGTATATTCAAATATGCACATGTGTATTAAGAAAAAAGACTAGTCTAATATTTTCAAATATTCATAAAAAATTTTCAACAGTTATTGAAGAGTCTGAAATCATTTTTATATTTGTTTGAACATTATAAACAGAGTTTTTGTGAGCACTATACAAATAAGAATGTATAAACTATGATGATAAATTAATTTTTCTTATTGTTCTAAATATAAATAGAGCAGTATAGTTGTGTTCTCAATTTTTTTGGAGGGGGGGGGGTACTATACAAATAAATCTTGCACAATTTATGAAGATAAATTATTTTTATCTTTTAGTAATAAATATGAATAAATAACAGTACAGCTGTTCTCATATCTACTGATAGTACAGTTGTTTGAGAGTATCAACTTGCACACTATTCATACTAGGAAAGTTAGTATGATGCTCAAAGATATCTAGCTGACCTGCCTTGTTCAAGATGAATGAGCTTAAAAAAATATTATGCTTAACTTTTTTTAAGACACCTTATCAAAGATTAGGGTCATATAAAGTATTTACAGTTTATCATAATACAATGAACTATAAATGTTTAATGCAGGCTATACTTCATACTGGCAATTAAAAGTATACTGTATGCTGGCTGTTAAAAAGACAAGTTTTTTTTTTTTTTTTTTTTAATTTTCTACTGAGACTGTTTTAGAATTTTGAGATGCTAAAGATCTTCTTTTAAAAGAAAATTTAATCAAATAGAAACCACACATTGCTTATTGGAGATGTCAAACAACAGGAATCAGTATACCAGTTTCAATAATTTAACTACAGAATAAGCTTCCTCAACTGCCTAAGTGCAAAAGAACGAGATAAGGTATGGTGATAAGATAAAGTAAGAATGGCTGGAAAGAAGTTAAGCAACTGCCACCATCTACTGATGAAATAAGAAAACTAAAACACAATTTCCATAAAGGCTGAAGGTAAAGATGGATTGTAATTATTAGCATCGCTAAGTAGAACAGAAAGATTTTCTTGAACGTGAAACACCTCTAGAAAATCTAATTCACTAATGGAAGATTTTTTTTTTTTTAATAATTTTGGTTGCACAGAAATAGTATGATTTCCTGACCAACAGTGTTGTGCAACACAAGATTTATGCATTGTCTTTTTCTTAATATATGCCTCATGTTCTTCAATGGAAAATTTTAAAGCTCTCTTGGTTTGAGCAATGTAAATTAAACCAAATTGGAAAGGAATCTTGTAAATATACAAGGAATTCATATCCAAAATGGGATCCTTAAGTACGAAACTGGGAATTTCATTGACAGAACAAAAAGCGACCTAAAAGTTAAATTTCTATAAAATATGTCCAATTTTATAACTAATCGCTGGAAAGAAGGGAATGACAACAGAATTTTTATAATCTCCCAAAACATGAGTGTGACTTTTGATGTGGTGAGATGACAATTTTTTAACTGCTTGTTAATAATGTTGGGTGAAAAATCCCTGTCAATAGCAACTGCTTTTACATAATTTAGTTCTTCATCAAGAGCCAGTTTGGAGGAGCAAACTTGCAGTGCACAGAAAACTAAGGAATAAAACGAAGCTAACTTCTGTTTAGTCAGATGACATATCAGATGAGCATGATTAGCTTAGATTAAATTAACTTTCAGGTTTTTTTTTTTTTTCTCCTATCAATAAAATTCCCAGTTTCATACTTAAGGGCCCCATTATGGATACGAATTCCTGGGGTATTTATAAGATTCCTTGCCAATATGGTTTAATTTACATTAATCAAACTAAGAGAACCTGAAAATTTTGCATTAAGGAACATGAGGCATATGTAAGGAAAATGGAAACACAGAAACCCTGTGCTGCCCAGCATTGTTGGTCTGAAAATCACACTTTCCATTTTTCTGCAGCCAAAGTTATTCAAAAAACATCATCCATTGGTAAATTAAATTTTTTTAGTGGCATTTCACATTAAAAAAATTTTTTTTTAATAATAATAATAAAAACATTGTTCTAGTTAATGACCCTAATTCCAATCCATCTTTACCTTCAGTCTTTAAAGAATTTATGTTTTAGTTTTCTTGTTTCATTAATACATGGTGCCAGCTGCTTAACTTCTTTCCAGCCATTCTTATCTTATCTTACCCCCATGGCTTATCTCATTCATTTACACTTAGGCAGCAGAGGCAGATGGTTTTACAGTTAAACCATCAAAGCTAATCCTTCAAAATTTACAAATATTATGCTGATTCTTGTTGTTGACTTCTCCAATAATTATTATTTGGTGTGTTACTTTAACCAGACATTGCTCATTTAACAGATTTGCTTACTAAATTTAATGAGGTTAAAATTTCATAAAAAACAGTTCATCACGGCAGAATCTTTAAGAATAATGGATAATTTTTCCAGAAACTTATTTCTAGAACTCATTTGAAGTTTTATAAACACTCACTGAAGCAACTGAAACCAAAAGAGGTAAAAATAAAGCAAATAAGGTCAGAAAATGGGAAAGAATTTATATTACATTCAGTGGTTTGTAAATGTAGTTGCAGAAAGACAGAATGAAGTAACAACAGAGTTAATATGATGCAAATCTTTAATTGAATCTTTAATGAAGCTAATTGTAGAATTTTTAAAAACAATGGATAATTTTTTCCAGAAATTTATTTCTAGAACTCATTTGAAGTTTCATAAACACTCACTGAAGCAACTGAAACCAAAAGAGGTAAAAATAAAGCAAATAAGGTCAAAAAATGGGAAAGAATTTATATTACATTCAGTGGTTTGTAAAATGTAGTTGCAGAAAGATAGAATGAAGTAACAACAGAGTTAATATGATGCAAATCTTTAATTAATACTGTATACTGAGTTAAGTAAGTGATTGAAAGTAAATACATAATAAGAATCTTAGAAATTCGCCTTAATTGGTAAACAGCTTAGTTAAAAAAGAACGGGAAAAATAATAATCTTATATTACATACCAGAACTGCAGCTAGTAACATTCTTTAGAGCAAGTTCTGAACTGTCAATCAGATTTGTTGCCTGCATTACAAATATTATAAATGCACATAAATGGGGGAAAAAAACTTTACAAATTATAAAAAAGTATTTTATATTTTTAAATAAAATTTGTAATTTAAAGAAATATCTTACTGCAGCTACTTGCTTTCCACCTTGTGAAGATGAAGCCTCTATAAATTAAAATGATTTTAATGATAAGTAGAATTAATTTAAATACAAGGATTTAAAAGAAAAATTTCATATAAATACATAATATTAAAAATTCTTATAAAATATAAATTGCTAGATAGAAATATTTTTACACTTAAAAAAAATTCTGAATTGATTAGTTCTTTATGTATAAGAAATAAATAGTACATTCGTATTCATACTTCATTGAAA
>KK116219.1:87337-106470 GCA_000611955.2 Stegodyphus mimosarum
GAAAAATAATTTATTTTTATTTTTTTATTTTATTTATTTATTTTTAATTTGCAAAATCTGAAATGGTTCAGATTTTAAGGATCGCCCAAAAGAGTTTGTAAAGGTTTTTATGATCTCGCTGAGCTTGCAGTCTACCAGTCTGCTATTGCACTTACTCCTCTTAATCTACTAGTTTTTGTCTTTTTAGCTTTACTGTTAAGCATTATTTTCTTTGGACTGATATGTATATAATTCAACAACAAAATTGCAAAAAATTTTAAAACCAGTATAGCAGCATATGTTTAGAATTCCCGATACAGTGTTGAGTGTTGGGATACAATTTTATACATATTTTCAGTCTTTTCTCAGTTCATCCAGTTTTCTTAGTAAGATGACTTATGAAGCTTTCCCCCCCTTTCTTTATCATGTCAAACAACATATCTTTAGAATTTCTGACAGCCAGTCTGGGATGCAAAAGATAAAAATGTATTTTTTTCCCCCGTACAGTGTTGCCATTGCTTGCTTTGAAATCACTGAGTTTGTTGATAAAAAATTAATTAAAGTTTTACAAAATATGAAATCGATAATAAAAAAAATTCAAAATTTGAGCTTCCAGGTGTCCAAGTTGGGTGGAGAATTATCTTATTCAAAATTTGATGCCTCTAGGTATCATTGCTTTTTGGCAATGTGCAAAATATGCATTCATGCAGGTTCTTCATAATTTAATTTCCTTAAATACACTCATGTTTGTGAAAATTGCAACACCAAGAAGGAATCGTCATAATTGAATGCAATTTAATACACAGTTGAGTGGTAGTGGTACAAATAAATGATTAAATGTTCAAAGCAAACAAACAAGAACAAGAGATCAGAATCAGTATTTTGTGTGGCCACCACGCGCCGCAATAAGTGCTGCTACACGACGTGGCATGGAGTCAAACAAAGTTTGAATGTCTGACTGAGGAAGAGCATTCCATATCGTTTGTACGCGTACCCAAAGTTCGTCTGCAGACGCAACAGGACGAGGATCACGAGCAAGACGCCGACCAATGACATCTCACACATGTTCAATTGGCGACATATCCGGGGAACATGCAGGCCAAGGAAGAAGCTGTACCTGCTGCGCTGCAAAGAAGGATTTAACAATCCGAGCAGTATGAGGGCGGGCATTGTCCTGTTGAAATACAGCGCCTGGCAAGCTTTGAAGGAAGGGAACAGCTTCGGGCTGTAGAACTTCACGGATATACCGGTTGCTGTTCAGATTGCCCACAATTCGTAGCAATTGAGATCGTCTATGATATGCTATGGCGCCCCAGACCATAACTCCGGGTGTTCGTCCACTGTGGCGTTCGATAATGCACTCCGGAAGGTGGCGTTCACCGGCATAGCGTCTGACACGAATGCGGCCATCATGGTACCACAAATTAAAGCGGGATTCGTCAGAAAACACGACATGCTGCCAATCAGCACGCCAGTCTCTATGCTGATTGGCCCATTGTAGCCGCAGGCGGCGATGGTCGTGCGTTAGGGGGATCCTGTATAAAGGAGTCCGTGCGCGCAGTCCACACTGCAGCAGACGTCTACGAATTGATGAAGCACACAATGAAACACCTGTAGCTATTGACCACAGTGCTGCCAATTGTCTAGAGGAAGCTGTACGGTCCGTCCGCGCCATGCGGACCAGGTGTCTATCATCGCGAGCTGACGTCACATTTCGGGGTCCACTCCCGGATTTCCGAGTTGTCCGACACTCGTCCGTCCACTGCTTCCAAACGCGCATCACTGTGCTGCTGTTACGCTGCACACGAGAGGCTACTGCACGATACGACAATCCAGCTTCACGAAGGCCGATGATTCTCCCTCGTTCAAACTCTGTAAGTTGTTCAAATCTCGCTCTCTTTCGTCGACGAGGCATAAGTACAGATTGAGTTAACGTTTACCACTAGCAGATAACCACCGATAACCATACACGCCTCGCTACAGCCGTCTATTTATTCGGATCCATCAGCCGTTCAGAGGGCGCTGCTCAGCATACGCATGCGCTACGGATTTGCAATTCTAATCATTTGCATATCATGCGCTACTTTGCATTTCCTGAAAATTTCAGCTCACTCGCGTAAGTCCTTCATGGTGTTGCAATTTTCACAAACGTGAGTGTATAATACAGGGTGATAATATATAGTGGAAACAATATGAAAAGTGATATGTGCTTCAACGCAAAATGCCATTTCCACAGTAATATCTTCTTTGACTCTTTAACATTCTTTTTGGGGCTAACAAACATTTAAAAAAAAAAAAACCACTTTCACAAAAAAAATAAAAGGACTATAAAAATCATAGAGACAATTTAGATTTCTTGTGATACATTTATGAAACTTAATTTTTTTAGATTTTTCATCAAAAAATTTTTTGGTCTAAATAGTTTATTGGTTACCTCAAAACAGGCTATTATTTTTACACTTCTTGAGAGAACAATCCCCGGATGAAGATCTCGTGAGAAAGGTAAATTATCTCTTTATGATTTATACTGTCCTGATTTTTGGTAAAGCAATATCCAAACTTACATAAAATTTTATATTTAGTTTTAGACATTTAACTTTATGACTGTAACAGTCTGCTCAATAATTTTACGATTTAAAATCCTAGGGAGGTTGTTAAAGACTTTTGTTGTGATTACTTAAATTCTGGTGAAGGAAATGCATATGGAGTCTCATGTTAATTAACCAGTTGTGATTTCAGGTTTTACTGTAACTTCTTCTTTCCATATATCTCACCAGAATACAAATCAATAGTGAGTATTTCAGCTGAGTCTTTAGAATTTGAAAGAGAAAGTGTTTCAGGCATTGCATGCTCACTACATGGTTAGATTCCCGCCAGCTTTAACAGTTGTAATTATTCTGCTTTGCAGTTTCTCACTGCCGACACTTTGATTTTGATGCTCCATTATAATTACTGAGCCAACTTCATGTAATACACACACTGGCCAATGGATTAGAACCCAAGATCAATATTTTATTGGACCCCCCTTTTGCACGGATATCTGCTCTGATTCGTTTGGGCATCTAGTCTACAAGCTTCTGGAGTGCATTTATGCTGAGAGAATACCATGCATTGGCTATGCAACTTTTTAGATCTTGTGAATTAGATGGAAGAGGAGAGTGCTGTCAGATGTGTCTTTCCACTATACCCCATACATTTTCTATAAGGTTAAGATCCAGGTTATGTGGTGGCCAGGGAAGGTGTTGGATGTCAGACCAATTTTGAACACTTCTGGCATGATGTACAGTTGCATTATCATCCATGAAGTACCCATTGCCATCAGGGTAAAAATGCAACATTGCAGGGTGCACTTGATTTGCCAGTATATCTAAGTATCTCATGGCTGTTTGTTTACCCTCGAGGAACACCAGAGCATCACTTCCATGCTAGCAGAACATGTCCCATATCATGATACTCCCACCAGACACCTGCACAGTGCTAATAAAGCAAAAGGGATCCATGGCTTCATGGGGCTCTTGCCAAATTTGACATCTTCCAACACAAAATAAACAGCCAATGAAAAATAAGGTGTAGTGTGATTCATCAGACCACATTACCTGTTTCGAATCCTCAGATGTCCAGTGTCTTCTTCCCCCATTACAAATGAATTCTTGCAGGTCGGGCAAAAATGAGCAGTTTTTCTCATAGGCATCCAACTATTCATTCCTATCCTCTGCACTTCTCTGCCCATGGTTCGAGCTGAAACTGTTCTGTCACACAATTTGTTGGAGATGCCGTCGATCATGCTATTGAAAAAATTGTACTTGAACCACAGTTACGTCTTCTAGAGAAAACTTGTGGGTTTTGATTCCAAATTATAAAAACCTTTGATATGGTTGCTTTTGAAAACCCAGTGAGATTTGCTGTCTTCGAAATCAAGGCCCAGGCACCAACAATAAGCCCTTTTTCAAATGGTGAAAGATCTGTTGTTTTTCCCATTTTACTTAATTCATAGTGAAAAGCATTCTTACACCTTATTTATACTAGCATTCTAACCATGTATAACTAACTTCATCCCTAGAACACAATCAAATGAAAATCTCAAAGGTTTCTAATTCATTGGCCAGTGAGTGTATTTAACTGTGTAGTCTTAGACTACTTTTCCACGTTTCTCTTAAATTTGACTGTTCTGTTTAGTTGCATCACCACGAGCAGTGGCTGATATTGTTAACAAAAGAGAATACATTTATATTCTAAATTCTGTTTAAATAAAAAGGTTATTTTAACTTACTCATGACTTTGCTATCTTATATAGTGACAACCCACTTCACGTATGTTAGGATTATATGATTGAACTAGTAATACCCAATCAAGGGTAACCTTGTAATATTACCACTAAAAACAACAGCTTTCAGTGTGTGGTTTAGTTACTAGTTTTCAAACTTATTTCTTCCATTTTTTTATTACATATATAATATACATGTATATACTATAATATTAGATTTAATTTAGATTTTCCTGCAAAGAAATTTATAGTACAGCTGACGAAGAGAGTAGTTCACAAAGACAACTTTAAATATAGAGCTCATAAATAGACAGAATATTATACAGAAAAACATATTATATAATTAGCATAATTATTCACTATTTTGAACTGCATGTTTTAAAACTGAGCAAAGCTATTGAAATCCAAATTAATAATTTACTCACAAAATTTAATTAAAAAAATATATATATATTCAAACTGACATGACAAAATTTTATAAAATCAGTCCAGGAAGTATTAAAAAAATTCTTATTCATAAGTGCAGTTTACAAAAAATATAAACCAATACCTGAACAAATGTACTTTTCTTCAACATTAGAAGAAATCTTTGAAACAACAACAACAGGCTTCACAATATTATCAGTTTTTATTGGTTCCACCTGTGTATAAAAATATATGACTTATAAAAGTATCTATAAACTAATTAATTTTTTATATGATACATAATATAAGCAACAACTTACCAAGCATTTTGTTTTTGAAGATGAAGAAAGATCATCTAACAAAACAAAAAAGAGAGAGAACATAATTATCCAATTACAAATGAAAAATTAACAGTTTAAAACTTCCACCAACAAAATGATATTTATGACATTCAAGAATTAAGATTTATAAAGAAAGAGCAGATTTCAAACATTTATTTCTTCCATACTACAAAAGATAGAAACATGATTCTAATGTTAATGGATAGAGAAATGTTTACAATTATGGTATGCATTCAATATGAGCACTGTGTGTGAAAGATGAAAAGTGGATTCATCAGAAAAAATTAATCGTTCAGCAAAATTGTCTTCTTCCATATCATCTGATATGCTACTGAAAAATTCATACCTTTTGTTGTGGTCGTCAGGATGCAATGCTTGCAATAACTGCAGTTTGTATGGCTTCATGTGCAGATGATGTTTTAGAACTCGCCATATCGCTGGCTGAGGAATTTTAAGTTCTTTGCTTGCTCGCGCTGTGGCTTTCTTTGGGCTCCAACCAACAAATAATACCACAACAAACAACAGCGCCAATGCGGCCATGATTGGAACTTTTACCCGTACTAATAATAAATTGTACACTTTTCTCTATCCATTAACATTAGAATCATGTTTCTATCTTTTGTAGTTTGGAAGAAATACATGTTTGCAATCTGCTCTTTCTTTTTGAATAACCCTGTACTTAGTCTTTAAATAGTATGGTATAGTTTCCAAGAACCTAACATCACATTCTATATTCTAACTTTTGTTAATACCTCTGTTGTTTTCATCAGAAATTCAGAATGTACGTCATCTTAAAATACAGTTATTAGTCATCCCCCTTTGAGTAACTAATTAGATATTTAAAAAAATGTTCCTCAAAAGTATAATTCTAGTTTAGATCTATAGGACTTTAACATGTTATAAAATAATTTTGTCACATACTCTGTAATTTTACATTAAAATATTCGCTTAAAAATATTAAACACATAGTTGGTAAATCCAGATATACTTAATATTTTCTAAAAACAACAACAAAAAAATCTAGTATATAGGTTTAAAAATATTTATACAACATGCGTGCTTAATATAAGAAAAAAAATTAATTATTGAAAACCAATTAGCTAACACTGGTAACTCTGTAGACTAGGCATGTCAAAAATTTTCAGTCCATGAGCTACATAGAGCCCTTGAATAATTTTTCTGCACCCTTCTGCTCGCCCTGAGAAAACAACAAAAATATGCAATTATAATATATAAAAAAAATTGGAATTCCACACAATATTGAGGCATACATAAAACCTCTGATGCTAAAAAGTATTCTTGAGATGGTGTTTTTACAATAATATTTCCTCAATCAATGTTGAGAATGTACTAGCCCATTTATTAAAGGAATTAGCTAAAATTCAATGGAACCAAACTCTACAACAAAAATTCAGTGAAAAGGAAATCCCCAAATTTTACAAGTATGTCCTGCATGGTATCTAGAAAGCTACAAGTTTGTATTGAGTGTGTCTGAAAGCTGACTGTAAGGAAGGATTGCAGATGTTGGGGGGAAAAAATAATAAGTTTATATTTAGTGCCAGTATTTCTTGATATTCCTTTTATTTAAAAAAAAAAAAAAAACCCCTACAGTAATAGATAAAATTTTATGCATTTATTCACTTTTTAAATATATCATTAAGTACAAAAATGATTCCCTCCTTGCAACCCATACTATTGTACAGTGATGATTATTTGGCCACTTGAGTGCGGAGTTTGTTATGCCTGATAGAAAAGATAATTTGAGAACTATCTATCTTTGAAAAGATTATAAAAGATTATGGAAGATAATCTTTTCTCAGATAATCTTTCTTCATTTTTACAACTATGTAAACTAGCCTCCTTTAGTCAGCCATACATACTTTTTTGCTTTATTTCACATTATTGCTTTGTATTTGTGAAATTTTAAACCTATTTCTAGCTCAACATTTTCTTTGGAGTCTCTTAAATGTTAATTTTTAGGATGTGCCAACTAATAAAATGAAATCTATCCACTTTTTAAGGAAGTATAATAAGTTTCAGTACATTGCTGAAAAGTCTGAAATATGTTGATCTGAAATACGTTGATCACTAGCATTTAAATTATGCATTACTAAAGAAAGAATGAACGGAAACATCAAATCAAGCAAAGCTTAGCAATTGAAGATTTTCAAATAGATCTCAGCAAATGAAGATTTGTTTGATTTGATGTTTAGATTATGAAATTCGTTTGAATCAGATCAAATTTAAAACTATGATTCATTAATTATACAAGAAGTTATCAAATTTTGCTTGAAACTTGACATGGCAGATAAAATACGATTTTAAGTCAGATAAAAATTATTATTTTGTAGCAATGTATATTACATATAGTGACTGAAATATTTATTCATTGCAACAATGATGCAAAGGTTTATAAAAATCATTAGTTAGGTATACTGGGAAATACATCATGAGAGGCAAAAGAAATTCAGAGAATACAAAACAGTGAAAATGCACTGATGAATTTAATCCATTGGTAAATATAAATCTAACTATTAAATACATAAAGTTACTTCTTAAGTCAAGGAATTAAGATTTTCCCCTAAATGTACTAGCAAAACATATATTTAACACAAATTAAAAAGGCAAATTAAACACACAAAATCTACTCACACATAACTATAATACGATCATCTCTAACACAACTGGAATTTTCATCATGATTATCTTCCTGTTAAAAAAAATTCAATATATTACAATATCATCATGACTGTGTTCTTATTAAAAACGTGCAATATACAATAGCTACAATAATCATTAAGAACATTCTATATGTAACACAGGAACTCAAACCCAGAAAGCTGCTTACCAAATCTTTTACCTCAGATAGAGATGAAGGGTCACCTGTAAATAGAAATGTGCATCAAAATTCAGCATACAAGGTTTATCTATACATCAAATTCATTTCATCTGTATTGCATGAATGCTTTTAACCCCCTAAGTGTAAGGGGTTTGGTCAACTTCATTTTTATTCTTTCAGTGCTTGTTCCATCTTAAAATTTTGGACAAATTGCATGAATTTCTAATAGTCATTATCTTCACAATAAGTTGACACTGTTTAAATTTATAACTTCAAGAATTTTTTTTTTTTTTTTTACATTATGAAACTTCCAATCCCAGGAACAATCACAATTTCTGCCACAGAAGGATTATGAAGCACAGTTATAAAATTACAATTATTTAAAGATTATATCAAATCATTATATACCATAAAATATGCATTTAACTAAGAATAACGAACAACATAATTCAATGAACAACATAATTCAATCATTTTTAAAGCAAAAAATACACAATTTACCAACATATAAGAACAAAAACACTGAGCCGAGAAACAGAGTGGGTTTATATATATTTATATACTTTTGGTGTGGCCATTGCAACCAAAAAGGGGCCTGCAAAATTACATGTTATACCTGTTCTATATACAAGGTTTGAACGTTCTGAGGTTGCTTGTTTTTGAGTTACGCAAAATACATATAAATGTACGTACGTAGCCACGAAAAAATCTCTTCTGGATCCATTTTAAATCAGTTTTATTATTCGTTTGTGGAAAAAGTGTCCTTTATTCTCTTGTTACGTACAGATGTCCCACAAAAACATCGTTAAATTGCATTCGACAGCGGTTGAAATGGATATTTTCGTTGAAATATGAAATCTAGAATTTTTCGCAATTGCAATATTTCCTTTACTTCGTACAAGGAAGTAAAAAACATAAGAATAAATGAATCAAAGTTTCTTGAACAATATTTATAATCCATTTTTCATATATCTTACTTGGTAGAGCAAGATATGTGAAACAATTTTTAACAGAAAGATACACTTAGACAAATATATACAATGTGGCTACTATTCATATTTTCTTTGATTTTTATTTAACTTTTTTGAACCGACTTTTGCATAATTAAAATTTAACTATGAAAAGTAGTTTAATTTAATGACATACTAAAAGAAGTGTAATATCAGCTTAAAGTTTTTAACTTTTCCCATTTCCTGGAAATCTCCTGGGACAATATGTCCCAATTGCACTGTCAACTGGGACTATTTGTCCCAGTCATCTAGGGCAGTGGTCTCCACCGGTCCGTGGATCAAATGGTACCGGGTAGTGAGCCGCCCATTTCATTGAAACTGAATTTAAATTCCTAGGTTTATACCTCAAATTAAAAACATCAGTGTTTCATTAAAATTTTATTTATTTAAAAAAAGGAGCTCCCAAAAATAGCGACATAATTTTTTTAATGTTTTAAAAAGTTAAAAAAAAAAAAAGAAAACCATCGCAATTATTTTCTCTTTCAATTAGTTTTAATAAAAAAATCAATCATCATAACTGTAAATATCATAAATAAAACATGAAAGCACTGCACGAAATTTACATTGGAACTAATTAGAACTTCCTTGTCTTATCTTTCGATCCTGACATCACACACAGCGAGTAAGTAAGCCTTCTATAAAGAGAAGCTGACTCATCTGCCATTTAGTCACCCAAAAACCACATGACCATGATTCCTCTCTACTGTTTTGTGTACTTTATGTGGTTTTGTTTAAAATGATTCAGTTTGCTCTGAATTAAAATGAGCGGATTTTCTGAAATGGATTGTTCTCGTCACTCAAGAGTTGTAGCTTAGGTAAAGAGAAGGTGTGTATCGCTCTTCTCTCTGTCCACTGGTACTTTCTTATGTTTAACAGTGCTTGATGTACGTGTGTATTGTGCTTGCTCAAATTTAACCCCCAAATTAGCAAGAATTAGTACAAAACAGACATCATTAGAAAGCTTCCTTGGGAAAAAGAAAAGGCTCAGTGAAGAGACAGAAGAAGAGCCTTCAACATCAAAAAAAACATGTAACTTTTAACAGACAATACCATGAGTCCTACTTGAAATATCGTTTTATGGGGATATGTGATTCTCACAAACCAAAACCGCTCTGCATAGTTTGTGGCGACCAGCTCTCTAATCACACAATGAAACCTTCAAAACTGCTTTGCCACTTGAACACCAAGCACTGTGGATTAAAAGACAAGTCCCTGGAGTATTTTGAAAGAAAAAAAAACAGAACACGAAGGACAGAAGAAATTTATGAGGGCCCTCACATCAATAAAGGAGAATGCACTGAGAGCATCATATTTGGTGGCTAATCGTATTGCTAAAGCTAAAAAGCCATTCACTATCAGTGAAGAATTAATCTTCCCTGCCACTAAAGCATTTGCCGTGAAATTCTAGGAGAAGCTGCTGTGGAAAAGATAGCACATGTGCAATTGTCAGCTAGCACTGTGACTAGGTGCATTGAGGAAATAGCAGAAGACATTGAGACGCAATTGTTGGAAAGGATTAATGCATCACCGTGACATGCACTCCAGGCTGACGTATCTACAGATATCGACAGCAAGGCAATACTACTTGTTTCTGTGTGATATCTATATCAGGAGAATGTGCATGAGGATTTGTTATGTGCACTATCTTTACCAACCAACACCACAGGAGCAGAACTTTTCAAGCCACTGGATGGTTATATATCAGGACAACTAAAATAGTCCTTTGTGTAGGCCTACGCACAGGCTACGCACTGCTGCCATGACCGGACGGCTGTCTGGTTTAACTGCTCGGATTAAGGAAGTTGCACCTGAGAGTGAAAGTACACATTGTCTCATTCACAGGGAAGTGCTAGCAAGCCGAAAAATTTCACCGGAATTTAACAGAGTACTGATTGATGTCGTTAAAGTTATTAACTACATCAAAGCACATGCCTTTAACTTATGAGTGTTTGGACAGCTTTGTGAGGAGAAAGATGCAGAGCATAGATGCCTTCTGTTATACACAGAAATAAGATGGTTATCCAGTGGAGAATCGCTACTCAGAGTATTTGAATTGTGAGAGCCATTGCAAAGACTTCTCTTATCATCGCTGGCAGCACATTTCAGTGACAAAGTATGGGCCACCGAACTGGCTTATCTGTATGACATATTCAACCTGCTGAATGAACTCAATCTGTGCCTTCAGGGGAAAATGACAACTGTTTTCAAGTTGGCAAAGTAGCCACATTTAAAGCCGAACTGGAGTTGCGGGGATGGCACAGAGGCATTTTCAACATGTTTCAGACATTAGCTGGGATTTTAGGCGAGACTGAGCCTAACATTCATTCTCCCAGTTGGTACACGATCACCTGTCTTTCCTTTTAAAAGAGTTTGAGCGCTACTTCCCAACCACAAAAGACCCACGAACTGATAAAGAATGGATCTGCAACCCATTTGCCAACAAATCAAGCAAATCTAGCATGTCTGTGTAAGAAGAAGATCAACTGCTGGAGACTGCAAATCATGGCGGCCTTAAAACTATGTTCGAGTCAACAACTCTGCCTGTGTTCTGGATTAAAATCATGGCAGAATACCCTGAGATTGCCACCACAGCCCTTAAATCCCTATTGCCATTTCCGACAACCGATCTGAATGATCTGTTTTCTGCACAGCAACCAAAACAAACCAACAGAATAAACTGGACATAAGCAACATACTTCGGGTGTCAATGTCTCCGATTACCCCCAGATGGAACTGTCTTATTGCAAAAAAACAAGCTCAGGGTTCTCATTGATTTAATGTTCTACTAAGTTAAAATGTTAAATCACTTTATTTTTTTGGTGTAACTGTATTTTATTTTGAAGGCATGTTTAAATACAATTAAATTAAAATTAATAAATCAAAATAATCTAAAATATAAACAATCAACGCCCCACTCCCGAGCGGGCCGCGTTAAAATTATCAAACGTTGACTGGTCCGCTGTGATAAAAAGGTTGGGGAACACTGGTCTAGGACATTGTGATAATAACCTTACACTGCATGTGAATAAATAATACAGTTAAATGAAATGTACCAAATATTTTATTCTTACAGTACAAGTTAAGTATGATATGGCATAAAGAAATCTTTCCAGAGTGCAACCCGACGACAAAGGGTTAAGCGAGTTCATGTTAGGAAACTGGAATAAAGATAAATACTAAGTTGAGCAGAGATCAGCCAATAGTGCTGTATACTGCCCACCTTTAAATTAAAATGAATGATCTTATTTCTTAAAATAGTGTTCTTGTTCTCAAAGTATTCACTAAAAAACTTTTCAGTGGGTCGTTTTGTTTTAGTTCTTTGTTTTTTAAAATAACTAATCAAATGTACTCATTTTTTATGTTTAGAAAAATTTTTACCCCAATATTGTTCTATAAGAGAAAAAGATTCCCCCCTTTTTAATTTTAAAGATATTTTGGCATAATATGTAAAGACAGACTAGCAAGCACTTTTCTTTACAAGCAAAATTTTTAACTGACATTTTTTACAATGTGAATGTTAAATTTTGATAACTATTTCAGAAACTTTGTAAGCAACATTAGCATCCATTAAGAAAAGAAAGGCTTATAAGATAAATTACACTGATCTACTTTTTTTTTTACATACCAGAGTTTCTCTTTAAGTAACTTTTCAAAATAGAATCTGAATTTTCATGAAGGTTATTTGCCTATAAATAAATGAATAAATAAATAAAGGAAAATATATTTTGTATTACAAAGAAAAAAAATTTTTGTTAAAGGCAACTTACTGTAGATGTTACCTCTTCTTCTACCTCTGAATCATCTGCAGATAAAATGGTTGTTAAAAATCAAAAAACTGAAATACAATATTTTGTCTTAAATATGATAACTTTCTTTTTCTGACTGTGAAAAGTTTCAATAAAGGCTGTAATTCACTATTTATTTTAAATAGCTTATTTTTAATATTACTAAATAATTTCATTTGATTTTAAATATTAAACAATTAGAATTTTAACTGCTGCATTAAACAAAGTGTAATTAACTGGAAAATAATTTAAAACAGAAAATTCTTTAAAAAAAAAAGGAAAGAAAGAAAGAAAAAGAATAGCTGCAATTTTCCAGTTAAAAAGACAAATGAAGGTCATTAATGTAGAGCTTCAAATATACTCTACAAATAAGAAATACATGCCAATGTAAAATTGTGGTACGGATGGGAACACTTTATGCTAGCATACGTTTCATGTAAAACTAACAGTTTTGAGAATGACAGTCTCTTCTTCAGGTTCAAAATCATTCTGCAATGGGGGTTCAACAAAGAGTCCAATAAATACAGGAAAGCAAATAAAGCACAAGGATGAACAAAGAAAAAATGAACATAGTACAATCTCTCAAAGAAAAGAAAAAATAAATCAAATAACTATACAATATAATATAGTAAATACATTACAAATCATTATGAGCCAATTAATTTATTACAGCTGTCAAGATTCTGATACTTATTTTATAGCTTTGATATTACAAATCTTGGACAATAGATCATCCTGTTTAACATAATAACCTTCAGTATCAAAATCTTGAATCTGTTAATTGGATTAGTTGTACATGTATGTCATATATGCACACATTATCAAAACCTTCTTTACAGATGAATATTTTAAATTTGTCAAACAGTTCATGTACAGTAAATTGCTGCTTAATGTTATCACATTTGTCCATGACTATTTCAATAACATCAAGCGATGAAAAATACATTTTTCTGATGTAGTGATGGAATTTAATGATTTTATTTTAAATATACTAAGAAACAAATAAACATTTATCTTCACAATATTTTAATTATGAAAAAAGTTGTTAACAGTTAAATATCTTGAATTCATATGCAAAAGTTAATTTTTTGAACAGTCTATAATGCTTTTGAAAATTATTTGACAAATGTGGTACCCAAATCTGGATAATCATGCGATACCTCTCATCTCAGAAATTGTATCAAATTCACTGATTACCAACAACTTATTCAAAACTTTTATCACATGATGTACTTGGATTTGTTTCAGATAGCAACGTGAAGATATCTTCTGTCACTGCTGTCTGTTTTTTCACAAATATCCATTCAAGTGTTAAATTGCTCACAATTCGTGCAGTTGCAGATGTTTTTAATTCTCTGACTTTTACTTTATCATTTATTAAAATTTTAGCATGCTTAAACCTTCAGCACTTGCAAGATTAACCAATTTTTTCTTATCAAACACACACGTTACTTGTCAGTCATAGATTTGAAATGCGAGCTATACTTGTTTGCACCTAATGCAGTATGTAACTGGAATGTGAGCTGAGCTCATTCATGACCATCAAAAGTAAAAATATTCCTTTAGTGTCTTCTCTGAGAAATGGTTTGATGACTTAAATTTTCCCTTAAATCCAAATCAAGATGCTTGGCAACTTCATCCCTTACTTGGCGACATAACTATGTCTTTTGCCTATCTTTGCTTTATTTTAACCTTTGGAAATTTATCTTTTACTTCATGACATAATTTCAGTTTAAATAATGCCTTCTATAATATTTAGATAACATTAAGCAACTTCAGATTTTCATTAATCAACTTGCTGATCATAATTAAGTGATAAAATTTCCATGCTATACAAATGGGTGGGGATTTGGCATTTTGACAACAATATTCAAATGATAATATTAATCGTGATCACATTAAACAGTGTATACTATAATAGTAAATTGAGTTTATCAACTGGTATATAAAAGATTTCAGTAGCATATCTGAGATCAAAAGGCTAACCTGATTAAAAGTAACACACAGGGTGATTATAATTAAAGTTGTAATTTAAAAACTCTCTAACTTTAAAACTACTAGACATGAATGACTTGATAATTTACCAAAACAATCGTGATGCAATGGAATTTTGTTTGGCAAAGTAAAAAAAAATAGTTCCACAATGTGCCGATAGAAAGCACTGTCAGGGGTAAGGCCTAAATAATGGATTCAGATATTCCCAAAGCCAAACAATCACACAGATTTAAGTCACGGCCACATTGTTGGAAAATGGCAGCTTATGATTCTATCATTTGCGAAATGAGCAATTAGCATATGCTTCACATGAGTATAATGTGCGGAGGAGTGCCATCTTGTGCGAATATTGTGTGATCCACACACTGGTGCTACTGAAGTGTCGGAAGGACACAGTTACGCAAAAGTGTTTCACACCACTGCCAGTAACAGTGCAGGTAATGGGACCCGCAAGTGTGATCTCATTGAAGAAGAACCGGAACGATGGCAAATGCTATCGGTATTTTGCACCACACAATGACTTTTTTAGACTGAAGAGGTAATGGCTATAGCCAGAACGGGTTCTCGATCACCCATATCCTTCAATTACAGAACCTTGCAAACGGAAATGGGCTTCTTCTCCATTGCCCACTTTCATCTGGCAAGAAACCATAGTGTAGGTCAGTGGTGCCCAACTTTTGGCCTATCGCGGACATATTTTGAACTCAAAAATTGAAAGCGAGCCATATATAAGATGCTGTCACCAAAATAGGTAAAAAAATACTAGATTTAATTTTTTTGAAATTAAAGATAAGTATTTTTTCATTTAAAATAAATTAACACTTATTTCATAATAAAATTTTATTCTATAAATTTTTTTGAGAGAAATATAAAAAAATTTTCTTTTTAAAAATTGTTTGCTTTGGATTTGAAAAAACATATTTTTATCACAAACTTGATTATATATAATTTTATTCTTTTTAATTTATCAACATAAAAACCTATTTTAAATCCACAAATTACAAAACTTATGAAATATCATCATTTAATGGCAACCGGTAAATAATGTGAAAGTAATACAGAATTTTGCAGTTAAATTGTGATATGCCTCATTGTTAAATATACAGTAAAAGCCATATTTAATGTAAAACAAATACCTGATAATTAATGCATTGCTTGTCTTCAGCCAGTTTATTGTACTCTGGTACACATGTTGTTAAAGCCAAACTCATGCAGTCATTCAAATGTTTGTTTGTAATTTTCAATCTACATTTTGTCTATAAATGTTTTATGGTCGAAAATCCACTTTCACAAAGGTAAGTAGATCCAAAGAAGGAAAATAATCTCAGAAAAGTTTCTTTCATAAGGGGATATTTTCATAAGGGGATATCAACAAGGGTCCAAAAATCACTCTGCTTTTAGTTGGAAATCTGACTGAAAATCTATAATTTCCATTTCCAAAACATCAACATTTTTGCTAAACATATTTCCAATATTATGTGATACATCTGAAATATTAATTTCGGCAAATGGGTTTGAGATGAACAATAATATTGGTTGAACTTTATGGAAATCAGAAAAGTGGAGTTCAAAATTATTTTTCAGTGCATTTAGATTTTTCGAGCATTTCTCTGTTTCAATTGTTGTGGTTATTAATATGGCTTGATAAATTCTGAAAATGGGTGAAATTTTGTTTTTTCATCTGATTTATCCACAAATTTACCTTTATCTGAAAAGCAGTTACAGTCCCAGTCAATTGAAAAAGGGTTATTTCTTTTCCCTGGAGATCTTCGTTCAGTTTGTTCAGTTTAGCTGTTATATCCATGAGAAAATACCGATCGGATAAACAATTATTACCAATTCTTTACAATTTTCATTTTTGGATTCCAAAAACTGCTTTTGCAGCTGAGGCTAATGGTTCGGTAAAACCATTGAAACTAGTATTGTGAAAATTTGAAAATATAATGCTGATTTTTGTTGTTTAACTTCTAAATTAACATAGTACCTGTTGATGAATAATGCAGTGATAATGGAAAAAAATTTGGAAATTCAGCGTCATTCTTACACAATGTGATGAATCCAACAGTGGAAACAATCATGGCAGGTGGGTTGTTATGGACACAAGTTTTTGAAGGGGCAGATCAAATTCCTTAATATAATTTTTAATATTTTGATATATATCTTTACCACGAGCATTTCCTTGAAGTGGCAAAACTGCAAGTAAATCTTCATTTACCGAGCAATCATTAAAAACCATTCTTAAAAATATGCTTAATTGAGCAGTATTGCATATGTCTCTTGATTCGTCACACTGCAAACTAAAAAAAAAAACGCATTTTTTCATATCATTTTGCTTTTGACGCTCGATATTTTTAGCCATTGATCTATGAGTAATAGTATTTCTTGACAACTGAACATTTTCAATAGCTGTAATTATTTCTTTTTTATTTTTAAACTCTTGAAATAATGTTTCTGATGCAGCAACCATCGCTTCTTTAATTATGTTTCCATTGTCAAATGGTTTCTTGTGCACTGCAAGGATGTGTGCAATCTTGAATGAAGCAACTGTAGCGGCTCTCGACTCTGTCGCACACTTAGTGAATACAGATTGTTGGGTTATTAATGCTGACTTCAAGTATTTCACTTTACATTTTCTTGCACTGCTGCCCATAGAAAATTCGATATTATATTTTTTATGAACCGTGGAAAAATGTCGTTCCCCTTTTTTTTTTTTTTTAAATCGCAGATGTTCAGCCACAAATCAAACAAACACATTTGTATTTTGAATGAATAAAAAAAATTTCTCTTCTCAATCTTCTTGAAAATTATATGTTCGTTGCTTCTTTTTCTTAGATTCATAATCAGCCATAATTTGGGTGCCTAAATAGAAAAATTTCTCGCAAAAACACTATTGTAATATTATAAAAATCACCACAAGCAATCAAGGAACTCAAAAAACAGTTTCTAAACAAGTGTGCTTCATGACCTCCACGTTGAACTCAATTACATAAACTTAAAGCTACAGTAACATTTCAACACACAAATTATAAAACGAGTTAAGATGTGTAAAAAAATTAGCAAATATATCAGCGTTTTAGTAACTGAAGCCCAAAAGATAAATACGTTGACAGCTGAATGCTGACGTCAGCCCTATAAATCGGCGAAATGACGCCTTACTGACTATTTATATTTGACCATAGAAACCAATCTACTGCAGCTGTATGGATGAAAGTGGGTTGCAAAAGAAGCGGGAAAAAAAATAGCTTTAAGATGAACCAAAATTTGGAAATTCGATTTTTTTTTTTTTTAATGAGAATTTAAGTCAGGCTGGCGAGCACATAAAAAACGATCGGCGAGTACAAGGTTGGGCACCACTGGTGTAGGTGATTCCCGTGTTTCCAGCAACTGTTGCACATGAGTTATCTTGTACGGATAACAGTGCAAGATGTTCCATAGGACTTTACAGGCTGTGCTGATAGGCATGTCCAACATTTGTACTGATAAGCCAATTCCCTTTGCACTGCCAATTCCCATCACTGTTCATCTGTTCTCGTAATGTTATGACCACATCTTCCACTGTCACGACCAAAACTTGTTTTCATCCTTTACCTTGTTTCACGTCAAATGAACTGATCTCTTTGAATTTATCTATCATTTCCCACATGGTAACTGGGCCGGATTTTATACCTTTTAATATTCGAAGCTTCCTGATAGCTGTTAACGCACAGTCACCATTCTGATAGAAAAGCCTCAAGAGCAGAGGGTGATCCTTCTTTATCAGAGTCATGATGTAGCACTCAGGCAAAAAGTTATGTGTCTGGTAGTGCACAGCTATTTTCTGCAGTTCACAAGTCATATCTTAGTAATTTGCATACCCCCACAATAGCAATGTGAACGTGACACTGCCATTTATTGGCACATTTTGGAACTATTTTTTTTTCTTCTCCAAACAAAATCCCATTGCCTCATGACTGTTCCGGTAAAATATGGTTCTGACCGGAAGTTTTAAAGTTGGAGGGTTTTAAAATGGCAACTTTAATTATGATCAGCCTGGTACAATAAAAAGAAATAAAATCATTATAGAATTACCTGAAGACACAGTTACGAATTTCTTTACATATTCTGGGTCAAGTTTCTCAAGAACAACCTGAACTTCAGGTAGAGAGGCTTCATTCACGGAATGTTCCTGTCAATTATAAAGTAAACAAGGATAATATAATATAAATACCAAACTAATAACATAAAAAGTAGATTCATGTTTTAAATGTTAATAAGAATATATTCTGATTTCTATAAACTGCCCAAAACCTAAAAAGTCTGTTTACATTGTAAGGTTTTAGTTAAACTAACCAAGTTTATTTTAATTTAAATCTTTTCTATCTCCTCTCTGCTTCAACTTCCTGTCAGAAGAAGCGCGCGTTTTTAGCTTATGCTAATTTTTGAAGTTCAGCCATGCACTATTTAAGCCAGAGGTAGAAACCTCTCGGTGTGTGAGAGCTTTGCCTCAGATCACGGTCACGCTGCTCAACTTTCGCC
>KK116219.1:111983-124698 GCA_000611955.2 Stegodyphus mimosarum
AAAATAAATTAAAGTGTGGTAGTATTTAGTATATCTTGCTACGCACCCTTTTAGATAGAGGCCAAGCTCCGCGAATTGCTCTGCGAAGCAAAGTTTGATTTAAGTTACATTTAAATTTATTTAAGTTTATTTGATTGTTAAGTTCGACCCAAGTGTGGTCTTTTACTTTCTGTATCTCTCCCGAATTGGGAGGTTTGTATTTAATAGCGATTGAATAAAAGAGGATTTCAAATCCCTTCACGTGCAGTTATTCTCCAGCCCAGCAGTTACATCAGAACATAGCGTACCTTCCGCTCCCTGTTCCAGTTCAGGACTGAAAACTTGAGAAGAAACACCCTGGTAAATATTTCACAATGTCTGCAAAGAACACACACCAAATACTCAGTCCTGATAACATTTGCAGATTTATTGTTATACGATAGTATATGATTTAAATTTTTTAAATTTACTCACATGATTTTCAGTTTCCTTCCCGAATTTTCAAACTGAATGGCTCTGCAAAATGACACTTTTGCAATAGTGCTTGCACTTTTATGAAAGTTTTTGAGCTTATGTCGAAGTAGAACAAAACCTTCCACATATTTTTGCGTAAAAGATGTCAAACCCCACAAATGTCAAAACTTAGCTTAAACTAAATAACATGTAATACAACGCTGGCATTTTAGAGCCGAGCCCCCATCTTCCGCACAGAATTTTACTATGCTTTTCTCATTAATTCAGTAAGTGTAACAAGAGATTTAAATCACAGCACCTACTTCCCTTCTCAACACTGGCACAAAACTTGTTGAAATAAACTACTGTGACCAATCACAAAGCTGCAAAATTACACTAGTGCTCTGCAATTCTGCAGTGAACAAATTATGTGGTAAAAAAAAAAAAAATAATAATAATTGTGACTGACATCTTTAAAATATGCAATATAATAATATTGTGACATCTATTCATACATAGATTTAGAATCAGCCAAATTCTTCCTTTAATCTCCCTAATATTATCTAAAAACGATGTAATTTTACCCTTCCAATTTTCAAGCAGTAAAATTTATAAAATTAGGGGAAATAATAAGAAAGTAAATATGGTGATAACATTTCCTGTTACTTATTCCCTCCTTTTTCTGTTACATGAAAAGAAAAATAATATATTATACATTCATATATATATATATTCAAATAGCTTCATATATAATTTCAAAACTTTTATTCAATCAGATGTTGAAATGAATTTTTGGAAGAATCTACTAGTGATGTCATGCCACTGCTATTCTATCAATATTTACTGACTAACAGAAAAGCTTCATTCTTGAACAAAAGAATGCTGTTATTTCTAAAAGAAGGCAACTTGATGTCTGAAGTTATGAGTCTTGCTTATAGTGACTTAAATCTATTGACTTAAGTAAGCTATAATGTATACTTATCTTAAGTAGTCTCATACCTTTAATTTTTAATTCAAAATTCTATTTCCCGCATTAAGCAATTTCTTCCCTTTTTTTGGTTTTCTGAACAAAAATTCAATTTTAAATAATCACATTTGTTTTATGCTATATGTTTAAATACACGTAACATGTCCGAATAATTTTATTTCCTAAAAAAATTCAGAAATTAGAAACTGCAAAGATGCCGATTTTCTTCCTCACATCATTTGCCATTTTAGCTAAAACAATACGCACATAAAAACATAAATCCTCTATAACGATAGCAATAACAGTACATGATTTTTAGCACTTTTAAAAATGAGAAATTTTTTTCAGGAAAAAAATCTCACTTAAGAAACACTGCAAGAAATGAATTTACATCCATGAAAGAAACACTCTCTGAAAGATTGAAAACTAAATGATAACTGATGCAAAGTATCATATTTACAAAATTTTATATAAATGCATTTTTGAAAAAATTAAAACTGAGACTGCTATTATTATCACAGTAACTTTGTAACTTATTTTTGATATACTTTGGAGCAGTTCCTAAGATATTGAAAAGAACCTCATTGCTAATTACACTAATTGATAAATCTACTTCATATTAGTTAACAAATATCAAAACTGATCAAAACCATTAAATAAATCTACTCATGTACTCTGATATGTGAATTTTGACTACCATAAAATTTTAATAAAAGTAAATTTAAGAGAAACAGACTATCTATCATATTTCTTGAATCCACAGAAGTGACACAAAGGGCTTCAGTTGCATACAATTAAAAGAAGAGAAAAAAGTTTATGTCTTAATTTTAAACAGAAAATCATTTTAAAAAGAGTCAAAAGTAAATTAAAAACTAAACATGATTAAGCTTTTAATTTACTTTTAGTTGAATACTGATGTTTGGCAAAATAAATTAATGTTAAACAGCTCATTTTGCTAAACAAAAGTATTTAAAAAAAAGGGCCAAGATTTACAAATAAACCTTTGACTTAAACTCACATACATATTAGCACTTAGCAGTTTTTATTTATTTATTTATTTTTATTTAATAACCTTCAGCCCTACAGCATGTCAAAAAAAAAATCTACACTTTTAAACAAAACATCCCACCATCAACCAGTTATTACCAATCTTGATTTAGCTTCATAAGACTTGGCTTCCAATTTGAATAATAAAATAATACACAAGCTTCATGTCAGTGATTTATAAATATTATTATTTATCAATAACAATAAAGGATGGACAATGCAATGACAAAAAATTCGCAAGTATAGCTTCTAGAATTAAAATGGGAGTATTCGACATGCATGCTTGTATTAAGAAATTTGTGATCATGTGTAACATCTTTAATTATATTATCTTTAATCATAATCTAATGCACATATTTAACAAAGAAAAACAAAACAAAAAAAAAACTACCTTGTTTTTGAACTTTAGCAATTTTCTTCAGTAACAGGCAAACATGGCCTTCCACTATCAAGCCATCATTCATAGAAATACTATTCAGGCATAAGTTTGAAAATTAAATAAACACAGTTCTAAAGTTATAGTTATCATATTTTACTAGCATGCTAACACTGACTAATTTTGCCCATCAAAATTAAGAACCAATGACCCAACCCCTGCCCCCCTCTCCAAAATCAGTTTTAGATGTCAGCACCTTTGGCCATGAACAGACTGCACAGATTTAATAATCTCCAAAAGTGTCCATAATTGATCCCAGGATCACTTGTCACACACCTGCAAACTCCCAAGAGGGGCAAAACCAACATACACCAATTGTAAACCTGACCACATGGTTACCTCCATCACAGCTCTTTTAATCCCAGTAATAGATGTCAAAAACCAAACTGCGCCTGAAAATCAACTTTAGACGTGAAGAAATTCCATAATCCTGTCTCTCACGACTGAGAAATTTAACTCCTGGTGGCTTCTCTCTGGTGCATATGCCAAGGAGATCCAATCAAAATTTAATCTGCGTGCTCATTCATGATTCATTTTAAAATTCCTCTTCAAAATTATTACACTATCAAACTCTCTTCAAAAACAGGCTCACATCTATAAAATTTCAGTATGCATTTGATTTAGTGGAAATTTTAGAAAAGAACTTGTAATTTTCTAAAATTAAGCTTCCAAGAAGATAACTGGCGGACAGAGTCACATGGCCCCTCTACCCAAATTTCAGCTGTGATTTGCACTTAAGGTCTCTTCTGGTTCTCAACAGATCGCACCACTTGATCGGCTTGGAAGATACCAAAACTTGATTACTTTTCATCAGAATTTGCTCATAATTACAAGCTTTATGAGTTCTGCTTCACAGGATTCCCTGCTGATTTACTTCTCAATGCTTCCTGATACCAACGCTGCCTTTCGTTGCTAGACCAGGTGTTCCTTCTTCAACATTTCTCAAGGCATGTTTTTGAGCTCAAAAGCAGAAGTGTCCATCTTCTATCATTTCGACAATCAATTTCTCCTTTCTGGATAAAATATATAAAGAAATTTTCAGCTCTGTAAGTATTACTTGGAAGCTGTGGGAAATATTACCATGGTAGTAGAAGCCAAGAATAATACTGTGGTATCACAGTATCAATGACTGATTTTCCAATGAAGGAAAATTGAATCTTAATACAACAATATGAAAATGTTCTCTTAATAACTTCACTTTAGAAATGAATAAATAAAAACTCATTTATCTTTTTTATATGCTTCAATGAATGTTGCTGATTTATCTTTTAATATAAAAAGGACAAAAATGGGACTAGGAAAAAGTGACAAAATATATTTTAAAAATAAATAATAATTTCTTTCACAGCTACAAAATTTTAAATTAAATATATTTTACAAAAATTTTATTGAACTGCATATGAATAAAATAAGTAAAACGCAAACATGTCTTGCTGTTATTCAAGCTGGCTTTCGTAGCATTCTGCAATGAATAGAAGAAGAAGAAAAAATAATAATAAACAAATAAATAAATGAAAGAATTACAGGATAAAAATGGATAAAAATTACAGGATAACAATGAAATGACCCAACATTCAGCAGAATCCAGTACACTCCAGAGACTCAGGAGAAAAAAATAACTTTATATCACTTCCGGATAACCAATACTTCATTCAAAGTTTCACATCATCATTACTTTTGCTTCCTTTCTAAAAATAATTACCTTTTTTCTTTTTAATCTGCTCGAAAATATTAGTGAAATATCCATCATGCATTTTTAATATTAAATATGAAAATTCATAGGGATCTATATATATACACACCATAAGGAATATTACTCGTCATTTGTTAAACACAGTAAATTGTAAGAAAGTTCCTAAAATCTTGTAAAATAATGGTTTTATACTAATTTTTAAATCATCATTCTAAAATTTGCCATGGGTAAAATTTGCAATGCAAAATAACACATTCATTCTACTTTTTAAAAATCATACTTGGTACACACATATATAATTATTTGGCTCTTTAAATTTTGAAATCAATGTAATTATTATTAAAAAAAAACTTGCCTCAAGCACAGATTTATCTTTCACAGAGGGAATAATTGAATTCTTTCTGGCACTGGACAGAAAATCACCTGTACATCAAAAAACAATTATAAAAAGATAAATAAACAAAAATTTGTGTTCTGCACATATATACTTATATGTTTGTAAAAATATGCATAAACATAAGTATATATTTATTGTATCATTTAAAAAAAAATCTGGTGCAATTCTAACCTAATTTATATTGTACCAACAGTAAGCACCAAAATAACAACAAGAATAATGATTTTTAGGGCATGAATTTCCTTTCATAGGTTCTTAATTCATGTTTTTGGGCTCTATTTAAATAATCAACATGGGTTTTTTCATTTTCACTTATTGGGTTTAATACATTTCAAGCAGGAAGCTTACTTTTTTTTATGCTCTTTTGAGCCAAAGGACCTTGCATTAAAAATGATTCCAATTCTTTGCTTAACTATGGCATAGTATTTTTAGTATAAAACAAGAAACATAAAAATATTATCAATGCTATCATTCTCTGCAATAGTTTATTTAAATACAATTTCTCTTGCATTTATGCAATTCATCAAGAAGATTATAGCAAAAATAGTTTTACAAAAGCAGTATGTTAGTTCAAGTATACTAAGAATACGACTTTTCACAGATTATTTGTGTTATAATGACATAATAATTAACAACATTATTTGGCATTGCTATTTAAATTGACGCTTCTTTCAAGTCTTAATGATATAAGAATGCAAATTATTTCTGTTCATAAATTTTCAAGATTAACTTTCAATGCAGTACTACAGCTTTTAGAATCAGAAGCAATTAAATGCATTTTCAAAGCCAAACTGTGATATTAAAGTATTAATCAACATTTAAAAAAACAAATAATTAAATGCAAAGCACATAAGAAAATTTTTATTTGGAATTTACAATAGTGATACAATAATAAGTTGTCTTTTTCTTAAAAATCTACTTGAAACAAAATACATTATAATACTTTTTTTTAAACTATCAGTGGGAAACAATATTACATTATTTCTTCTGCCATTCTGCCAGTAATAATGAAAGACCACTAAAATTTCACCACCATAAGAGATATATACTGCTCTCAGAACCGAACTGAACTGAAACTGGGTAGAGTGATGTCAGCTTCTAGAATGCATGAGAATCATAGTTAGTTTTTTTGTCTGGAATGTAAAAGAACATTTTGGTTCTTGTGTCTGTCCTTCAAAATTAGGGTACATGTTTCATGTGCTTCAATAAAGTGTTTCATGATTTCAGAATGACTTTTGTCTTTCTGGACTTTCGAAAACACCCTGCATCGTGTAGATGCAAACTCAAGAATTAAATTTCGGCTTTTCATTCTCTACCCACGGATTTTCATAAATTTTTATTTTGAAGAAAACACTTTATCAGCTCAAACAAACTATAATGGGTGATTCATAATCCCAGGGGTTCTGGAATTAAGCAAAAAAATGCAATTGGCATATTAAGAACTTCTCCAAGTTTGCATTTATAATGATGGACTAATAATACATAATGCAATCAATGCCATAAATTATTTCAAAACATAGCACACTTATTAACTTATTAATTTTTGAAATGATGCAGCTGTGTCTCTCATAAAATGGAAAGAATAACAAGAACATGAATAGAAAAGTGGTAAAAAGAATTAGGGTATAATTTCTGTGAAATTTTAAGACATTTTAAGGATGCTTCAAACAGCATTTTATTAGCAGAAACTGAATTTTTCCCCTACCAATACCTTAAATTTTAAGCAGACTGGGGATTTTTTGAAAAATTTTCAAACAATTTAAACTGCTATAACAGCAACATAAATGAATTTGCTTTAAAGATAGTTAAACAAAAAATATTACATATCCAATATAGGAGGACAGCTGATATTTGGCAACATATCACAATTTTTGCTGTTAAATAATAAAAAATCTCTTTGTATCCAGCTAATAGGCAAATATATATTTTTTTCTTAAAAGTCTCTAGTTATTAAACGCTGATCAAATAAAAGAATTTTTTAATAAAAGGAAACTTCTAAATGCAAAAACAAGTAAAAAATGTTCATGAGATTACCAAACTGTGCTTAGAAAATATGAGTAATTGATGAAATATAAGTGAATATATATAATATATGAAATATTGTAAAATATGAGTGAACATGATGTTCTTTTAGGATTATTAGGACAATTCTGACCCTTATAAGAATTGCATACCTTGAATGCAGATACCATAAACTATAATTTGGAACAGAGACACATATAAAAAAATATACACATTTATAAAAAGTGTAATTAAGTTGAACCATTTAAAATAATTTATTAAAAATTATAATTATAATATTTTTTTAATATTTCAATACTTTACATAAAAAATAATTTCAGTTTTGTTTTAAAAAAATAAATATTTTCAAAAACAATAATAGGATACATATGAGCTTAGTATCAAAAAGGAAATCAAAGAAGCACATACGTATTGATAAACCTGTGTATCTTTTTATTGCAGCATTGGAAAGCTTATTTACATGAACATATGCAGGAGCTATACACACTACCCCAGTGCGTAAGGCCTAAAAAGAAAATTTAAGAATAAAATAATCTGCCTTTGATAGTCATACACTAACAAAAGCAATTACCACTTAAAGCATTTCCTGATAAATACTTACCCATGGTAAACTTTCACTATCCAGAAAAACGGAAGAGGGATCTAGATACAATTTAAAAAGAAAAATAATTTTATCAAAAATTTAATATTTCAAAAAAAATTTTAGAAGACTATAATCTTACATTAAAAAAAGTTTTCATTTAGGACAAATTTCACAGCCTATATTTTAGAAGACATTCCCCTTTCTGAATCCTTGCATTGACCACAATTGTTCAGATGCTCACTCTGAACAATTCAGTTGCTCAGAATGAATTATTCAGTTATGGCAATGTGCAATCGCCTGCTTATAGGGAACATTATCTTTATATCAGACTTTCGAAGAAGAAATAACCCATATTTTTGTTATATCTAAAAAAAGCCAACAAAATTCAGGGTAAACTATTAACGTTTCTCAACTTTAACCAATTTAACTCTGGTGGGTCTCCTATCGCTAAGATATCACCTTAGCCAAAATTAGGGAAAAAGTATATCCTCCTTTATTTCACAAAGAGTTTTGGAATATTTAATGAAGCACAGTCTCCTGTTGCAGCACCAGTATGCATTCCATGTTTTCTCTCTCTAAGTAGTCTATGTTTCTAGTTTCCAAAAATTATCAAGATAGAAGTGTGTAATGAATAAATCCACTAAAAAATGAAAAATTTCAGATGACCATCTAGAAAAGGAAAACATTTTTAATGCTGATGACCTTAAATCAATGATATGAAATCCTTTTTACTCAGATCCAATTTTTTTTATTGAAGTTAAAATTGAAGAAGAAATAATATATTTAAATGAAATTTGCTATGCTTCTTATTTTACGCTTTACAAGCACACTTTTCATACACATATATGAAAATTTTAATTTTATATATATATAAAATTAAATATTATCCAAATATTATCCAAATATAAAACATAACTATTTCAAAACAGCTGACAAAAGCGTTCTTTGGCATTAAAAAAAAAATTCCAAAATTTAATTCGTAGGAATGAAATTTTACAATCAAATACTCTATGACAAATATGCAAATGATGCCAAAATAAACAGTGGCTAATGACTAAATAAGTCTAGCATATTATACAGAGAAAATGCATCAAAGAGGGTATATAAAAAGCAAAGTTCAAATATATGGGCAATGGTGACAACAGACAGCAACTTCATAACCACCTGGTTACTTTGCACCCATTCTGGATTGAACGTATATTCCAATGTTCAATTCGAACACACGCAAGCAGATCACAAGGTTTAAAGTGGCATTGAATCAATAAAAATTCAACGATGTTGTCACCTGCAGCTGCACAATTTGGTGATTGCATTGAAAAAAGACAAATGACCCTTCTGTGATGGAATCAAAATGAATTGCAAGTTTTCATTATAGTTGGGTGATTTCTCACTGAGGCATCCTCCTTGTTCTTTGGGTCAAAGGGTACAGAAGTGAAAATTAACTGTTAGAATAAGCAATATTGAGGAATGATGCAAATTATTTTCTTGCAGTCATTGGATAAAAGTAGTTTATAGAATATTTTTTATTGCGATATAAAACTTTCAGTAAGAATAATCATTTTCTGCACTTTGATCAAATGCATCTGAAAATCTCATAAGAGATTACTTTTTAGCTTCAAATGACAAATAGCATTTGTTTAATTTCCCCTCCCCAGCGACAGTTAACTCAACTTCAGAGAAATATGATGCCATGCATTTCAAGCAATCTTTTATACAGGTAACATAATTTGTGATTTAACATAAATACATGCTTGCAAAAATCTCTAATAAGAGTTTGCATTTCACATGAATATATATAATATTTATGTTTTTTAATAACAGCTGACGTAATAACAATTCTAGATTATTCTAAATTTAATCACTTGATCAGTTTAGATGAGTACCATGAACAAAAAGAAACATTACAAATTACTTAATAATTATTTAACAGTAGTTAAATTTAGTGAGAATATAATCACTGTTCGATTACCTTTTTGATCAAGAGCAGAAATTTCTTTGATGATATTTGCAAATGCAGTTTGGGGCGTTTTTCCTAATCTTTCACGCCACATAAGTTCATTTAAGTGTACCTGTACCATATCAGAATATAAAGTTCCTTTTATATGTCCAAGCATATGTTTTACAGTTTTTTCTAGATATTGTGTAACATTTAATATATGGTAACCATGATTATCTGCATCAATGATGTTTCTATCAGCAGAAACTACAGTATACATTCCACCCATACTGTAATACGATTTTACCACAATGATTGATTTTGGAAGTATCCATGAAGGTAAAAGGTGAGTAAAAGGATTTATTTTATCCTTAAACTGTTTTGGAACAGCACCCATATACACTGCTTTAGTTTTCCTTTCCATGGCTCCAATAATGAGAATATTTTCATACTGTACTACAGCAACTTCTATGATTTCTTTTTCTCCACCAAATTTCACAAAGCTTTCCTTCATGTCAGCAGAACATACTTCTCTTAATGCTTGCCACACACTTAGAATTTGATACAATGGAAGTGGTACTTCAGACATAACAGTTCTCATATCAGACTGGCAAGCCCAGTGGTAGATGAGTAAAGAAATAGAAGAAATAGGATAGTCAAATTTAGCATAAAAAGTAGGTCTTGTGAATTCCTTTTGAAAGTGACACCTATGGGAATGAAATGGAAATAATCAAATTACAAAATATCTTAGAATAATATAACACATAGCAAACATATTTTTAATCAATAACAGTGCAAATTTAACATACATTATTTAACACTTTACATATGTGCTGAACAGTCAAGTATTAAACTTAAATGCCGATTCATTAGTCTTCATAAAATTTGTCACAATTTAATATTACATTGTAGCAAATGTAGTAACGACTTAAAAAAAGGACTTAAAAGTAATTTTTTTCCCTCTCTTGGGTGTGTGCATGTGCATTTGTTGCCTCATTTCATTCTGATTTGTTTTCTTTCATTGCTCAGAAAGGATTATCCCCCCCCTTTTTTTTTTGTAATTGCAGCCACAATGAGAGTTGGATATCTCAAATACATACTAAAAGTATTTTCAAAATTGCCAAGCTAGGTTGGGCATTTAGCGATCATGTAACAACATATTTGTGTTTTTCCTGTTTCTTTTTCTGCATATAGTTTGTATTTTACATATATTCTGAAGCAAAAGTTTCATAATCTGTTGATAATATATCTTGAGGATATAATCATACTTTTAAAACTAATTTCAGTTCCAAATTTAATACATTATACAATATTTTAAGTACAATTTTATATAAAATTCAAAACATTTTACCATTTAAAAAAAAAGCATTATTTGAAAACAGGAAAACAAGAATAGCTCATAAGAAGTACAATTAAACAACAAATAATTTAAAACTACTTTTTCAATCCACTGAATCTCTCTCTTTCTCTTTCTAGGAATGAAGTCCGAAGTCTGTCTACAAAAATTATCACTGCTGCTTTTGATATTGAGAACTCTGGGTGGTAATTTTCAATTCTTTTACATTCATATATATATAGACAAAAATGCTGTTTGCAAAGTCCTTATATGTGTTGCCCGTACTCCATATTAAAGGATTATCTTGCAGTCAGATTGCTGTGAAACCTGCCTTTCAACAGTCAAAAGATGCATAATACCCTTCAATTTAAATAGAAATATAGAAAAATGACATACAAAAAGAAAGGTCACAAAAAGTACAATATGAAATGCCCAAAGTATTAGTTGTTTATCTTTAAAAGATCATTTTGATAATTGTGAAAAATTGAAGCATAAATGGCAGATAAACTATTCAGTTAATGTTTACAGGTGAACTGTAAATTGGAAATGGAGTGAAAATGATTTAAGAGCACATAAGCCTGTAAAGAGACCTTTCATTAATGAAAAACAGACATTTAAGTGATTATAGTTGACAAGTTACCATACAGGATGGACTGTGAATCAATTGCACAAAGTCATCTGCAATGATGAAGTGACTCATTCTCTGAACCTGTCAAAGTAGCCATGTTTGAATAACACCGTTATAATGAAAGATTTAAACTCTAACAGTAAAGCATCCTAGTGCAGTCATGATATGGCATTATATTATTGCATCATAGTAATTCCTATGTGTCTCACCTCATTAGAGATCCGTTCATTCCAGAGAATTATGCAGATTTAAATGCAAGCAATTTAGTATAACAGCAGTTCAGTATAACATTAGGAAAATAGTTCGCAATCATGAGTATACTGAATCAACATTCTGCTGTATGCTCACCACACTTAACTCTTATCAAAACACTGCTGCTAAAGAAGAAATTAGAATCTCAAGATGTCAGCTTGATTGGTAGGTTACACTAGAGATACCTTTTAGTTAACAACTCACAAATTGTAATTTCGCAGAGAAAGTATTAATATTTGTAAATGCAGAGATCGCAAATAGCTGATTGTTTCACTATCAAGTCCAGGCAACAGGTAACTTTCTTTTTTTAATATTTTAATCTGTTCCTCACAAATGGAGAGGTAGAATAAACTTAAAAATTACCTATTTATGTCTGTGTAGTTTTACGATTTAGTTATACCATCAGTAGTAACACATACCACAGTTTTAACTAATATTTATGAGTAAGAGTTAAGACTTGAAATAGTAAGTAGAAATATTCCAATGTGAAAGCTGGGAAAAGTATTTGAAAAGTTTTTAGAATTAGTGTTTTATTAATGATGTTAATAAACACTGGCTATTATAAACTATGCTACCTAATGGCGAAACAAAATAAATTTCCAATGCACTTTTGATTTGTCTAAAATATAATGAATTAGCATTTTAAAAATAAATTTCAGATCAACCAAAAATATATATAACTAAAAAAAATTGGCAGTAGAGGATATTCTGCATTGCACCTACTTAAAGAAGGGTACTACTTTTACTATTTTAAATTATTAATAGAATTTTCATGTGGTTAACATAAGCAAACAAAAATTCTAAAACATCCCTTCCAATTTAGAACAATGCAGGAAATACTCACATTGTTTTCTGGCATATCCAAGCAGATCCATCTTTATAACTAGGATTATCTTTTAAAACCAAGTCAGCTTTGCACTTATCACATGGGATTCTATTTTTAACAAATCCTTTTTTCACTAACCATCTGACAGGACTACTTGTAA
>KK116219.1:127417-199628 GCA_000611955.2 Stegodyphus mimosarum
TCACGACTTTAGACAATTTCAAACTACAGGAACAGCTATCCGGGGGTTAGTAGTGGTCGTCCATGAGGAGCCACACCCGCAGATGACCGGTATATTGCCTTACAGGCCAGAAGAAACAGGCGGCAGACAGCGGGAGAAATCGCTAGACACACGACTCAGGCGACTGGACGACCGATATCACGTTTTACCGCGACCAGAAGACTGTATGGTGGTGGTCTGTTTGCACGACGCCCTGTACGGTGTGTACCTCTAATGCCTGCCCATCGGAGAAGGCGTTCTCTGTGGTGCCGGAAACACCGGAATTGGAGAGCTTTGGAAATACAAAGTTATATTGAAAAAACCGTCTTGTCCTTAATTTTTGCACACCAGTGTATATTAAAGTCTTAACTTTCACAGTCACTGCAGCTACTGTTAGAATCAAAAGAACTTAAATCTCAGCATTTGTAATTAATGATAAATTAGTAAAATATTCTGCAAAAAGTCATCTAAACAAAATGCTTATGAAATATAATAAACAGTATTCAAAAGAAATAACATCTTTCACCAAATCAAACAAAGAAAAAATGAAAGTTTGGTCTATAATTAATTTATTGCTGTCTACGAATTAAAAAGCAAGCTACAATAAATGAAATGCAATAATCAAAATTCAGATTCAGAAAATGAGATATCCAAATCACATAGGGCAAAAAACATTAACACTGGTAAGTGGTTAACCTATCAATTTTAAATGAAATAATTTACAAATCAGCAAGTATAAAACTATTTTATAAGACCTTAAGTTATTTATATTTTCAAAATTTTTAAAATGCCTCCCTTTTATATATTATCTTCATTTTTATTCATGTTAACCATCAATAATAATTTAGAAACCTAAATTTTATAATATAAATATAAAAGGAATCAATATTAAATAAGCACCATAAAATAAATTTTCAATGAATAAAATGCACCATGTTTTGCAACCAAAGGTATATCTATTTCTTTATTTTGTATTTTATACTTTTTCTCAGTTTTCATTATAAATTTCATTTCTTTCTTTCCAGCAATTCACTTAGATTTTCTGATGCAATGATACTCATATGAATTTTACAGACATAAAAATACTACAATTACTTTAATTAATCTTTGTTTTATAATTAAACTAAAATTTAAAAAGAAAAAAGAAATTTACTACTTAAATACAAAATTCATATTCTTAAGAGGCACTCTATTATGCACAAATATACCACAGAAATAAAGAAAATTTTTAATAATAATTACCCTTTTAAGAAATCACATAAGATCACAGCAAACACATATAAATTAAGCATCAAAGGAAGTACATAAAGATAAAAAACTAACAACCATAAACAGTAGCCTGAGCTTGCTAGAATCTCAGTCAATGGAAAGGACACATGTATTTTGAGCAGTGCATAATGCAAGCAATTAAGGTTAAATGTTACATTCATTATCATTGGCGTGTGGTTCATAGGAATGATGCAATCAAATGACATTCAGTCATTGGGCCGTAGAAGATATACTACAATGGATGCCAGGATATAGTCCGACTAAAATAACTGTTCAGCTCCACCTCAATTTTATTGAAGAACACCCCAGGGGTCAGATATCAAGGTCCCTCACCTTTTTTCTCCTACAAGCAAACCACTTGAGAGGATTTGGGACTTGTCAATATTTTAAGTGCTCTCATGCTACACGGACATTATACACTTACAAATATCCATGTGTTCCCTAGGATTTGACCCACCAACATGGAGACAGCATTGTTAACCACTATACCAATTAAGGCAAAAACATCAGGACAAAGCATCTGTGACAAGTGTACAACATTACAACACTGCTTTCCACCATTTATGATAATCTGATAATCGATCTATAATTAGGTAAGTGCTTCTCCAAATTACTGCCAGACAACAAGCTGAATGGGTTTTTTAATATAGAAGGCCACCCTGTTGCATACTGTAGATAGGCAACATAACCAACACTAAATGTAGTGGCGTTTGAACCAATCAACATGAAACAATATCCAATATATTTGCAAGGTTTCCAATGATTAGTTACAGTTCACAATTGGTACAATGAGAACACGTAAAGGCTTAATGATGAGCAGCACACAGACATTGATTTTACATTGAACGTTGTATGGTGTACATCATACAACGTTCATACCTGAACTCACAAAATGAGTAGTCTTATAAGAGCTAGACACTGATGATAATCCTCCATTCTGTTAGATAACCATAACAGAATCTAAGGTACAGCAATTTTACCCCCTTCAACTGCTATGTTGCCATTCTTATCCACATAATTTAAGCACCTATGCCACATTGAATAATAAGTTATACCTAATTCTTTTGTTTCTTTTGTGGATTTACAAGATCAAGAAATCAATTTCTTTTCTTTTCTTACCAAATTTCAACGTGCCTGGAAAAATTTTGCTCTGCACATATTTTCTTAATGAAAATATAAAAGTGCTGGCAAGTCAAAAGCTATTTAATTCTTAACAAAATAACTGCAAAGCATTTTTTTTTATTTTAAATTTCTAATAAATAAATAATTTTTTTAAAAAAAATACCTAAATATAAAGCTTCATGGTCTTGTGAGGTGTAGCTTTTTGAAGGATCTCTGACATAAACTCTTGGCATCCTTGGCAGAGTTTTCTGCAAAATTTCAATACTTGGATTGCCAAAAGACGGCCAATTCTGAAACTCACTGTCTAATTTTTTCACAAACTCTATCTGTTTATCAGGTACAAGCTAATAAAAAGAAAATAATAAACATTAAAATGCAGGTCAAATTACTTCTGACACATAAATAAAAACTATAAAATCTAATAAATTGACATATTACAGGGAAATTATATTTATAGAAATTTATTAAGAACTTATACATGTTACTTTGAGGTAGAACAAAAGAAGGAAAACTTTTCCTAATAAGAAATTTTCATTATCTACAAAGATATGCAAGCTAATGCATATCCATATACACATAAATATATTCTAAGGTATTTCTCCCGCCTTCTTAGCATGCCTTCGTGGTGTAGTGGTCAGCATGCTTGACGTGTAACCGAAAGGTCCGTGGTTCAATTCCCGGCGAAGCCGTTCCTCATTTTTCATGATTCCTGCTCCGAAATAACCTAACGACGCCACAATATATTGTTATGAATTCTATATCACGTTAGTAGCCATGTTTCAGTTAAAAAAATAAAGCATCTATAAGCACTTTTCAAGCACATTTTAAGAAAAAAAAATAAGCACCCGTCTAATCACATATATACACAACTGTGTAACCTTAAAAGAAAAATTAGACTTGCAATTTAAAATATGAGAAATTCAGTATTTATTAAGAAAGAATGAGCATTACTCAACCATGGAAACAATTTTCTTTTTTTTAATTTTAGATAGCAGTTCAATTTACAGAACTAGTTTACAGTGAGAGGGGAAAAAAACTATGCAAAACTAAACTATATTGCAAGATTTAATGATGAAATTTCAGTTCAAAAATAGAGAAAACAAATAATAATAAGCCATATTTATTCTATTCACACAAAGTACTTTACAGCATAAATAAAACAAAAATGTTTATGCTTATTAATAAGTAATAATATTTTTACTTTTGACTTTTTTTGTCTCTGAATCCAGTTCTTTAAACAGAGTTTGTTCTTTACAAATAGTTTTTAACATTTCATTAGATTTATTTAGAAGAGTCAAGTCTTTTGTTACTTTTCAGCAAGTATAATTTCCTGGAGTATGATTCACCATCTATCTGGATTTCATCCAAGATAGGAAGAAAGTTGTTTATTTAGTTTCAGCTTTGGTACGGGAAAACAAATGTGGGTTCGAAAAAGAAAAAAAAAAAGAAGAAGAAGTGCTTTAGAGAAAAAGTAAGCCCCTATTAGGGCCTTTATATTTTATTTTCAAATATAAGTACTTATAAGCACTTGTAAGGACCACTACGCACCCTTGTATATATGAAAACAATTTTTGTGAAATTATATATAACTGTAGTACCTTTTGTATAATGCAACAAGAAAGGCCTCAGAAATGTGAAGCATCACTGGGAAAATAGGACTACAAGCTAAGTGAATGGCTATCTCACCAAATTGGCAAAATAGCACCAAGCTCGTATTGGTTCTGATGACTAATTTTTGCTGCCAAATTTGACAAGAAATCATCAAAAGTCCATGCATTTCCATGTACCCTTCCTCTACATTTGTTACACAGTAAAGTGACTTGAATATTTTTACTATAGGGAGGAAATTCTAACTTTTCATTATTGTTACTCATTTTAAGTCAGCCATCACTTTAAAGCATTACTTTAATTGTAAACATATAAAAGGATACAAAAATTAATAATTTACAATGTATTTTTGCTCATGTTTCCAATACTATATTCATGAATGAACTGAAAGTATATATTTTCACATGTCTCTCTCTATACACACACACACACACACACACACACACACACACACACACACACACACACATATATATATATATATATGTGTAATAATAAAAAGAAAAAAAAGAGTCTGAATTGGGATTTCACCCTGAATGTAAAGCACTTGCTCTTTTACGCTTGGGTCTAATTAAACTGCTGTCTGCTACTTTCTTCTTTCTTATTGAAATTTAATCTAAAATGTGAGTTATTTTGGAATACGCACATTTCATGTGCCAAGTTGATTGTGGCCACAACAAGCTGAAATAAAAAATGAAGATTTAATATGCCTTCGCCTCCAATTTCCTATTCGTTATGGATCAACACTGCTACGACGTTAAAATTCCTGCTCGTCATTTACTTCAGATTTTTTTATTATTTCATATATATACTAAAATTATCATCACACATATACACGTGTGTGTGTATGAGGCACCCAGGAGGGTACCTCATAATTTATATTTATTTTTTAAGATAATATGTGAATAGCATTCACCTGTATTAAAAAATAAATACACTAACCTGAAATGGTACTTTCACATATATTTTTGTAGGAAGTTTTGAAGTAATATTTGATTTTGCGTAAGTTTTCATTTCACTTGGATACATACATTTCAGTCCATCAGAATTGGAAATCTGGAATGAATTACAAATTTACATACATAGCACGAAGAAAAATTTATACACATATCTCTAAAACATATTTTAAACTTTTTTATTTAAAAAAAACCTGTGCCAAGATATGCTGCAATATCTGATATTAGAAATATCATTTACTAATTAAAATAGTTACAAATGTCCATAATTATAAACTGAATGTATAATAAATTAAATGCATTTTAAGCTAAATTATTAAAAGCTGTGTGCCCTCAGTCTATTAAGGAATAACAATTTGAAAGATAAATTATAGATATTACACCATGTTGAATGACAACATTGAAAAATAGTATTCGTAAAGTATATAGTTTAAGAATTTTGTAAAAAAGTAAAAGCAATAAAAGTGCATGTATAATCCAGGTTTAATTCTAGAATGTTGATTAAGAAATACATTTAAAAAATACCATTATTATTTTCATGGTTTATTTTTAGTCTAAACACAAATGTAGGATACAACCTTTGGCCTTTATTGGAGTTTCAAAGTGTATTTTAGTCTCTGTACTCACAAGTTTTCATTCATTAAGATGATACTTACATCATTAAAGAAAAAAAAGAAAACAAAAGATTTCAAATTGTAAGCTAATATATATCAGGTAACAAAAAAATTCCATGAATGGATAAAGGCAATCATGCTACAAATCAAGACACTTTCATGGAGTTTTAGGATAACTTCAAACAGTGTGAATGAAATCAAGCAACCAACTAAAATCTGCTTCAACTTTTAAAACTAAAACTCTCTGGGCTATGACAGACAGTTACAAGATGCATCTAAAAAGTTCAGTGAATTGAAGCATAAAACAAACAAAACAAAATACCTTTAATCTCCCTCAAAGTAACATCCACTAACAACAATACACTTATGGTATCGTTGATAAAGTTGCTGGAATGAGTCAGTGAAGGCCTCTTTTGGGATCGACCGAAGGACAGATGTCACATGGCACCAGATGTCAGATGTGTCTGCCCTTGAGATGAGGGAACAGAAAGAAGTCTGCAGGTACCAGAACAGAAGAAGAAACAGAAACAAGATGAAGAACAGAAAGAAGTCTGCAGAGTGTGTGTTGTCATGCAGCAGACTCCACTTCCCACTCCTGTATAAAAAACATGCTGGTTTCGCAGCAATAAACGCTTCGAAAGTTTCGTAGAATTCGGCATCAACAGTTTGACCTTAGGGACAAATTCTCGGTGGATCTTGCCATTGCCGTCTAAAAATGCAATCAGGAGTGCCTTGCCTTCTGGACTTCTGCAGGCCTTTTGGGCAGCGGAAAAGCTAGTGAGCACCATTCCATTGTTTATCATTTCGACTCCGGATCATACTGGTAGCACCAGCTCTCCTCTTCTGTGATGGTGGTTTGCAGAAAGGTTGAATCTTGGTCACACGTGTCAATGAAATCTTGAGCAGCACGCATTTGTGTTTCATTCTGCTCGTCGGACAAGGAGTGCAGCACAAAATGGGAACAGATCTTGCACTTACCAAAATCTTAGTGAATGATGGTGTTAACACTGTCCTTGCTGATTCCCAATTCTTCTGATATCTATAAAAGAGACAGGCGGCAATTGTTTAAGAGCGCCCGCTCAATGTTGTTGGTCGTCACACTTGTTGAGGGTCAACATGAATGTAATTAGTCATTCAGAGTTTCCTTTCCTTCACGAAAACATTTAAAGCAGTCATACATGCATTTTGTGCTCACTGGTGTCTGTTCCGTACACTTGGACCAACATTGCATGCATTTCTGCAGAAGTTTTTCCTAATTTGTAGCAAAACTTCATGTTTATCTGTTATGCCATTCAAATATGACGCGTTTTCAAACATACACCATTCGACTGCCCACAGCAGGCAATTCTGCCTCGGTTTCTTTGTACTTCTTGCTACTTGCTGTCTCTCCATTGGTGAGACATGCGCATGCGATAGGATGCATTTTTAACTCACATTGTTTATAAGATATCCATCCATCCACTGAACTTTTTAGATGCACCTTGTATTAATAAATTATCTAATGTTTAAAAAAAGCGAGTAATACCCTAACAGGTAAGAGAATGTATAAGGTTTAAGCAAACAAAAAGAGCAAATATGAAACCTTTGATTAGCAAATACACACATAGTCTAAACAAAATTAAATGATCTCTATTAGTAAGCCTGATTTTAAAAACATTTGAATTTTAGAACAAGCTTACATGTCTTTAGACATACTCTAATATCAAGATAAATGTTACACATCTATTTGTAAATATAGAAAACTCTATGCATGTGTACAATGAAAAAGTTATTTTTAATACAAATTAAAACTACATACATAAAGCTCATATATTTTTACAAACAGATTAACTATATTCTGAACTACATATTGACTTAAAACAGAACTAACCAATGACAGAGATGCCTTCTTCGTGCTAACATTTGAATCAATTTCCTTGCATGTTTCCTCAATATTTGTGGCAACTGCGGCACTAATTTGTGGCAACTGCAGCTCTAATTTATAAACAAATATTTGTTGTTATATAATACAAGTACAATACATAAATAGCATGCTATTAAAACACATTAATTATCAGGATTTTGCTAGTGCTAAAAGCAAAATAAAATTAAACTGTAGTAAATTCAGTTTTTTATTTCTTAGAATTTAACTAATATGCTTTAAATATTTATTGAAAATACAGGATTAGTTTCCTTTAGCAAAATATTGCCTCAAAATTAAAGCAAAAGCCCCTTAGGTTTCAAAATTCTTTAAATTATCAAATTTTAATCCAATATGTTCATTATATCTCAATAAAAACATATCTCTCAACTTTTCTAACACAACATTAGAAAAATGTAAAAAAAGCCTTTACAAAAGTTATCTGCTTTAAAGGGATGTTAAATTGAAAAATGATTTAATTGATGTCATATTAAACACAATTTCCCCAACTTTACATTTTTCATTGTTTTAAATTACTTAAATTCTTAGAAACCAGATAATGATTAAAAAAATGTTTTCAATTTTTTGTACATGCTGCTAAGAACAAGGATTAAATATATTTGAATAATTTCAGACAATTAAAATAATAATAGATGATAAGTAATTTTGGGTTTATTTATTCAATAACAGAGTATTCAAATAATAATTTAGGTTTTCAGAATTAAAATTTTCTGCAAATATAAAATATTCAATTCCAAAGCATTATAAACTTTGTAAAAATGTGCTTCCAATTAAAAGAAATTTTTAAAAAAAAGAGCATTTTTTCTATATAATTTAGTTCTAAAATAAGATACCAGGCAGGCGTTTAGTACTACAAACTAATGAAATGAACAAGTTTTTAAATTCCTCTATTTTAAGAATTCACTTTAAATTTTATTCACTGCAAATTTAAATTCACTTTTTTAATTTATAATTCCCTCTTCTACTTGAAATGAAATGAAAATTGACAACACAAAGAAGGTTTTTAAAAAACGAAATGCTTAATAATCTGCTCTATTAAGGTTCAAAACATAATTAGGTGATTTATTATACACAAATGAATTACAAAACTGATCTGATTTCAAATAAATTTATTAAGATTGACAAAATCTCCATATAAAAAATTGCTGAGTATGTTTAATATATCTGCATTATACATACCTTTTTTAGATTGTATAGTTTTTAAATTCTGATCCACCTAAAAAGAATATCACATTGATCAAATTTTCTGTTTAGAATATTCTACAAAATATTATTTTCAATATTTAAACAGATAAAAGAGAACATACTTATTCTCATATAAAATATAGTGATTGAAAAAAAAAGCCTGCTACAAGATCTAAAAATGAGGTAGCTTTCTATTTCGACGTTAATTAAATTTTGCTTGAAAACATGATTTCAAAAATTTGGAACTGAAATTAATTTGAATTCAAAATTTGTAGGCACAAGAGTTTTTATCATTTAAACTTAAATTGCCAAATAGCACATACAACTCAAACTATGTCATTAAATTATCTACTTTCACCAAATACTTCTGAAGTGCATAGTCTATGCTGCCTCTTTTCTCAAAGCTTTCTGTAGTCTTACTGTATTTTGATTTCTCAAAGTTTTTGTGGAAATCAAAATAAAAAATTAATGCGTTTAGTGTACTAATACCCACTATATAGAAAAGAAAAAGTGTTCAGGGAAGATAAGAATTATTAAACATATCATGACTAAGAATCCCCAGATAAGAGATCATAAAAATTTGATATCTAGGACAGCTAAATAGAGAGGAGGAGAAGCAGAAAAGGTATAAGAGAGGCAACACAATATAAAAATATAAGTAAAGAAAAACAAAGGCCAATAAAGATAAATACATTTTAATGCATGATTGATAAATATTTCAAAAATGAGCTTGATAAGGATTTTTTGATAAAGGTTTGAACATTCCAAGTGCTAGCGATTGTAGACTATGAACCCTTCATAGCAACCATCTCCTACAGACATCCATCTATCGTTATGGTTTGATATCATGAGACCACTGGCCTCACCACTGGCCGAGTGGTTAAGACCACTGAATACTGGAACAGTTCAACCTACTTTGGATCTAACAGAGGCAAATGGGCTGGTTGCATGGTTGTTTTTAGTGGTTTCCCTATGTTCCCCATATGTAGCTAGTTACCTGCCCAGAAAGTCCTCCATGAAGGCATCCCTCTTCTTTAGCAGATAGCCCTTGTGGCTTTCAGATTCAAAATAACCTAACCTTCTTTCATCATAAGACGACCAATATGATTAGTATTTTTGAGTGACCAGTATTTTTGAGAATACTGAAATAACCAACATACAAACATCAGTAGTTATAATATTATTCCCTATGACAATCATTCTCTAATCCAAATGAGACCATCAAATATGCATATAAAAACATCTAATTTCAGGATCAAATTAAACTGTTTTATATAATAAAAAAATATGATTGATTCTTACTATTTAACTGACTTATTATAACAGCAAAATTACCTTTTTACTGAAAACAGTACTTAAATCAGTCCTGAATCATTAATTTTATAATTTTTAGCATGGTATAATTTGTCACAAAATATGCATTTAGAAAGTTTTTAAACATATTTTATTTTTTACTTTTTAGTTAATAGTATAGTAAAGTATAATATTGAAAAAAAAATTTTTGAATGAAGGAAACTACTTCTTTGAACCTACATAATAATAAAATGCAACTTTTCATTCTTTCTTTCAAAATCTATGATTTCCAAGTGATATCACATAACCTTGGAAGGAACAAAACATACTGCTGAAACTTTGTAACATGATATAATAGGAAAGTTTTGCAGAAATTAATTAATAATTTTTATCATTCTATTTAAAAAGAAAAAAAAAGTAGATTCAGTTTTATAACCAGGGAATACATCAATACATTATGAATGATAATTTTTGACATTAGAATATTTTGTAATAATAACAAAAAGTCAATCAATTTTGGAAAAATTCTTCAAAAACAAGTAAGAGACTGCAAATAAATTTCGCGAATTGGAATATTGCTTCTGATCGTTCCAATGGTGCAAAGTTCAAAATTCTAAAATGATTAGTTTGATCATTAAGCACAAATATATGCAAAGACTCCACAAATAGGCTTTCAATGTTAAATAACTGAAACTTTATAAAAACAAACACATAAGGTAGGTGAAATTTCAAGAAAATCAGGTCTGTAGAAGAGGATTGAAAACTGATTTCCCTGATCTGATGCAAAATAAGAAACAACTTTCATAAAACCACATAATAATTAATTTAATGACACAAATTTATGTTAAGATTAGTTATTACAAGAAGCAAGCTAAAACAATCAATATAACAATGCAAAATCAGCCACTGATGAATAATAATCCTTATTACTAAATTAACTGTATTTACCTCGCTTATTTTTTGTCTCAACTCTATGAGTGTTGCATCTGAAAAAAAAAAAAAAAAAAAAAAAAAATACATGAAAATATATATAGAAAAGAGATTTCATTATAAGTTTACCTGAATTTCAAAAACAAACAAGTGGAAACAGACCTTTGGTCATTGAAAATAATTAAAATAATATTAATGGAAATTTAAAAACTATTAAAATTCTCAACGATCTAAAATATTTCACTAACATTTCTAAAGATCACATCATTAATGCCTTCATATTAATGAATAATAGTACACTTGATGCTTAATAACCATTAATTCCACATTAATAGCAATAAAAATAAAAATACATGAAAGAAAAGGTTACAAGAATAGTGTCCTATAGATTTAGGGCAAAATTTTGCACTGAAAAAACATTGACTGGAATCAAATCATCGATTTCAATGGGGGGGGGGAAGCTAAAATTTGGTCTTGGAGGAAATAACTGATTTCTCTCCAGCAGTTGCAAGTTAATTTTTTTTTTTAATTCTGAATTAGAAATATAAGTATTCAGTTCACAAAATTAAGAGAACAGAGCAGAAAAACATGTGCTATCAGTAGTGTATGTGTGTGTGTGTGTGTGTGTGTGTGTGTATTTAATGAGCACATTAAATTATTTAAATTATTATTAGATTAATAATTTAAATCTTTATTTCATTTTTCAGTAAATGATAAAATTTAAAATACACTTGATTTATAATAAATCCAATCTACTATAAAACCATTTGTAACATAATTGGAATAATAAAAATGCTTCTAATAATATACACCACATTACATTTGGTACCGAATGGTTTCATTTTTAAATGTTCAACATTAAATTTACTTAAGTTATTAGTTAACCAAATTAATTTTTTAAAACTTTACATGCACATAAAAATCTTCCTACTTTATTTAAAGGCACTATATTCTAATTTGCACTTAACAATTATATTTAAAAACCTAATTTCACTGGAATCCTCCTCTTTTATATCTTTGTTTATTTTAGTTTCAAATATTTCTCTGTATACTTGTACACCGGAGATTCAGTTTTTACCCTTTAAATTTTTTTCTCCCATCTAGCTTTGGAGGAAAATAATTGTTCTTACTTACTGGTTTCTGTCCGGTACAAATAAAGACTAGAAATGATTAACATTTGATAGGGTCTAAGTGCTTTATGTACTGCCACAATGCAAGATACCTTTTTTGCAGATGTACAGTAACATAACTGCAAGAAAAATCCATATTTTTTTAATTCTGAACTTAACAGAGGACTGCTTTAGATATAAAAGTGTTTCACATGCTGCGATACATATTTAAAAGATTTAATGCCTAAGAATTAAATAATTAAAAGGCAAAACTGACTAATAATGAACGACAATAATCACAAAATACTGTCACTATATAAAATCTCTCCATCTCTCTCCCTGTATAGAATGGTTCCCTTCTTTTTCAAATGATAATATGGTTTTTATATTTTGATATTTACCAACTCATAGAACTTCAAAAAACATTCATTTAACTTCAAAAAAGAAATGCACTGAGAATGCTGGATGCTTCAAAATCAATATTTTTAAAAGTTTTAATTTTAATGTAAATTTTTTGCTTTATCAACTGACAACAGCAAATATTACTATTATTTAATGACAGTATTCGCTCCGAGGTCTTAATTTAAAGTTTTCAGAATACAAGCCTTTCCTCCCATCAAAACCAACATTACTTAAGCTATGCTAATGACCAGCTAGATTGAATTTTCTCAATTCAACATGGATTGTTTCCATTATTGTGCCTTCAAATATTGTTTCAAAAGCAAGTCAGATTGTAAATTAACTTGTCAGTAAATTATACGATCCTACAATTTACAATGACGATCTAATATTGTCTATCATTAATCAGACTTATATGACTACATTTATAAAAGAATGCTACACAAATACATACCTCTGCCTTGGCTCCAACGTTTACTTAACCTAGGGTTCAGCTAAAAGAATTTAAATTAAATTACATTAATACTCAAAATTATTATGATAATAAAATTCTTAAAGATTCAAAAATGATAAAGACATGAGTTAATATTTATATGAATCTCTGTTTTGCCTCATCACACAGAAAAATTAAACACACAATAAAATATTACCAAAGTGCAATTACTACAGAGTTCCTTTAATTAAAGCGAGAAAACGCTTAAAGACATAAAATAATTATTAGATTTGTCTTTAAATTCAATTGATATTATTAAAGATAATCAAACGCAAATATTATTTTACAAAAGAAAAGCTTTCTCTCAAAAAACTAGAATTTAGGCACTACTTATTCTTGTGAAAAAACATTACATGAGAGTGAAAATTCTGAAATAGAGATGTCTAGCAACTGGAATGAAATGGACCTCCTTTTAAACTTTTTAAAATAAATATACATAATATAAATTATAAAAATCCATTTCAATATTATACTTAAATTATACACTAGGAATCTAAAACAAAAAAAATGTGCACAAAATGGTTTTTGGCCTTTCCTGGTTTTATTTCCCTTCTACAGCCTGCTTATATTTATTACAAGAGACCTAAATATATAAGCACGCATTTAGCACAGCACTAATATACTTACTTCCTTTGAAAAATTGCCTATCTTCATTGTTGTATCATCTGTGAAAAATAAAAACTCAAATATTAAAAAGTAGACAACACATGCTGTTTAAATGTTTTCAGAATGATTAATTAAAAAAAAAAAGTACAGAGAAAGAGAGAAATAAAGCATAAATAACAATGAACACAAAAACACTTCATCAACAGAAGAAATTTTTTTTTAATTTCATAATCAAATGAAGCAAAGCATAGTTCATCTTACTGTATGACAATTTATACCATCAATTTCCTGGAGTTTTCGGGAAATGCTGAGAGTCCTTGCAAGGTTTTAGTTAAACTAACAAAGTTTTATTTTAATTTAAATCTTTCTATCTCCTCTCATTTTCAACTTCTCATTAGAAGAAGCGCACGTTTTCAGCTTATGCTAATTTGAAGTGGAGCCAACGACTATTTAAGCAAGAGGTAGAAGCCTCTCAGTGTGAGACAGCTTTTAGTCTCAGACCACGATCATTCTATTCGACATTCTCCTGACTAGCTAGCATTAAATTGTAAGCCATAGCACTTTACGTGATTGCTTATTGAAATAAATCCAAGTGCATCAGTATTAGTAAATCTTGCTACGCACCATTTAGTTAGAGACCAATCTCGCATTATAAGCTCTGTGAGCAACGACTATTTAATTTCTATTTAGCTTTAGTTTTAAATTTATCTGATTGTTCATTTTAGACCCAAGTGTGGTCTTTTACTTTCTGTATCCCTCCCGAGTTGGGAAGTGGTTGTAAATAATTGTGATCTAATAAAAGAGGATTTTAAATCCCTTTCAAGTGCAGTTCTTCTACCACTTAATTACAGTATCTACCACCAGAACATAGCTGCATTCAGCTCCCTGTTCCAGATCAGGACTTAAGGAATTCACGAAGATGTTTGCCAAGAATATACACCGAACACTCAGTCCTGACATCCTTATATATGAAACTTGGAATATTCACTTTGTAGCCCACATCTTGTCATGAGATCATCTTCCATCTTCCCAAAACTCAACAATTCTAGCAGATAATGGACTAAAGAGGGCTGTACTAGACTTTTTTACGCAGTCAACAACATACCTTTCACAAGATTAGGTTTTAAACCTATTTTATAGTACTTTTATTACTATATATTTTATAAAGAAATGGAATTCTACATAACATTGCACACAAAGAAAGAAAATGCACACAGAGGTGCACAAAACGGTATATGATATTCATCTCAAATTCCAGCTTCAAAAGCATTTCAGATTACCTGTAAGAACATTTTCTTCTCAACGTTATGTCCCTCTGATAGCCAAAATATTTACAAAGTGGTTCAATCTGGCCATTACACCAACAAGCAATTTTTAAAGCTTCTTTTTTGAGAATAACTGAAGGGCTCATCAGAGAAACAAAACAAATTCAATGAAACTGCAACTGGCCATTGAGACTTTCTTCTGAGAATAAGTAAACGATTGGTATCAGTAATTAAAATACAATAACACGCCAAACAAATATTAATTTAGAATTCAAACAAAAAAATCAGCGTTCTATTTTCAAATTGCGTTGTTTGACTTCTAAATTGGTATCAGTAAGTTATCAAAAACTTGTCAATCTACGTCAAAGAACTTATACACAAAGAAAATTGATATATAGAACACATGCTGGTAAGGTTATGCCCATTCTATCGTGAATTTTTACACCAACTTTTCTAAACCTACTTATATACTAAAATTTTTTATCAGTTATTTCTAATATGCAACATTTCAGACATCACCCTGTAATCGTATGCATATATACCAAAGAGCCATTACATTATGACCACCCTGTTAATAACATGTAGGACCACCTTCAGCCCTCAAAACTGTCAATGTCCATTGTGGCATTGACTCCACAAGGTGCTGCGCTCACTAACTAATCCTGCAATTCTCGCACATAGAGAGGAGGTAACATGGCAGCATGAATTTGTTTTTCCAGGTGGGACCACAAATGTTCTATTGGTTTAATGTCAGGTGAATTTGGAAGCCAAGACATGACTTGAAAGTCACTGGAATGTTCCTTGAACCACTCCCTGATGATTCGATCCTTATGACATGGTGCATTATACTGTTGGTAAACACTATCCCCTGCTAGAAATACTATTGTCATAAATGGGTGAACCTGGTCACAACAATGTGCACATAGCACATAGATGTCAGGGATTGTTCTATGAAGATTATGGGTTCTAATGTGCTCCATGAAAACATAACCTCCCCATAATACCCAGATCACCAGTTTATCTCCGTCCAACTATGCATCAGGGATCCAGGGTTTCGTTTGGAAATCGGCATATTAGAACATGACCGTCAATGTGATGGACCAGAAAACGTGATTCGTCAGATTATGCAACTTTCTTCCATTCTTCTAATGTCAAATTCCGATGTTTCTCGGCCCACTGCAGATGCAGCTGGCGATGATGTGTCATCATTGCAGGGACATGCTTCAGCTTCTGGCTGCATAGACCCATACACAGCAATGTACGTTGCACCAGCGTATTGAAAAACACTGTCTGGATCATCACTGTTGTAGCTGGTGGTGACTTCGGCTGTTGTAGCTCTTCGGTCACGTCGAACAATGCATAGCAATATCTGCCCTCCTCTGGAATCAATGCATCGTCAATGACAAACTGCTGGAAGGCAACTTGTCATTTCACCATCCATACACCATTTTTGATATGTGCTCACAACAACTGCATGTGAACAGCTCACTAAATGGCCATTTATGATATTGACATTTCCATTCGCTGAGCCATAACAACTTGGCCTTTATCGAAGTCGGATAAATCAGCTGCTTTTCCCATTATGTTGCTAATCGCAATGTTTGGAATGACAATGCATAGCTGCTTTATATACTTCAACATCAGCTACATATATGCAGTGGTTTTGTTCATGGGCGAGCCCATTGTTATAATTGGAGGGTAGTCATAATGTAATAGCTCTTCGGTGTATACACATGTATGTGTGTGTATACATACATAATTAGGGTGTTTCATTTTTCCACAGACGTGATTTTCATATGACTTTGCTTATGTCCCGAGTCTCGGTGATCAAAAAAGGTAGCACATCTTCAATTAGAAGAGGTAAGAATAGCTGAGGAAATGCTTATTAAGCATGAGCAGAGGGCTCTATCTTGTAAAAAAGGCATAACAGGTAACTTCAAACATTTACATCCCTTTAAGGATCGTAAAGGAATAATTCATGGCCGTCTTGGAAAAGATCTTTACCATTTTATCAGAAACACCATGTGATTATCCCAAGAAATTCTGAGCTAAGTAAGCTTTATTTTTCTAGCGTGCACAGACGATTATTGCATGTTGGTCCTCAAGGATTATTGAATGCGGTACATCTAAAATTTTGGCCATTAGGTGGCAGAGATTTGGCACGAAAATCAGTACACCTTTGTGTGACATGTTTTAAATGTAAACTAGTTTTGTCTTCACAGATTATAGGTAATTTACAATACGAGAGAGTCAATAGATCACCACAATTTAGTGTTTCAGGTTTGGATCTATACGGTCCATTTTATGTAACTTACAAGTATCAGAGAAAGGGTGTGCTAAATAAAATTTATATTTGTGTGTGTATATGCTTTGTGACACGAGCTATTCATCTTGAGCCTTTTGTCTGATTTGACTTCTAGTGCTTTAATTGCCACTCTTAAGCGTTTTATGGCAAGATGTGGCAAATGTACGAAAATATTCACTGACAATGCCCCTAATTTTGTGGGAGCTAATTCTATACTGAAGAAATTTTACAATGTAATTAATTTTCCCGACAAAACTTTGGCTTTATATTACCCGTCCGAAGGAACAGACTGGAACTTTATTCCTCCCAAGTCCCCTCATTTTGGAGGGCTATGGGAAGCCGGCGTAAAGTCTGTAAAGCATCACTAAAAGAGAACGATAGGAAATTTGCATTTTACATATGAGGAGTTTGAAACAATAATTGTGCAAGTAGAGGGAAAACTAAATTCGAGACCTCTTACACCTATTTCCAATGATTCTGATTGTTATGAAGTTTTGACCCCAGGTCATTTTTTAATTGGGAGATCAATACACATGATTCCGGAACCAATGATAATAGATATAAATGAAAACCGGTTAAGCCGGTGCGAGAGAACACCAAAAGTAGTTCAGATTTGGAAGAAATGGTCGAATGACTACTTAGGAATTCTGCAGTACAGAAACAAGTGGATGACAGAGAAAGACAATATTTCTGTTGGTACTATGGTACTGGTCAAGGAGGACTATCTGCCAATCTGCAAATGGATTTTAGGTCGAGTTATTAAAGTCTATCATGAAGCTGACAATAAAGTAAGAACTGTTAAAATCAAAACAAAAACAGGAGAATCAAAAAGAGCAATCACAAAGATTGCAGTGCTTCCTATAGAAAACTGAACTATATTATTGCATATGTAAAAAGAAAAATTGTGTTTGTTCTAATATTGTAATAGCAGTAATTATACTCATATCATTATGTTGCTTATAAGTATATTAATTTTGCTTTAGGAATATTTTATATAATTTCTTGAAATTTTGTAATTTCAAGCCGGGGGAGTGTTAAATCCCTTTGAAGTGAGATGACGCTGCCATCGCTACTGGTTACGAAAGACTGCTATTACCTTTTCGGAAGGCTGCAATGGCCAAGCATAGTGAGTGTGGTTGCAAGAGTGTCTTCCACAAATGAGTGAAATAAAAATGATGAAATATTACAGTTTAGTACGTTAATTAGTTTAATTTAGAGTCCACTTAATAACTCTCCGTCATCCACTTGTTTCTGTGCTGCAGAATTCCTAAGTAGTCATTCGACCATTTCTTCCAAATCTGAACTACTTTTGGTGTTCTCTCGCACCGGCTTTTATCTTACATACATATTGAGGAGAATAACTAAGAATATACTCACTTAATATTCTTAATAATTCTCCTCAATATGTATGTAAGATAAAAAATATGTAATTCAGAATTACATTTTAAATTAGCAGTACCCCTTAATTCCTCTTTTTGGGTTTGGGCACTTCCCTCTCTCTATTCTAAAAGTGGTAATAACTTTTTTGACACTGTGTCATATCTGGAAACTAACTCCGCATCATGCCATCTTAACCTTCAGCACTGTGTATAGTTCTTAGACAATCAGATTAATGAAAAATTTTACTATAAATATTGTTGCAATCTAACTGTGTTCTCCTTCTCTGCTTATGTTTGCTAGTTGAAGGAAGTCTCTTGCTTGGCTCCTTCTGTTAATAATGTAGCATCATCATTAATAATAGCACCATCATTAATAATGCATTATCATCAAAATTGTGGGGTGCAAATTGCCCCATTGTCTTGTGCCATTTAATAAAGTAATCAACAAGTAATAAAAATACAATTGGATTATCAAGTGATTTTGTGATTCTTCAAAAGTTCTTGACATCTTCTACTATCTAACTAATATTCTCAGTGATCATCCAACCTCAATCCACTCGTGACTGTAAGATAATGTTTTTCCCTAGTCAAGCACTCATCTCATGTCAAATTACTGCAACAAATTAAATAATTTCATCTCACACACACATGCATATATATATATATATATATATATATATGTAAATTGTGGATAAAGCTTAAAATAAGTTTTGCTGAAATAAATTTTTAATTAAAGAAAGCACGTACACATAGAATTAAGCAAAGAAAAGCTTAAAGCATTGATTTATTTCAGAACTAAAAATTAAATTTAATTCATTTAAGTTGGTTATTAGAAATAAAATTTAAAGATAGTTCAAGATTGATATTAAATAAGATACAGCAAAACTTCTCACAGTAACCATTTCCTGCAGATGACCATTTCTGAAAATTAGCAATGTATCTTTGAACACATATAAATATCAATAATGAACATGCCATTCCTATGACAAAAGCCGCTGTCTCACAAAGACCAAAATCATTTGGGGCTGTAGCTGTCTAAAGTGTTATCACTCATGAAATGTTTTGGGATGAAGAATATGCAGTGCAAATTTTTTTGTTGTTAAACTACAAGCACATCTGGATTATTGTATAAAAGAAGAACATATTTTACAATAAATGCAGAGATAAAGCTTTAATACTTATAACTAATTGACTGAAAGACAATGAATTTGTAACTTTTGGGGAATGGAAGATAAAATGTCTCTCTTTCAATGGTGAATCTAATAGAAAAGTTGTCCCAAACAGATATTTGCACAAAATTGGAGGATAAGATATAATCTGCTTAAAGAGGTTTCAATGTATAATATAGTACAAAGTCCAAGATCTGGAATTGCTGGAACTTCAGCAATTTTGGATATTCAGATTTTAGAACCATCAGTTTAAATATATTAAGATGACATGTAGATCCGACAAAACTGGAGCTTATTATTTGGTCAAACAGAAAAATGTCAATCCCCCCCCTCACAATCACTTAAGGACCAAAAGAGTGATCATGGTCAACACCATTACAATATCCATCGATGTACTGTAATTGGCCATGGTATGATTTCGTAACCAACAAGTGTTTGAAGGAGGCATGCAGGAATCTCAGTTAATTGGGAGAAAAACCATATTTATTTTTGTTGAGTATTATACTCTCCACTCTTAGATTTTATACTGGGGAATCCTCCCTGGTGGGGCTGGTAGTCTGGCTGTTCAATGCCCAGATTTTGGACTAATGAGTGACAGCATCAGTTCAACATATAAATATAAATGAATATCCAAATTATTTGAAAAATAGTTAGCAGATATCATTTAGTTACAATTATAATAATAATAATACTTACAAGAATCTTCCTTAGATGCTCCACCCCAGTGTGCTCTTAAATGCTGACTTAACTAAAAAGTTAGCACCATTTAATTATTTTCTAAGACATGTACTCAATAATTTCATTCTAAATATCACAAGAATAGAAAAAGTTCTAAATTGATAATCACAGTTCAAACAAATTTAAATTTCTGGTGAATTTAAGAGCATAAACTGTGAAAAAATACATATTAGCAGCATGTAATAGTAACGAATGCCTTTGTAACAGTGATGCTTTCATTTTTTAATATGTTGGTCAACAGAATTGTAGAATAACATAATATGTAATAAATATAGATATATGGCCAGTTGTTTTTTCCACAAAATGATAACTATGAAACTGGACATGAAATATACAAAAAGAAAAATAAATAAAGTTAAAAAAAAAGAAACAATTAAAAAACATCTTTAGTATATTAAAAACACAAATTACCATTTTTCTAAAATTGAAAGACATCTTATAAATGCCTTCAGAGGGCATCATATAATCGACAGCACATTACAAATGAAGATTCTTTTTGTAAGATGCTGCTGTTTGTAAGATTCCCTATTAAAAAAAAAAAAAAAAGCACTGGGACCAATGGAAACTCCACCTTCAAGCATCTAGTTTCATTGATATAAAGTAAAATATTAGATTCTTGATTTTACAAATGAGAAGCTGCTTTCATTTTGTCATAGCAGAGATTACTTACTTAAAGTTAGAAAGTTTTGTTTGTATCTCAAAAAATTGATGAAAAATTTAATATCTTTGATTCTTTTCTGCCCTCTAAATTTATTCCCACCCCCCAGAATAAGATGGCAGGCTGAAAAAAAAAAGTCATATACAGAACAAAAGCTACGACTTCATATTTTTAAAACTAGCTGCTTATGCAACTAGCCACCTAAAATAATTAATTATAAAAAATACATAATGATTTTAATAATTCCAAATACTAATTAATAATAACAGATATGAAGAACTGCCTCTATTACTTTTAAATCACTTAGTTTGTAATCAGCAACAGAGAGATTAAATTTGGAAGAAAAATTATATATTTTATGCTTCCGTGAACAGCAAACACACTGGTACTAAAAAACAAAAATATTTTATTTCAGGCAGTGGCAACATATTTCTTTTAAAGTGTAGAGTTTTCTCATTAAGCTTGAAACATAAATATCTTATACTCTACTTAATGGCAACACATAATTTTTAAATCACAGAGTTTGTTGGTAGAAATTTAATCAAGTTCGCACAAAACGTAAAATAAATTCTGGCTTCCAGGTGTTTATGTTCAGACTGAGGACTATGGATATTCAAAATTTGGTGGTTGCAGATACCTTCATTTTTCTACAATTCAAACACATATGCATACTTATTTAAGTACTTGTACAATACTTAGTTTCAAAGAAATGACAGCAGTGTCATATTTTAGAGGGGTGTGCAATGAATTCCACATGTCAGTGAAGCTCTGATATATGTCATAATTTAAATAAGTACAAAAGGATTATCTTTATTCATCAAGACATGTACATATAAGCCTTGGAATAGAGGAAATAAATTTTAAAGACAAGAGTACATGACATAATGGAATTGCATGCCATAGCAAATTATCATTAAAAGCATTAAATGCTGATCTCTTCAACAGACTTCAAGAGAAGGTGAATGAATTTTAGCAACACATGATCAAAATAAAAAGAAGAATCTCTATTAATCCTGATTAATTCCCTAAGTCATCATAATCAGATCTAAGAAAAGAAAGAGAAAAAAGTCTTCACACTCTTAAGTCCTGCTGGCATGGGGGCACAAAGGCCAGACAAAAGAAGACATTTAACAAAAAAATTAACATATAAATTAAAACAAACCTTACAAAGAATTCAACTCCAAAGTGTTAGCACTTCTCCTTATTTCCCACTAATATACTTAAAAAAAAATTAATAAAATTGCTTTCTAAAAACTTCAGACTTCACTTTGGAATCTCAAGAAGGGTCTGCCATTAACAATTTCAAAACTTAAAAAAATTTTTTAAACCTTTTAAACATTATAAATGGAGACAAAAGTAACCTTAGTTTTTGGCGTATATTTTAAAAAATCAGTTTTGACTTTAAATATTTAGGACTTGCAAATACCACATAAAATATGGATTATTATGTTAATGTTTAACATATATTTAAAATTGAAAAGTGCTTTAAAAGAGATACAGCTTTCACTGAAATACTGCAGAATTAGGGATCACTGATTAAAAACAAGTGGCTACACCTTTGAGCTTCACAACAGCAGTTATAAAGTAAGGCAAATTCATCGTCTAAAGAAGTGTTCCAAAAGTATGCCATGAAGTATTTTCTAGAAATTCCCATAAATAAGATAGCAGAATAGCAATGGATTCCTTTCCTTTTATGGTTTCGTGGAGATGACACCATATTCTTAATTTTCCAAAGCATAATGCAGTCTAATTTAGACTAATCACTCTTTGCTACTTAATTCATTCATCAATGGCTCAGCCTTGCATACTATGATAAACACTGAATGTGATGGTGTGCAGTGAGAAGTGATACTCTTATAGAGTCTTCTGAACCACATATAGTGAAACAAGCACTGCACAGTCAATCTACAGCTTGTCCATTTGGACTCTGTTTATTTGGGTGGTCATCTGAGATAAGGTTGGTTTGATGTTTACAATACTTTTGAGTGTTTAAGGAACATGATCCTTCAAGACTCCTTTTTGTTTCTTTTTTGTTTGCTTAATTTTTTTTAAAACTATTCATACACTTTCAACATACTCTTATTACTATGGAATGAGAAAAATCTCATCCTCAAATTATTTCTGAAACTGAAAGATGCATTGATGCATTAAGCACAGACTTTGAAGTTACTTTTAAAAACTGCTCAGATAGGGCTACACTTCCAATTATATACATGGTATGGCAATAGTCAACATGTCCAGATATAAGGCAGTGGTGTCTCAATATTTACATAATGCTGTCTATCCCTAAATCAATGTTACTCAATTATATATTCAGTTCAAATGCTTTTAAGTATAATTTAATGCAAACTCACCTGATTTTTCATCTCGGAGGAATCTGAAATGGTAATTTTAAAACGAATTAATTTTGTACAAAAAATGAATGAATCACAAAAAAATGAAATAGGTGAATTACAAAGAAAAAGAATTTCACAAATACTAGAATTAACTAATGTCTTTAGTTTTCATTTCATTTTAATTATTATTTCCAATGTTACTTATATATTTAATAGGAATATTCCAGCATGCCTTATACATCTACACATCATAAAAAAGAAAAATATGCAAGGACTAAAACAGTCAAAGGTTGAATCAGGGCAACAATACACAAAGAGAATTAGGCTAAACTATTTTGCACACAAATTTTCAAAAACATGATAAAATCCACATAAAATTAAATAATGAAATATGCCATAAGTGTACACAATGTAAATAAAATGTCTGTCAAATATGTACACTGTGCATGGAAAAATAAAAATTTTAAATTAAAACAACTAAATAAAAATTATCATCATTGGGAAGTTCTGAATAGTGCTAAACCTATGTATGCAGGGATAATTCATGGTATTTGTGTTGTTCCATGCACAAACTTCCCAGCTAACATGAATTTTCTTTACATTCCATATACTTCGGGCACATTTAATTGATTAATTTTTATTTCCATTAAAACGTTTCAGATGTATCCATACAAAATGTAAATCACATGTGTTTCCTTCGAACAGCTATAATCTATTAAAAATTTTTAATACTTTTGCTGCTTACTTTAACTAAAATTTATAAAATATTTCTAAACCAACTTTCAGAGTGTGGCCCAAAACAAGTATTTTGTATACTATTTAAAAATTTATGCTACTAAAATAATCAAATCTGAAATTAATATTATTGAATTAGAACTACTTTTTTTACAAGATTTCCAGGATGGGATGAGATGAGAAATCTGAAGTATGAGAATGCTTTCATAAAGGATGAAATCAACCTTGTAAGTTTCAAAGAAATAAGCCAGGAGTTAGCTACCCCCCCCCCGCAAAAAAACGCTTTATAGCAGCAGGCAGTTGCTTGCTGAGAGATCCAACAAAAGCATTTCCAGGAATATACTGTTTATATTAGTATCAGCTAATTCTACCTCACACTTCTGTTTCGGTGGGCTCTGCACTTCAACTGAAATTTTAATTATTTCTTTCTTCTCCACATTAACTGATATGTTGTTTAAACTGACATTACTCCAAAAATATGTTTAAATCATACAAAAACCTTAATAAAAAGTACCTTCTTCCTTTTGTCGACAGATGTTAAAAAGTTGGTGTCAATATATTTTGAGAAAAAATATGAAAAGAATAAGAAATGTATAACTTCTAATAACATTATAGCTACATTTCCCCTCTCACTTAACAAAAATTCATCATGGAACCTTTAATGCAAAATAAAAAATCAGTTCTAAATCATTACACACTGTATTTACTTAGCTATTTCTTCCCTCACATAACCCATGCCCCTTCTGAGTTTGATTCGGAAAGTCTTAATTTTACTCAACTAATTTTCAGTTTATTCTCACGCTACAGAACACAGGATGCTCTATGAGAATGGTCAATTCTTAGAATTTCTCAGATTAGTAGTATTCCCAAATGCCATTCAATTGTCCAATATCCTAAGGCTATTTGTCCTTCCCTCCCACAAATATCAAGAAAAAAGTAATGTAAGGGAAAAAACTTTCAAAAAAAAATTTTCTGTAAGCCAGTAAGAGAAAAAAATTTTAAAAGAAAACAAATTACATGTAAAATCAAAAATAAAAATCCTATATTAAGAATTTGGCTTGGCACTTAAAAAAAAATACATGTAACAATATCTTAAATCCTGTCTACTTGGTTTTGTCTTCTGGTTAACCATTTCTTTTCCTAAATCAGACTGACTGTCATTAAGTTTATTTCAATATTTACTAGATTATGACCCAGTTGTTTTAACAAACTTATATAATTTAAAATATCAGTTAAGGAATTAGGAAGATTTCTTCATCACCAACTTCAGGGTTCATACACATTTCTGCACATGAAAATTAAGTACTATTAAGGACTTTTAAGGACCATTAAAGAAAAAAATTAAAGACCTATCAGCAAATCGGAACTGCATAAATTCAGTTAAAGTCTAGAACTCCATAAATTCAGTTAAAGTCTATGCCTGAACTTCACTTTCGTTATACCAACCTCATAAAAAATAGATTCGTAAGTACGATGCACTAATGTTAAGACTAATTATAAAATAAATTCGAGAATAAAATCATTTTTGTAAAATTTGTCAAATAAGTATTAAACATTTTACACCTATAATAGCTGGACATATTTTCAAGAAGATTACTGACATTTTATTTCCGTTTTACTAGTAGTTAGCTTTATGCTGATTTTTTTCTTTTATGTCTCATTTCGTTAAGTACTTGCTCAATCTAGAGATTTTGTAAATAGCAGGCCGATTTTATACCAAACAGCATACATTAAAATGAGAAGTAAAATCCATAACAGAAGACTGGCTGTTGTCACTGCTGTTGCTCGCCTAGAGAGGGACTTGCCAATCAGAACAGACCTGAATGCCTGATATTGGCAGTGCTTTCGAAAGTTATGCTCTGTCTGTCTGACGCAATTAGTGTCATAGCTTGTGTAGTTAGCATGTAGTGCAGAGTTCCTGGAGTTGTAATACAGTTAACATACTTTAAGGTTCCAATAAGTCACTAAAGCACCATAGGTGATAAGTTGTTTTATATTATAAGTCTTACTAGCTGTAAGGAATATATTTTATAGTAATTTTTACATTTTTGTGTTAAATCTTGTGACCATGGTAAGGATAAATGAAAGGCTCGATGTAGAGATAACTTTTAAAGGTGAGCAATTAGTTGCCAATAATTGAATTATGTAGTTAGGTATAGTAGATAATATAGATTTACCTGGCCATTATTAAATTTTATTTATTTTTTAAAAATATTTGATGAAAATCACAGTCTAATAACATTTCACAGTTTAAAATGCATGTAATTTATGACACTGATTCTTAAGCGACATCAGGATAATCATCATTAAAAGCTACAACACGTTTATGTTTTGCAGCAACAATACTCAACAAAATATTTATGCGTCTTTTTAATTTGAACCCTTCCCAGACATTATGGCTAATTTATATCAATTTCCTTCTCTTTAAGCATATTTTCTAACAATGAGAAATTTGTTTCAATAAGCAAACCAATGTTCGCATTAGTTTCTGCTTCGTCTCCTAACTTGTCAATGTCTCGACATTATACCTATGAGGTTTTATATGATCTGGTAAAAGTTAAATAGTCCAAAACTCGTGATAGGCATGAAGCAAATTATCATCATGTCTGAAAGTAACTAACTATACAGTCAGATAAAAGTTAGAATAAACCTCTTTATTTAAACAGAACTTATAGTATAAAGACATGTTCTTATGCTAGCAGAATGAACTACAGCTCATGGCGATATAACTAAACAGGAAGAGTCAAATTCAAATTAACATTGCGGACTAGTAGTCAAATACAGCACAATTTAATTTTAATCTAAGCTGGCTCAGTAACTCATAATCGTAACAGATTCAAATATCGGTAGCGATAACACAAAGCTGAATAATTACAAATTATCACAGCAGGCAGGAACTAATGCAGCGTGCAAGCAGAAGCCAGAAACACTCTTTGTCTTACAATACAAAAACTTTGGTTTAAATACTATCTAAACGATTTGCATTCTGGTGAGGAAAAGATGGAAGAAGCTATTATAGTACAGACTGAAATTATAAATAACTGGCTAATTTACATAATACTAACTGTACATATATTTAAAGAATAATTTTCTTTTTCTTTATGCATTCAGTTTCTTTTCTCAATAAGTTTTCTCTGCATTTCAGAATTTTTGGATTTACTTAAAGATTTTTCTTATTCTAAAAACTGTAGTTTTTAGAATAACTACAGTTCTTCTATATATTTTAAATACATGTATGTATTTAAAATATATAGAAGAAGCTGCTAATTTTATTGCTTAAATAATATGAACACTGAGAGTAAATATAAAATGATATATGGTCAAAGCCGGTGTGGCAGAATGTTTAGAATTTTAGTGATGCACAGAGCAATAAAATATAGAAATAGCAAAACTTTTAGAATTCAGGACAGGCACTGGAAACAGAACTTAGGACCCACAGAGACTGCATCAAGTACAAAAATGCCTAGCGCCAACCCTGTGTGTCATGCATTGAGATATATAAGATACATATGATAATCTTTTAAACTGTTAGATTTCAATTCTTTTTTAAAAGAAAATTCCTTTCTGTCCATGTGCCAACATTAGAAGCATTATTGATATTTTCCATGCTTCTGCTTAGGAAAAAGAACACAAGGGGGAGGGAATAATCATGTTAAGAAAAAAATTTCTAGGATCAGAAATAAAACATTCAAATATTAGGTTTTCATTGTTCTCCAAAAAATTCTCCAAAGAGTAAGCAATTCATCACAGACATTCTGTAAAATACATCTTTTACAAGTTAATACTATGAAAACATTTTTCATTTTGTCACATTCTTCTGGAATCTTCTAGAATCTTAGATCTATAAATCTTGCATTCAAATCCTTCTAAACTTTCCAAGGTGCAATGTCTAAAATCCGAAAGAAAGACTTCCACTACCAATTCTGCAACAGCAAAAAGTCAGAAGTATTTGAAAAAAAAAATTCACACACACACAAAAAAAATTTAATTAATTTTATAGAGAAAACGGATGCACATTCTGAAAGATCTGAATATTCTGAGACAATTACATGGGGAAAAACTCTTACCATGAAAAAATAAAAAAGACGACATTTTAAAATAATTAATGGGGGAAAACTCTTACCATGAAAACATAAAAAAGAAGACATTTTAAAATAATTACACAGCTATTTTGCTTTTGCTAAGAACTGTTTTGTAAATTATGCTTTTTAGCATTTATTAGCTTGCATATTTTCAGATTCAAAATATTGTAACAATAAGTTGCCAAAATGAAAAGAAATATCACTTTCTAATTTAACAGGGAAAAATAAAATGTTTTATTTCAATGTTAGTTCTTAAATATAATTTCGATATATTACCATTATTTTAATGAAAATTATTAATGTTAGCCTGCAAATTTGTGATAGCCAATTTGTAACAATAACCTCCAGGCCCCAAAGAACTGCAATGGAGAGCTGTTGGGAGACTAAGGCAGAATAAAGAACTGGCCAGATGGCTAAATGTGCATCCTTCTGTGGCTCATAGACTTGGCAGCAATTCCTAACCACAGATACGGCATACAATAGATACCACAGATGGTCAACCACTATGATAAGCAATGATTACTGATATTTGATGAAGGAATACAGCTTCAACTCTGATTCAACACATATTCTCCCTTGCTGCAGCCACTGGAAGGTTGGTGTAAACATAGAAGGCTTCACGACAGAGGAAGGTGTAAACATAGAAGGCTTTCACGAGCTATAATAATAACTCTGTTTCAAAGTGCACATATGTGGTATTCACCAGATCATAACAGATGGCTACTGAATTCTAACCATGCACATTACTATCTTGAATACATTGCTATAACTTAGGCATTGCAAATATACAATATCCTCCATATGTCCCCATGGCAGGTTAGGTTAGGTTAAGTTAGGTTATTCAATTATGGCAAAGCACATGAGGGCTATCTGCCTAAAGGGAGGGGTGCCTTCGTGGAGGACTTTCTAAGGAAAACTGGCTCGTATACACGTTACACATGCGGAAAACCACGAAAACGCCCATGCAGCCAGCCCGTTCATGGGATTCGAACCTCGGACCGAGCTACCAGCGTTCAGCGTCTTTACCGCTCGGCCCCCCATGGCAAAAAAATACATAATAAAATACTATACATAATAAGAGTTAAACTTAGTAGCCAATTGTAAGATGTCAAATCAATGGCATTAGCACAGCCAAGAAAGCAGCAAGGAAGACATTCAGTTAGATAATTTCACAAACACTAACATTTTCTCTGCCATCTGGTAACTTTCACACCTGTATCATAAACTTTATACTAAATGTGCAAAACAGTTTCATTTCTTTTTTGATTATCTAATCAGTTATGTAAAAATTTACATCACTGATTATACTCACTGTAAATTTTTACATAACTGATTAAATTTAACTAAAATAACAACTACTAATATGCATTAAACTGCAACAGCCTATCTTGGAATTATTATTTTTTAAATGCAATAATATATATTAAAGAGTGAAACGCAAACAAAAGGCTGCTGAATCATAAAATCTTAATAACAGATAAGTTTTTTGCATCAACTCTTATATGATATTAAAATAAATTGAAGAATAGTATATAATTACGAAGAAAAAGTACATAAAAAAAGTCTTACCAGCAGAAACATCAAGAGCATTCATTTGATCCATAATGCACCAAAATGCAGAATCTGCACACTTGCCAAATATTTCTCTCCACTGCAACTCTGACAGAAAGCCCTGAATTGTTGTTCTATCTAGTTCATCATGACGAAATTTTCCAAACATGGCCTTCATATTAGTCCATAGATATGTTTTTACATTTAAAATATGGTTGCGGATATCATTTGGGTCTATAATGCGGGAATCAGCAGGCCAAGTACTTCTGGCTTCTGGCAAAAAAGATGATTCAATTCTTTTCTCAGTTATTATTATACTATCAGGACATATCCACTGTCTTATAAGATGTAAATGACGATCTGTACAACATGCTTCATCAACATTTATAACTTCCAAGCCTGTTATTTTTGTTGCTCGATCATGCATGCCTAAAATAAAGAAATTTCCTAACTTGACTACAGAAACTTCAATTTTGTTGTCCTGCTTATATCTATGAGTTGGAAGTCCGAGTTTTTTCCCAGCTACAACATATTTGCATAACTTCTGAAGAGCTTTAAAATATGACCAGATTTTTGAAAGATCCAAGTCAATATCTTCTAATATTGTGTCTAAATCTGACTGACAAGCCCAATGAAAAGTTAGCAAAAGAAGTTCCTCAACTGAAAGAAATAAAAATTGTTGGAAAAACTTGGGCCTTTTTACTGGTTCTGCACATGAGCAACTGAAAAGAGAGGAAAACAAAAAGAGAAAGAGAGATTTTTTTTAATGTTAAATAAATATGTTGATATAAAATTTTATCACACAATAACAAATATTCACCAGTAATGGACCTTGAAAATACAGCACATGACTGACACACACAAAATAAAGAAAGAAAAAATAATAAAAAATTCAAGTAAATTCATGAAAAATACCATTAACATTATGCAGTATTTACATATTATTTAATTCAGCAAGAAGAAGAAATATGTGTACACAATTTTTACTTCACTATTGGATAGTTTCATACAAAAATATAGCAATAATCTTTGCCTAAACTGCTTTGTATTTAAATATTTCTTAGAAATGGAATGCTGTTGCAATATCCCATAACTTTCATCATGGCATACATGTTGTTAAAACCCACTTATTAATTACAGGTGCTCTGCTCTGTAATGAATGAAAAACATTTTTAAAGATGAACTGATAATTATTGATGATTGCACTTCATACATCAACAATCACAAATCAACTAGTTTATAATATGTGAATGAAGTTTCTAGCACCAGTCTGAAACTGGCTATTAATTAACAGCACTGGTTACCAGCATATCTGTAAAAGGGAAATTTGATAAAGTTTTTATTTCATTAAATTTTATCTTTAATTAAAAATTTACAAGATAAATTAGTTGCTTCAAAGTTGTTAGGTAAAGAATTCTGAAGACAAAGATTAGCCACAAAATAGAATCTCACTCAGAAATATTAATTTTAATTTCGCTACAGATTTCTGGTGCGCATAAATTAAGATATTCTGAATTTTAAGAAACATCGATGAATTACATTAAAAATTCTGTTAGGAAGTTGTTCACTGTAAGTTCAATAAGTAACTACAAAATTTTAGAATAAAATGTATATGAAAGATTAAATAATACTTTTAAAGTGCTTAAAAGAAATGTCTAAATCTAAAAGTAAATGTAAGCAATCCTATTTAAAGGGACCACTTGAAATTCCATACCTTTTCACTTTTGTGTGGATGTGGTGAACTCGCCTATTGATTAAAACCTATGCTTTTCGTTCTCAAAAGCACTGTTTGGCTTAGGGAGATAGTCACCAAGAAGGTTTACAGCAAGTATACATTATTTCTTAAAGAAAAAAAAAATCTCAAAGCTTTTAGATTAGATTTTACATTACGCCCAAAGGGGATTTTTTTTTTTTTTTTTTACGTTTTGTGCGTTACCTTTATTTATTAAATTCAGTTCAACAATATCGCAAAATAATTTTAAATTCAGCATATCTTTAGAATTTTCAATACACAGTCTCACTCACTGGAAATAAAAATGTTTTTTCTGTACAGTGTTGCCATTGCTCGCTTTGAAATCCTTGAGTTTGTTAATAAAAAATTCATTAAAGTTTTACAAAATATGAAATCGATAATAAAACAAATTCCAAATTTCGGCTTCCAGATGCCCACATTCGCAGCAGGATTACATCAATCAACATTCGATGGCTCTAGGTAACGTCGTTTTATAACAACGCTGCATATATTTATGCAGCATATATTTATGCATATTCTTCATTACTTAATTTCTTTAAATATAATACATGGCTGCAATATTTGGTGGCAACAGTTTGAAAAGCGAACCGACATTTAATGTAAAATGCCGAAACGAAAACAATAGTACTTCAAGCACGAAGCCCCTTTGGACTAAAAAAAAAGAAAGAAACAAGCACGAAGATTTTCGTAATTTTCCTAAAGTATAATGTGCGTATTAACCAGTTCCTGAGAATGTACTCCACAAAGGAATCCCACACCTTAAGCAGATAGTGCGCTTTGGCATAATCTAAGAAATTCAAACCCTGCTGAAATATTATATAACTGACTTTCGTCATAACTATCAAATTGACATCCAAGTAACTGACTGCACGATGTGCATGAAAATTTTAATGACAGTTTAAGAATAAACTGAAACAAAACAAGAAATAATTTTCACTATAAGAGTATCAGATTAATAAAAGTGAAGAAAATAATCTCATAATTAACTTTGCAATTTTTTTTATAGATAAGTTCATGCAGTTAGTTATTTTCCTTTTTCTACTCTTTTTTAGATTGTACTTTTCATGAAAAATTACCAGTAAAAATTTATACAAAAGATTTATCAATGACCTTTGTTAGTTAACTGAAGTGCTATAAGTTGCATTAATTTTCTATGCTTAAGTTTCCTTCTTACTTTTTCAGCAAAAATTTATTAGTTAATAAAAAATATGAAAGTAAAAGTTATCCTTCTTTCCATCTTGCGCTCACAAATCATTATGGGAATATCCATTTACAGTTACTACAGCTGGAAAAAAGCATGTCTGTGATGTTATCGTCATACGATGATTTGTAGGTACTTCATTTTTTACCACTATATTTTTAAACTGCGAAGTTTTTTAACCACTTTATTTTCGACGACGATATTTTGTACCACTATGTTTTAGAACTGCGATGTTTTCTCTTTGCTTTCTTTTCTCCCATGATGTTTTGAAGCACGACATTTTCGCCTTGCATTGTTTTCTCCGGGACGTTTTCGGCTGTAGCAGAGGACTGAGTTCTGCATCAATTTCAGTTTCTTTAGCAAAATCTCTGGCACTGACTGGAAGAGTTTCAATCTGCTGTAACTGAAAAATTGTTACATCATCCTGAATAGATAGTTGCTTTGAGTTTCTTGGTAATCATGATAGAAAATCTGTATTACAATACTCTTTTATATATATTAATGGTAAAAAGTGTTGAATTGGAATGATTGTAAAGCCAAGGCATAATGCAGGAGTCTTGTTGCTGCCAAAACTGGCATGCCTTTCTTTGAGCCAAAAATTGCAACAAGAGGTTTATGATCTGCAATTAATGCAAATTTCCTGTTTTTTAAGTACAGAAAAAACTTTTTAGTTTCCCAGATGATTGGCAAGGCTTCTTTATCAGTTTGAGAATACTTTTTCTCTGTTCCTGTGATTGTTCTACAAGCATATGCAACTGGCCTTTCCATTCCATCAGGAAGTTTGTGAGAAAGCACCGCACCTAACCCCAGTGGTGATGCATCTGTTGCCAACGTTAAGGGTAATTTTGGATCATAACACATCAAAACTTTTTGTGAACACAATTCTTTTTTAATGTTTAGAAAAGCCTCTTGACGATCCCTCATCCAAATCCATTTTGTGTTTTTCTTAGTTAATTGGTATAAGGGATTTTCAATTGTCGCTAAATTTGGGCAAAATTTCTCATAAAAATTTACTAATAAAAAAAAACTTTGAATTTCACAGACATTTTTGGGTCTCAGAACATTAGCAATAGCTGATACTTTTTCATCAGTTTTATGACCTAAAAATTGTACCTTATCCTGAAAAATTTACTTTTCTCCAAATTTCATTTTATACCTATGAGTTTTACATTTCTCTACGAAACATTTCAAAGTATTTAGTTGTATGTTGTCATCAGACCCTGTTATTCGTGCCTCATCCATGAAGACTTTACACCCTTCCATTCCTGTCTGTCAATGTAACATTGCCAGATTGTCAGCACTGCATTTAGCCTGAACATTAATCTCCTACACTTATACAACCCCTTCTGTGTGTTTATTGCAGCAATTTTTGAGTCTTAGGATGTACTTTTATTTAGTAAGCATATTTAAAATCAATTTTTGAAAAATACTTTTCCCCGCTCAGACTTGAAAATATCTCCTCAATGATCGGCAAAGGGTGTTGATGCGTAACAATATTTAGGTTTACTATCACCGGGAAGTCGGCACACAGTCGTATAGAGTTATCCGGCTTAACTGCGGGTACTACCGGAGTTGCCGGTAGACTATACTTCCGATGTTTCAACCTTTTCAATTATGCCCTCCTTTTCCTATTGATCAATTTCTTTACCTATCTGGCCTTTTAATGCAAACGGTACTTGCTAGCTCTACAAAACGTTTGACGAAACATTTAGTTTTAATTCGAGTTGAATCTCACAATTTTTTACCTCTTCTAATTTTTTATCAAAAATCCCTTTATACCGTTCGAATAATTTATTCAAACTACCCTTTTGAGAGACAGAAATTGACTTGAGGTTCAATCTAAATTTATCTCTGAAAGCCATTCGCAACCAAATATTGTATCACTATTTTCTTTAACAGCATAAAGATTTGTTTTTATTTTGACCTTTATATTCTACATTAACTGTATCAAATCCTAAAGGTATCAGTTTTTCTCCATTATATGTTTTAAATACTGGACTTGTATTTTGAATTTTCCTTTTCGAAATTTTCTGGAAATATTTTAAACTCGTCACCAATATTGCACCTTCTGTGCTCAGTTCTATAGCTATCAGTTTTCCTTTTATGTTCGCTTAAAACATTATGGGTGGTTTCCTATTTTTCACCTCGCTGAAATTTATGCTGTTTATAGGAACCATGCTTTCATTTCCTACATCTAGTTGTTTATGTTTTCCTTCCCCCCTCCCCTTCTTTCAGCATTAAAGCATGCTCTTTCAGTGGACCCGATTTTCTTACAAAATCTGTAGATACCTGTCTTAACAGCCCCCGTTCATTGTGAACATATTTTGCCTCTAGCACTCTTAGCTGAAAAATTTTGTTTTTCAAACTTTTGTTTTCGACCAACCGACTCAGATTTACCTTTATTCTTGGCACTAAACTCCTTAATTTCTACTGGTTTCCCAATTATTTCTTTTGTACTTCTTAATGTTTTTTCCATTGCCAAAGCTATTTTAAAAGTGTCATCTAAAGTGATATTAATCCTGCTTAAAAATTCTATCCAAGATAGCCCTATCTCTTAGACCACTGACAAACACATCCTGTAACATCGTAATTAACATACTCTGAAACACATCATAGTCTTTATTGGAAGGATTATCAGGAGTTAGTAAGTTTTTTAACAGACTATACATTTTTCCACACAAACTGGAAAGGAGCACTTTTCTACGTTTATCACATGGAACATTTTGTTTATCCAAATAACTTTCATATCTTTCTAAAAATGAATCAAACTGTTATTCATGTTCATTATATTTTTCAAACTGAACAGAAAGTTTCAAATTATCTATTAGTGGAGTAATAACTGAAGTAAGTTTCTCCATCAGAGCTTTATTTTACTGTATTAGCTCAATCACAAGCTGCTCCATGCTTAATTCTCCCCCCCCCCCCGAAAAAAAGATTATCGGGAATCTTTGGGAATCCCCTAATCCAAAAGTACTACTTCGATAGTGGTAAAGCATGTCCCTTTTCAAAATCGGGATCTTCATCGCCACCTTTTGTTACGTAATCCACATGACCCTTTATTATATACCAGACACATTACACTGTACATAAAAGCTTACAAAATATGCACGTACAACTTCAACGACTAGCATTTACAGTCTGTCCCCATTCACAATCACTTCACGTGCTACGAAATGTTTAGCGCACGTCAGTTCTAAGTTCGATTATGATTAAGTTCTCGATACACCACATAAAGTTAACAAAAAAATGATAGATATCAATTTATTGGATGAAGAAAAGTTCGCATTTAACACATCAAAAATTAACATATATATACATATAGTAATGCATAATAACTGCAATCAATTTCCTAACAACTGACATACTTCATTAAAGAAGACCCTCCCTAAAAGAGGGTATCCATATCCTTAAAAAGGGTATTCATATATTATATCTTAAAAGAGGATATCAAGATACCTTATAAAAACTGAAGTTTAAAATTTTACTTACGAATCACACAGCCAACAAAAACCATCGAAGAACCTCTTATCTTTGGTTAAAGTGAAAACTTTTCCACCACATAAATTGCAAGGTGGGTTTTTTGGCAAATAGTTTTTCTCCAATAACCAGGCAAGAGATGATGTTACAAAATCAGTTTTTCTTAATCTGGACTCTGGCATGAAAAAGAGAAAAGAAAAAAAATAGTATTATAAAAAATAGTAAGTTCACTGTTAGATAAACACAGAAGTTCAAAAGTAGCATTGTTGTAGAAGGGATTACAGAGTGATCAAGAAAGTTTGCATAACATTTTCCATACCTGGTGAACTTAAATATTAATTTAACAACTTTAATTTTAAAATTGATTTCACAATGGAAACATAAAATTATTCATAGCAATCTGAAGCAAAACAGAGAATCTACTGAAAATAAACTTCACATACACTAGAAGAAAAAATGCCTATAATGAATAGCAGTAAATATGAAAATTAATTTTAAACTGTAGATATGGATAATTAAAAATAACATAAGAAAAATCTATGATTTCAGCTGTCACTCCTTCCCCACCCCCCAAAAAAGAATTTGAACAGCAATTATTTTTCAATGAGCAATCAAAGCACCACTTGAAATAAAAAGACTCTTGCTGAATATCCCTACTTTTAAAGAATAAGGAATTATGAAAATGCTTCTTACCAAGCAATTTGCAGTTGAAGCCAAATTTGATGATGGAGTTATGAATAATATTCAACAAATCCAAATTTCCTCACACCCAGCCAAAAATTTTTAAATAACTTGAAATATTTTATTTCTCCATATACAAGGCATTGTTAATACATTTTTAATTATACAATTTTTTTAGAGAAAAAAAATGTATGTCTTGTTTATCACTAACTAATCATACCAACAAATCTCATTTATATATTTTTCTTTAAAAAAAAACTGTTCTCTATAATAGTTACGGAATTTTGTCACAATTTTTTTCAGCTGGAAAGCAGAATTTTTTAAATTTTACTGCATATTACATTATGTTTATTACAGTCATCTGAAAACTTTTCCCCTCATTTAAAAATGGCAGAGAAATGATTTTCTCAAAATACTTTTAAAGCTTTTTTAAATTTTCTAATGACATTTGAAAAACCATTGTTGGAAGTTAAACTTTTCCTCGCTTGATTCTATATCCCCTCTATATATTCCATATTTTTGCCACAATAAACTGATCCCACTGAAATAAAATTTTTGATCTAGAATCTTCCAAAGAAAGGTCAACCAGATTTTGATCATTTCACTTGTAACATTCCCATGGTCTGCTATACAAACTATATATTAGATACCTCAAGTTTCCCCAAGCCTTATTTAGCTCTAAAATCAAACCTACAGATAAAAGAAAAAAAAAATATGCACAACCAGTTTAAAAGAGATAAAAAAATTAACATAGGTTACGCACTGCTTAAAAATATGAGATTGAATTTTCCTCACTTTTAATGGTTAGATTATTGCAATTTAGCCCTACAATAATCTTACCTTAATGTTGGCCTTTATGTTGCTATATTTTGACATTATAGCTGCTTAAGAAATTTATCTTAAGCATATTACAATAACTTAAATTAATTTTTAGTTCAATAAAATGTATTATTTATGAATTTCATTGGAATTCTAAATAACTTGTAGTAACACACATACCAATACATAAAAATATAATAACTCTTAAATAAATCAGATTAACTGCATGTTTATAGGGTGACAATTACTGAACTATATGAAATAAAACCATAACTTCTGAAAGATTTGCATGATGAAGTTCAAACTTCGTGGTTGGCCACAGGGCATGATGGGAACTAACATGCGCATGTGCACGCACCTTGTTATTGTCGGCCATTTTCAAGTAGAAATGTCATGGCACAGCGTGCCTGAATGTATAGTGCTTGTGTAGGCCTATTATGCAAGCAATAAAACCCTGATTGTGGCTCCAAGGAAGTTTGCGACCGAGTACAAGCTGCAGAAAACAGGTCCGAGTGTGCTAACAATCAAGAATTCGATTCGCAAGTTTGAAAGAACTGGTAGTATTTGTGATGACAGTGTTGGCAATGTTGATCGACAAACAAGTGTGAAAATGTCTGAAAACATCAAGAAGACATGCGCTGTGTTTCAAACCAGCCCAAGGAAATTGATCAGACAAGCTACACAACAGGTGGGAATCAACCGAAAGATCGTGCAACAAATTGTTGGTGAAGAACAGCAGCTCTTCCCATACAAAATTCAAACCATCAGCCATTAAGGACCATGGCCATGGAACAGCAGTTGTGTTTCGCCAACACTACTGTCTAGAAAATTGACAAACGAGGTCAAGGAATAACTGGTGCAATATTTGTTGATGGCACAGTGACTACTGAATGATACGTTAAGGTTTTGAAAAATGGTTTCCTCCCCATTATCCAAATTGCCCCTGATTTTGACAAGATGCAGTTCATACAAGACAAAGCTCAAGCTCATCAGACCAAGAGAATGTTTGATGTTCTGGAGGAACACTTTGGGGTACCCAGGGGCTACCGTATTCTCCGGATCTGAACACATGTGACTCATTTTTGTGGGATTATATTAGACTCACTTTTGTGGGATTATATTAAAGACAATGTGTACAGAAATAACCCCAAATTCATTGCTGAGCTGAAAACTGCCATTCAGGACATCATTGATAGCAACGAGGTTCCAACACTTCAGCAGGTAATGCAGAATTTTGCTATTCGTCTGCACGACATCATAACCAAAGATATTAAAGTTTGTGCACTCAGTAGTTTTTAAATAATTTATGTTTATTTCATATAGTTCAATAATTGTCCCCCTGTATACACAGAAGGCATTATCTAATTATAAAAATTATTTAACACTAACTGAATACCTACAGAAATAATTTATCACAAACAACAGAAAATATTACTTGAGACACTCTTGTATTATGTATGCCTATTCTTTTTTTAAATGACAAATAAATACATCAATGTACTTACTTAATTCATTAAAGTACTTTTGTCGAGAATTGATGCCATAACATTTAATATTCAGCAAATTGCGAGTATTAAAATACTGTTCACCAGCAGGTATGACTGGAATATTTGTTTGCATTGAAAATACAGAATTAGGAGCTGCTATTCCTCTTAAATAATTCAGTGAAAGAACAACAGTAGATTTCCTGAGGCCACAACTTCTCTCCTGAAATAGAAAATGATTTTATTATTCCTACTAAATTATCCATCTTATAATATATCAAATTTAATTGCATAAGAACTCTTAAATTTTGATAAATAACCTTTTCATTAAATAAGCAATAAATCAAAACTTTACTGACCCAGAATAATTTGAGTTGCAAACAGCAGAAGATAAATAAATAAATAAACAAAATATTTGATGTGGACGGAATGTGCGGAATATTAAATTATACACATTTCCTCTTGCATTTCATTTAAACTTATTTCCTCGAATTTCACCAAAGATATGTTTTGCAGTCAATTAATTCAGTTCTCACTTTAGAAGAAGGCAAAATATACATAAAAACTCAAAACATCGTCATTAAAAATTGTAAAATACAGAAAAACATAAAACATTAAATGCAGTTAAAGAAACTATTTTTACAATTAAAATTAGTTTCTATCTGAAAACAAGTAATTTCCAGCAGATATGAAGACAGATTTTTCTATGCACAAAACTGAAAGTTTACTTTTGATTCCACTCGGCAAAAAGACACTGAAGTTCATGCTGAAACTGATTTAATTCACAAGGTCTACTAAGATTTCAAATGTAAGCAAATGGCGTCTTCATTAGGCTTAGTAGCACTTACAACTTATATTGCTGATAATTTATGGTAAACATGGTAATTTATGGTAAGGTAATTTATGGTAAACATGGTAATTTATGGTAAAGAAATTTATGTTAAAACAGTAAAATGTTTCTAAATTGCTGATTAATTTAAGGTAAACAGTAAAATGTTTTTAACTTGTTTTTTCCAGTTCCTAGTTTTATATGCTCAGCCTGAATAAAACATCTATCTCTTCTGTACATGGCCAGCAATTTTTGCCATGAGTGAGGTTGTCTCTCTATTTAGAATCTGAACATGAAACAATTTTCCAGTTCCATGGCTTAATCTGCCAAATATCTAATTTTAAGCTTTGTTTTTTCGATCTAAATAGATTTTCACTTATGTCCATAATTTTTCAGGATCCCCATTTGCTCATTAGCTTGTCAGATTAGATGTAGAGAATTCAACTCCTTCATAAAATTGCTCCAGTCTATAGCTGTATTTTTGCAAAAGCTGAGTTGTTTCTCTTGCGCAACATCAATTCCTCTGCCCAACAGTAAAAAAAATTGCTTTGCTGTTACAAATTGTATTCTGAAACTGCAGGGCCAGTTTGAAAAATGTACACTTTTCCTTCACTTGCAACTTTTCATACTGCACCCTCTAAATGCTTTCATTGTTATGTAGTTTGATTTAATGGCCATTCTCAAATGTTCAAATGTAAGGTAAAATATATCTTTCTTGAAAAAGGTATAACAATCTTTTTCAGTTCTTGGAAACTTTTTTTTTTTTTTAAAGAATATACATTAACATATGGAATACTTAGAACTCTTCTTGTTACAAAAGAATTATGAAAGACTGTGAATTGTTAACATTTATATGAAAAAATAAATATGATAACATGTTATTTACTGAAGCTCTTCTCAATCATAAGCAATATATAAATTATTCTCATTAAAATTGCCATCCTCTTGAGATGGTTTGTGTTTGTGATTTATTGATAACCTCAGTGTAGTTTACAAAACAGAGATCACAATTACAAGGAAGTAATCATTTAATTATTATTATTTCATTCTGTGAACACTACAGAATATTAAAATCACTGCAACTTGGATTAGTTGCCATACTTGAAGAGCAAATTTTAAAAGTTTGTAAATATAAATAATTCATTACTGGAGCATGTTCACAGATTTAACCTTTAAATAAGCACTTACATTATGAAGTTAAAAATGAATTAAATGTTGTTTTCTTTCCATTCTAATGTCAGTTTCTTTCCTAATATTACATTATATGACCACATTATAAGCATTACATACCTTTTGCTAACCTCTTACTTTACCTACCCCTAAACCATACATTTAACAGAATAACTAGGCATAAATTTTTATAAAGACTTACATAATAATACTGGGTTGGCAAGAAAGTTATGTTAGCACAAATCGATAACATTATGTTCCTTTTGATAGTCCTTTATCAATCTTTCTTTTTTAAAAAAAAATTTGGGAGCTAACACTTGCTATAGGTAGGTTGCTATAGAAACTAATTCTATGTATTTTTGTATGTTTACGGTCAATTGTAACATGGGGTGCAAAAATTAGCATTTTCAACATTTTTTACTTTTTTTATTTTCATAAAGGCAAGAAAGCGGCTGAGGCTCACAAAGACATATGTGATGTTTATGGTGTGGATTGTTTAATAGAATGCATGTATCAGAATTGGTTTAAAAAATTTCGTTCTGGAGATTTTTTTCACTCTAAGATGACCAACGTTCTCGCCAACCTTTCTGAAATTGGTGATGACAAAATTAAAGCCATAACTGAATCAAATTATTATATAATTATGAAAGAAATTGCAAAAAGTTTAAATGAATCACACAGAACAATAGAAAATCACATAAGATGTCTAGGACTCGTCAAGAAATTCAATATTGGGTTCTAAATGAAATTAAAGAAATTTACTTAATCAATATTTGTGATATGCATTTCAAACAGAATGCACCTGACCCTTTTCTGAAACAAATTATCAACTCACACATCTTTAGCTACCCACATGAAATTACGCAAGCTTGATTGGGAAGTGATGTCGCATCCCCCATATAGCCCTGACCCTGCGCCACTGGATTTTCATTTATTTTGAAGTTTACAAAACTTTTTAAATTGTAAAAATTTGTTATAATAATGCCCTTAAATCACACTTGGTTGAGTTTTCTGCTGATAAAGACCAGAAGTTCTACGAGTGCAAAATCATGAAGTTACCAGAAAGTCATCGAACAGAACAGAAGATATTTGAATAATTAATATTTTGTATAGAAAAAACTAAGTTTCATTCCCCACTAAAAAAAAAAAAAAAAAAAATTAACTAAAAAAAAAAAAAAAAAAATTATTTTCTTGCCAGTCTTATTAAGTTTGGAATTTTATATTGTTATGCTTTTAAGTTACTTAATCTTTTTTTTAAGATTTATTTTGAGTAATTCAGAACTCTGAATTCTTTAGTTCTGAATTTCTTTTTAACCTTATTAAAAATTTTAGTGTGCAAAGAAGAGGGAAAAGAAAAGAAATTACAAAAAATTACAAAATTGGATTATTTCAATAAGTATATCCAAGAGTTACAAAAAACTCTGAAATTTACATTAAAAAAAAGATAATTACAATTTTAAACAAATTAATACTTACATCTCCTAGAGAATCTTCTTGAAGAACTTTCTGTATTTCATCTTCCCCAGAAGCATCTTCAACAGAACCAATAACAGAAAGAATAACAGGACCATCTGTGCCTTTTTGTGTGTGAGCTCTGTTGCTTTGGTTTGAAGAAATTTGAGGTAGAGTTACAGATAAAGTTCGTATCTGAGGTACATTTACAGCTAATGTAGAAGATACTTGAGTTCTACAATCATTCTGAAGCATTTCTTTTTCATTCTGACTTTCAGAATATCCCTACAACAGAAATGGAAAATCATAAATAAAACAAGATGAATAAGCGAATATTTGACTCTCCCCTACCTCTCTCTCTATATATATACATATAATTCAAAATAAATTAAATTAATATACTTAAAATCCATCCAGTTGCATGTTTTGCACTTTTCATTCTATTTGCCACAATGCTTCTCTTTTTACATCTGTTCTGAATTGAATATGGGATGGATTTAAAAGTATTAATTTATTTTACATTTCATTATTACCACCACTTATTTCTGCTATCAGTGCACAGCTGGATTAGGCTTTAAACTGTTTTTTACTTTGTATTTATTCATATAAAAATAATAAATCAAAACTTAACACAAAATAGTAGTTCTAAAACCAAAGTTCAAATATGTGCTGTTATTAAGAGTGGATAGAATGCACAGGGTGACAATTATTGAACTATATGAAATAAAATTATCATAACTTCTGAATGGTTTGTGTGATGAAGTTCAAACTTCATGGCTGGCCACAGGGCATAATGGGAACTAGTATGTGCATATGTAAGCAACTTTTATTGTCAGCTATTTCCAAGTGAAAATGTCAAGATACAGCATGCCTGAGCATATAACGCTTGTGAAGGCCTATTATGTGAGCAATAAGAGCCCGACTGTGACTCAAAAGACGTTTACGACCGAGTACAAGCTGAAGACAACCAGTCCAAGTGTGCTAACAACCAAGAATTTGATTCGCAAGTTTTAGGGAGCTGGTACAGTTTGTGATGACAGTGTTAGCAATGTTCGACAAGTACAGGGAACACCTGAAAACATTAAGAGGACATGCACTGTGTTTCAAACTATCCCAAGGAAATTGATCAGACAAGCTGCACAGCATATGGGAATCCACTGGGAGAGCCTGCAACAAATTGCTGTTGAAGAACTGCATCTCTTCCCATTACAAAATTCAAACCCATCAGCTATTAAGGCCAATGGCCATGGAACAGCGGCTGTGTTCTCCCAAAACTATTGTCGAGAGAATTGACGAACAGGAATTTGATGTGACTATGGTTTGGTTAGCAACGAAGCCCACTTTCATTTGGATGGGTTCGTTAATAAGCAAAACTGGTGCATTTGGGGGACTGAGAATCCCCATTCTGTGATCAAGAAGTCCCACCACCCTCAACGGGTGACTGTGCGGTGTGCAGTGCCCAGTCACGGAATAATCAGTGCAATATTCATTGATGGCACAGTAACTATTGAACGATACATAAAGGTTTTGGAAAATGATTTCATCCCTATTATCCAAAGTGCCCCTAATTTAAAAAAGATGCGGTTCATGCAAGACGGAGCTCCACCCCATCGGAACAAGACAGTGATGTTCTGGAGGAGCACTTTGGTGACTGCATTCTGGATCTGGGGTACCCAGAGGCCATTGGAATGGGACTCACTTGGCCGCCATATTCTCTGGACAGAAGTCACAACTGAAGAGTATTTGGGATGGCAAATAGCCGGTAGTCTAGTGGATAGCACTGCTACAAGCCAGTAAGAACAGAGACAACTTTTGGTCTCAGTCCTGTGGTTTCTGGAAACTATCAGAAGCCAGCGACATTAATTTACTCAATAGAGTCTTAAAGTAAGAAGCCTACTTGGTAGGCTATTTCAATCTATAGTGCTACGACAAAACAATATTGGGCTTTCTTTGACTCACTCCATATTCAAAACAGCACGTTGCATTCCATGTTTGAATCGGATGATTGCAAAGGCATTCAATAGTAGCTAATACTTCCATGATCTTGATTATCCTTAAAGAACTAGGTAGCAGTCTGACAGGAGGCCACTTCAGAATAATGAAGACTTTGAATGATGTGCAAAAGTTATGCCACTTTTGTGACGCCTTGAGACCAAAAGTTGTCTCTGTTCTTACTGGCCTGTAGCAGTGCTATCCACTAGACTACTGGATATTTGCCATCCCAAATGCTTTTCAGTTGTGACTTCTGTCCGGAGTCAAAAACTACTTGCTTCAGAAAGAGTTTTAGAATTTGTCAATTCTAGGAAGAGGATAGCTGTCTTTCTTTGTGAAAGACTGTCACTTGCTGTCATCTTGAGTGTGAAAATGGAAAGGATCATCAGCTGCTAAATCCTCTAAAAGTTTACCTGCTTTTATCGCAGCAGAAATATCAAGTAGGTATACTTGATCCTTGCTCAATACTTTTCTGTCTGAAAAATAAAGAATTCAACATGTTCAAAGTGAACCAGTGGACATTTTTTACAGCCAGCGAGTTTTTTCTCTATTGATCCAATGAAGGATTTTGGCCCTATAGCAGTGGTGGCGAACCTTTTTGGGGCCACGTGCCATTCCATTTAAGATATTAAATTAGAATTATTTAGAAGTCACCTCAAAATGGTTATATCTGAAAAACTGGAATCTATTTAACAATGTATTATAACTCACCCGGCAGTCTGTAATAAATTTGAATTTGTTTAACAAACATTAGCTGCTTCAACTTTGACATGTAACAAGTAATATGATTGGCCCAAACAATTGAAACGTCATAAATTGGGTCAATAAATACGCATATCATTTCTATGGTGATATATGAAAATCTTAGACCCTATGCCAGTGGCATTATGCAATAAGTGAGTGAAACATTCAAGAACAGACTGGAACACCTTTTTAAATTATATAGTACCATTTTATTGTGATTATTGATTAAGGAAGTCATATTTTAGTTGTGTGCTGGCTGATAAGGCTCTGCGTGCCATAGGTTTGCCATCACTGCCCTATATTAACACCAACCAAGTGATAAAATAGGTGACAGAACTGCAGTTCATTGAAGTGTAGGATACATATAGCCAACTGCATCAGTTTCTTAACATGCAATTTGATCTGTGGATAGCACCATTTTTCAAACCAGTATTAATTACAGTTCCCTCGCTCCCTATCACATCAAGTTCTTCAAGGGAAATTTTATGTATACTCAAATAGGAAATTATGGTAGAAGTTATATCTTCAGCAAGTCCTGTAGAGGAGGAAACATGCCTAAAATATTCTAATTCTTGTATAAGAGAATAATAGTTCTTTTCCTCGGCTCTTAAGCAACTGGTGACAGCTACGAATTTCAAATCTAGGACACATGAATTAAAAATTAAAAAATGACACCCATTACAGCGGCGTCTACCAGTGAAATTCAGAATTTAAAAAAAATCCGCAAACCTGAATCTCAAGATCTGTAAAAGACAAATGAAAAATGTCAAAAGTCAATTCTGAAGTTTTAAAGGATCATCAATTCAGTATGAAAAGATGAAATGTGCATGAAGACAAAATAAATAACCATCTATTAAAATATTCAGAACTAATGTGTAATGCTTTGTTATAATATTTGAAGAATAAAGACACTGACATGAACACCAAAATATAATTTGATAAATAAATACATATTATATCAATACAGCTTGATGAAATCAATCAATAAAACATGCAAATGGACTTGCATTGCTTGTAAGTTAATGCCAATTATGTTCTTAAAGAATACCACTGTATTCAAGAAAGTACACATTTGCTTTCTAGAAAACATTGTTTCATTTATTTATAGTCATTCACCACATACTTGTATTCAAGAAAGTATCTATGGATGTACATTCACGAACACATGAATAAACATGACGGATGTACATTCATGAACACATGAATAAGCATAGCCTTTTATGTAACCAAAGAAATCAATAAGCATGAAATCTAGGTGATTGTGGAGGCAATTCAACAGTGCTATCAATATATTCGTTGGAAAGTATTGCATTGTAACTCATTAACTGGACAAATATCAATTCACAATTCCTCCAAATACTATACCTGATATCTGATAACTTAATCTCATAGACAATAGTTCACACTGCAATAAAATTCATGTGTTTATTTAGATATTCACCAATTTGGAATAATGCCTCGTCCACCCAAAGGAAGAAAAAATTGGCATCATCCTTGACTTGGCTAACTGTGCCAGTGAAATCAACACTCACTGTCTTACAGCAACAGTTCTCGCTGGTGGCATGATTAGGATGGGCACCATGCTCATGCAACTATTTGCCATATAAAACCCTAGAGATAAGCCACATACATTGATGATATCTCTCACACTGTTTTGTGAAAAGGCAAACACATCTATTAAAACATCTGCTCTTGGAACTTGTGCATTTGCTCTACACAAGCACTTACTCATTTGCCTGAGCGAGAAGAATTTCACATCTCCCTGAGTAATCAAACTATTTTAGCAATGGTCTCAGTTCTTGGATATAGATTTGGTAGAAATATAATTGCATACTTCTAAGCAGTCTAAATAGCATTTCATTGGCATTAACACACAGTAAAGTTACAACTTTTCTAGGCACAGTATATAGACCCATTTGTCAGAGTATATATTAAAATTCCTAACTTTTATTTCCTACTAGAAGTACAATATCACATCAGATTTGCATGTGATAATTTCTCATCTGAGGCAGTTACATTTAGATGCACTAAAAAAAAATCCCATTCCATTTCTAAATAAAAAATTCCCATTTCCCACAAACAAAAACCACACATTGAATTTAGATATTTTATTTTATACAAGCAACTATTCATTATATCCATGCGAACAATATATGTTTTCAAGATGCAAGAAAAACACACCGACGTGGAAAATAAAACACGCAAATCGACAACCTTGTATTCGGCGTAGATTTTATAAAATCCCAATTCATTTCGAGAGTCCCCCTTCATCAGGAGCAAAAAATTCTGCAAAAGTGAGAAAACGAATGTCGATCATATTTATACCCACAAGTGACCAGTGGAAGAGCCAATAGCGTTATCTGTCGGCAGAAAGAGTAATTAAAAATGAAGGGTTAAGTTAGTAGAATTTTGAGGGCATTAGGCAAGACTGGATTGGAATTGAAATCATTAACTAAACATGATAAATTTTTATGAATGCGAAAAACTTCAAGAAAATCCAATTCTCTAACAGAACCAGCTTTCTGGATAATTTTAGCAGAATCAAAATCAAAGTTGTGATTGAATTTCCAACTATGATTAGCTATTGAAGATTTGCTCATTTTGCCTTTTCGGACGTAAAATTCATGTTCTTTTATGCGAAACTTTAATGCTCTTTTCGTTTGGCCAATTTAGCTTACGGCACACTCACACGATATGCTATGAATTCCCCAAGAATTAAAGTCAGAAATAGAATCTTTAAGATTTTATTTATAGGCGAGAAACAACTTGTGTAACTTGTAAAGTTGTGTAAAATCCGAGCAATTTTGTAACTGATAGAAGGATGAAAACCTTCTATCAGTTTCTATGAAGTTACCTTCTATCAGGTTTAACATTAATAACCTTGTTATGCTTCTTTTTCATCCTTCTATCAGTTACAAAATTGCACGGATTTTACACAAGTTTAATTTTCAAGTTGTTTTCTCGCCTATACATAAAATCCGAGGTTTGGTTCTTAAAGATTCTATTTCTGAGTTTAATTCTTGGGGAATTTATAGCATATCATGTCAGTGTGGCTTAATGTATATTCGCCAAACGAAAAGAGCATTAGAGTTTCACATAAAAGAACATGAATCTTATGTCTGAAAAGGTGAAATTAACAAATCTTCAATAGCTAATCATAGTTGGAAATTCAATCACAATTTTGATTTTGGTTCTGCTAAAATTATCCAGAAAGCTGGTTCTGTTAGGGAATTGGATTTTCTTGAAGCTTTTCACATTCACAAAAATTCATTCTGTTTACTCAATGACTTCAATTCCAATCCAATCTTACCTAATGCCTTCAAAATTCTACTAACTTAAGCCTCCATTTTTAGTTACTATTTCAACTGATAGATGGCGCTATTGGCTCTTCCACTGCTCACTTGTGGGTAAAAATATGATCGACATTCATTTTCTCACTTTTGCAGAATTTTTTGCTCCTGATAAAGGGGGACCCGTTTTGCCCTCGAAATCGATTGGAATTTTACAAAATCTACGCTGAATACAAGCTTCTCGATTTGCCTGTTTTAATATATGCTTTATCATACTACTAAATCAAAGATGCTTTTCAACTTTGTAATTGATCTCCCATATCTCTCATAACTTTTTAGAAAAGTTTGCAAAGTTCTGAATCTTGCTGATAAGGGGTACTGCAACTGGTCTTATTTTGAAGCACACAGTCCTTTTACTATAGCTATATATTACTCCATTTACCAATTATTCAGAAACAAAAGCAATTTTCTATTCACCTTGTGTATGAATTTACACAAATATGCTTCATACACTGCTTGACATTGAAAATGCAACACCAAGAAGGAGTGGTCAGAAATTTATGCAAATTTTAGAGTAGACGCACGTCACTGAGTTATGAGAATGATGTGAAATGCGCAGCTCTTCGACGCACAAGAAGTAAGATATAAGGGAAGGAACATGCAGAATGGGCAATATTCGTATCGTTATTTCTGCCTGACGAATTATCGAAGAAAGTTGGTTTTTGTCCCAGAGGATATGTGTAATAGAAGAGAATGCCAGGCCGCCGTCAACGAAAGCACTTCCAGCAGATAGACGATTTTACGAGCGGTATGGTGATTGGATTGAGAAGGGCGGGTTGGTCCTTACCTCAAATCGCAGCTGATACCCACATGGATGCGAGCACGGTGCATCAACTATGGCAAACATAGTTGGAAAAAGGGAATGTGGGAAGAAGGAAGGTGTAGCCAGAGTGACGTCAGCACGCGTGGATCGACACATCCGCCGACAAGGTGTGGCGGTCCCACAAGTCACTTGTACCGCGATTCTGCAGCAAGATACCCTGGTTGTTCCCGTGCCGATGAGAACCATTTTCCATCGATTGTTGAATGTGACCTGCACTCATGGCGTCCGTTAAGTCTGCCATTGACCCCACAGCATAGATGCCAATGTTTAGAATGCTGCCAGACTGAAGCGATGTGGATGGCAGAATGGCGAAACGTCGTGTTCTCAGATGAGTCACGCTTCTGTTTATCCAGTGACAGTCGCATACATGTGTGGCGTCGATGTGGAGACAGATCCAATCCTGCAGTAACTGTGGAACGCCCCACCGTGCGACAACGTGGCATAATGGGTTGGGTGCTATTGCCTATGATTTCAGGTCACCTCTAGTTTGTATTCAAGGCACTATGACGGCCCAATGATACTTGGATAATGTACTGCAGCCGGTGACAATCCCCTGTCAGCATCCGGTGGCAATCCCCTAAATTCAGGGGCTGCCTAATGCAATTTTTCAGCAGAATAACGTCCGACCACACCGTGCTCTCTCATCTGCCAATGTGCTCTGCAAGGTATACAGATGCTTCCCTGGCCACCATACTTTCCTGACCTGTCACCAATCGAACAAGTGTGGGATGTGATTGGATGCCGTTTGCAGACTCTGCACTTGCGTCGTTGAGAAGACGAACTGTGGCAAATGGTTGAAAGGGAATGGAGAGCCATCCCTCAGGACACCAAACCATTCCTCGGGACACCACCCGCACTCTTATTGACTCTATGCCTAGACGTGTTTCTTCGTGCATCACTGACCGTGGTGGTCCTACATCCTACTGAGCCGACGCCGTTCTCGCTCTGTATTCTGCCTATCATTTTGAAATAAAGATCACTTATTGCTGCTTGCTGTCTTGTCTTTTTTTCCAAATTTCATCACTTTCTGACCACTCCTTCTTGGTGTTGCATTTTCAATGTCGAGCAGTGTATACATTTTAAAAATTACCTCTAAATTCCTAGTTGGAAATGCCACATGCTGACCTGTAGACAAGAATGACGGTGTTTGAGCTTCAAAAGAAGTGACCTCAAATTTGGAATATGTCCTAGATTCCTATTACAATATTAAACACATCAAGATCATACAGAAGTTCAAAAATGTATTCACATATACACTTTAAGTGCATTTAAAATAAACAAAGATAAAAATAATAAAACTATTAATGACTGAGAATACAAATGATGATACCTGTGATTGGACAGAAGAGATTTGAGATTTTGAATATGTTTTAGGCAGTACTTTTCGTAATTTTCTTAGTGATTCCTGGTTAAAGAGGAGGAGGAAATGATTAATAAAAACTTCCAAGAATAAGATAATTAAATATTTAAATTGACATAAAATAAAATATGAGACTATTAAATGTAATTACACAAAGGGGAAAATATGAAATGAAAATAAAAGGAAAGAAGAATGATCAGAGGAAGTAAGTTATAAATTATTCACAATCAGTTAAAAAATCAGAATATAAGACTAATAATATAAAAAAACATATAAAGCAACCTGATAATTCAATAAACCCTGAATGCAATACTAACAGATGTATAATTAAAGTTTATTTCTTTCAAATTTAAAACTGATAGTTTGCATAAAAAATTTATAAAAAGCCTCTGGATGAATATTCAACACTGGCAAAGCGAGGAAGAATTTTGTTATAATAACAATAAACATATTTTCTGTTTGCAATCTGAAAATGTGACATTTTTATAAAGCAGAAGGTGACTCTTACCTACCATTAAGAAGTATAAATTAAAGGTTAGGTTAGGTTATTCAATTATGGCAAAGCACACAAGGGCTAGCTGCCTAAAGGGATGGATGCCTTCGTGGAGGAGTTTCTAAGGGAAACTGGCTCGTATACACGTCACACATGGGGAAAACCACGAAAACACCCATGCAGACAGCCCGTTCACTGGATTCGAACCTCAGACCGAACTACAAGTGTTCAGCGTCTTTACCACTCGGTCGCTGGTAGACAGTATAAATGAAAGAGAAATTATTAATGATACACTCCTTGAAAAAGAATATCTCTAGGACCTATTTTACAATAAGTTATAACATTACAAACACCATGATACTCCTACTCTGATATGATTAAGGGAAGTTGGAACAGAAATATTAAATGAAAATAGATAAACTTCTCCAAAAACCAAAATAACCATTGCTCAAAATCAGCTATCAGCAGATGCTGTTGTCTACTGCAACAATAGAAACTGTGCACAGATTTCAGTACAAAAGACAAAATATTCCTTATTAAGAGGATATTCTGAAATATTTGTGCTACTGTAAGATCCAAGAATGAATTGAAAAGTATATCTGGTTTTGCCTTCATGATGATGTTCCTCAGCACAAGTCTTGTACTGGAGTTTTGAACACGAAAGCATATTTGCATTTCACCATTCATTCTCATTCGATAACTGGATACAGTTCCTTGTGATTATTTCCTATTTTTCCAAAGTTACTCCTATTTTAAATATAGATAATAAATCTTTGATAGTTTACGTACAATCCAGAAAACTACAATGACAGTTTGAAACAGCCTTCCTTTTAATTTTTGCTGGCAATCACTCTATGAGTATGCAAAACAAGGACATAGGAGGCTATTTTGAATAAATCAAAGTTGGCAATTCATTATAGTAATTTATAATTTTTATCTAGGATTTTTCCTATTTTCAAATTGCCAGACCATGTATAAGACTATACAGAATACTTGAAAATACAGTCTACAGAAAGTAACAGATATAAAAGCATATAAATTTTTTAAAAAGTACAATTTAAGACTTTTTTTTTTTTAGTAGCAAAAAAAATTATACTTCGCTTTCATCATTCTCATAGCTTCTCTTTCTCCCTATATCAGACCCTATAAGAATAAATTTGCACACTGTAGTAAAATTTACTTATAAACATATATAAGAATAAATATTTACATATAATCTAAATATTCAAATAAATCTAAATTATAAGAAGAAAATAAATACGACTTAAACATGTAATTTGCCTTTAACAATTATTTAGAAGATTTCCTAAAAAATGAAAATGAATCCTTTACCATATCTAACTTGCAGGATTCTGTTAAATTTGTAACTTATTTATTTTGCAACTAATAAGCATAAGGTGAATACTTTTTCATATCAAATGAAACTCATTCTCACTGCATGGAATCAGTCTTTTGAAAAAAATTTTTGGTTATAATAGGCTGCTATACTTAAATACAATGGAAATGATGCAATTGACCAGCATATTTTCTAGATCTCAATCTCTGCAACTTCTAATATGCGGAAAAATTGAGTAACCAACCACACCAACGTACCATTTTCATAGGAGCTGAAATCATTCTAATGTGAAATCCTTCTATTCCAATAGCCATACTTCAGCAAGTGGATTCAAACAAGAATGCAAAAGGCTGTTTCTGTTCAAGGAAAGCATTTTGCAGTATAAATGGCTTTAAATATACCTTTTAATTATATTAAAACAGTGTTCATATGCCTTTATGTTCTAGTTTAATAATGAAGTAAAATATGGCAAGTGTTTTGTTGACCACCTAATACCATATATATTTCTATACACTATTAATATTGCCGCTCATAGTAAACTATTCCTTTCTGATGTTCTGAGTATGAAAAATCTTTCCATGACTTCAAGTATCTTTATATGCATGAACACATACACATATATATATGTTTTGGTTTGGTTTATTTAATTATGGCAAAGTACTCAAAAACTATCACTACCTATTTGCAAGCAGCTCATTTGATAGATTAAAACATTGGCACCCAACTACCAATGCACAGTGCTTTTACCAATTGGTCGCTGGTGGGCCCATATATGTATGTGTGTTTGTACATATATATGTATGTGTAAGAAAAAATATAATCTAAATTAGAAGCAGCCTCTTAATTCCTCATTTTTAATTTGGGTATTTTCCTTTTCTATTTTGAAAACAGTAATAACTTTTTCTGGACTGCATCATTTCTAGATCAATGCATATCATATAACTTGCATAACTTATAAATCATATAACTCGCATAACGCTGGTGACATAGATAATTCAGAACTTAAGCCAAAATGTTCTCTTGCTAAAGTGCCATATGGATAACTGTGCACCTTTTGCTTCTACCTCCGTCCTTGCTAAGATGCTGTGTGTTTGTATATATGCATGTGTGTAAAAAAAAATATGTAAATCAAAATTATAATTTAAATTAGCAATAGCCTCTTAATTCCTCATTTTTAATTTGGGTATTTTCCCTCTCTATTTTGAAAATAGTAATAACTTTTTCTGGACTGCATCATTTCCAGATCACAGCATATCATATAACTTGCATAACGCTGCTGACACAGCTAATTCGGAACTTAAGCCAAAACATTCTCTTACTAAGCTGCCATATGGATAACTGTGCATCTTTTGTTTCTACCTCCATTCTTGCTAAGATTCTGCCTCACTACTCTCTTCCTATCACAACAGTATCAAAAATGTAAATGTTCTTGAATAGGCATGATTAAGAGTACCAAGTGATTTGTAGCCACAAATGACAATTGAAATAACAATAAATATTTAATCTGTCTTGACTGCAAAGTTTACTTTTCAATATGTATCAACATTCTTTGGCCACCAATATTACAAAGTCTTTTACATTACAATCCGTTGGACAGGATATTGTGAGTGCGGGTACACCAATGGGAAAATTCATTCGTCTCAGCATAAAATTTCCGTGTATCAAGATGAAATTAATACTCCATTCTTCAACATGAAACACCCAAATTAAAAATGAGGAATTAAGAGGCTATTGCTAATTTAAATTATAATTTTGATTTACATATTTTTGGATAAAATGGATGTATAAATCTTCAAAGTAATGTGATTACCTGATAAATTCTAAACTCAAGCCATTCGGTTTAGTTTTTCCCCAAATTAAGCATGTAACAAGTTTTTCTTTTCTTTTGTGGTCACAAAATATGTGAGTGCATTTACTGCTGTTACACTTGCAATAGTATACGCTAAACATGTTTCATATTTTTAGAAGTAATTTATTCATCTAGTAGAGCAGTTAAGAATACTTTTTCTTCTAATTTAACAGATTGATAATTTTTCAATCTTACAGAATTTAATATATATAGTGCTTCTACAAAACTGAAATTTAAAATGTTTTAGAAATACAGTACAAAGTCCAAGATCCAGAATGATCTTAAGTCCAGACATCAAATCCACGAACAACCCTTTTTTTTCGGGGAAGGGGGTATGCTTTACATATGCACATTTGATTCCCCCTATATAAAACATGCGGAGAGTCCTGATTCTTAATTTTTCTTCGTCACTAAATAACATACCTCATTATTGAAGAAACAAGTGATTTTAGGATAAATTTGTGTGATCAATAACTTGGCTTCGTAGCTGTATATCTGCTTGGCATACATCTCAAACCAAAATATTCTACATTAGAAACATCATTGATTTTACACCTACTAATATTTCCTATCCCTGCTGCCAACCTGACAAATCATTATTTATAATATTTTGTTTACATCACTGCATGTTTATGAACACATGACAACTTGAGTAACGACTCATGCAGCGAAGCATAATTTTTTTTTTATTTTAGTAATTGAATAACAAAGAGTATGACAACCTTTTATGTTGACATTATGCTTGCTGATGATTACAGATTTAAGTTAAATGCACTAAGAAATAATGACAAGGAAAAATTTTTTAAAAATTTCCTTACACATATGCTAAAAATAGATTTTGTTAATGACAGGCCAAAAGATTACATTTAGTGCAATTTGAATAACTGATTTGTTATTCATAAAAACCCAAAACCGGCGCCAGAGCTGGTATGGCCACACCAGGCAGCAGAATTTAGAGAAGACAAAACTTTGGGAATTTAGAGATGCACTGAGCAAAAAATCAAAGGATGACAAAATTTTTAGGATTTACGGAAAGCACTGGGATCCAAAATTTAGGGACAGCAAAAATTTAGAACTTAGGGAGTCGCTTGGTAGAAAAATTTAGAGCTTGCAGAGACTGCATCAGACAGTAATATATCGTACTAGCTTTTGATAAGCCTCAAATATACACTCCTAGACAAAAAAAAAAAAAAAAAACACACCAAGAAGGAGTTATTCAAATGGGACAAAAATCAGTAGAAGTGATGTACATGGACAGAAAAACAAATGATTACAGTTTGAGAAAAATTGGATGATTTATTGACGTGATAGAACTTCACAAAGTGAAAAAGTCAGTAATGCATTTGTCCACCTATGGCCCTTATGCAAGCAGTTATTCGCCTTGGCATCGGTTGATGATGTCCTTCTGAGGGATATTGTTCCAAATTCTGTCTAACTGGTGCGTTAGATCATCACCATCCCAAGCTGGTTGGAGGGCCCTGTCCATAATGCTCCAAACGTGCTCAATAGGAGAGAGATCCGGAGACCTTGCTGACCAAGGTAATGTTCGGAAAGCAATAGAAACATGTGCAGAGTGGGAGCGGGCATTATCTTGCTGAAATGTAAGCCCATGGTGGCATGACATGAAGGGCAATACAACGGGCCTTAGAATTGTCGACGTACCACTGTGCTGTAAGGTTGCGACGGATGACAACCAAAGGGGTCCTACTATGAAATGAAATACCACCCCAGACCATCACTCCTGGTTGTCGGCCTGTCTACCGGAAGACAGTCAGGTTGGTATCACACCGCTGTCCGGGGCATCTCCAGACTTGCCTTCGCTGGTCATCAGGGCTCAGTTCAAAGCGGGACTTATCACTAAAGACTATTCTACTTCAGTCAGTGACATTCCAGTGCGAATGAGCCCGACAGCACTGCAAACGGGCTTGACGTTGTACAGAGGTCAATGGTAGTCGGCACAAGGGGCGTCGTGACCTCAGCGCCCTTTCTGTGAGCCGTGTATGAATGGTCCTTACAGTCACTGAAGCACTAGTTGCACGTACAATCGATGATAATGATGTATCTGGGGCTGTGAATGCCACTCTTACGATTGCTCGGTCTTCACGTTCTGTCGTTTCTCTAGGCCTACCACTTCCTTCTTGACGCTGTGTGCGGCCATGGTTCACTCATTCCGGCCAACATCCTCTAATAGTAGCATCGTTCCTGCTCAAATGTCGAGCTATTCGCCGATAAGGATAACCAACTTCTGAGCCCAACTACATGACGTCTTTCAAATTCTGACATCTGCGCATATCGTTCGTGCACCTGCATGCGAGGCATAGTAACTGTATGCCAGAGCACACGGAATAAAAATCGTGAGGAATTTATGACCTGGAATCATAATTTCCCCTCTTAAATATCCTGCCAGTTGTGCAGATCAGATGTGCTGTAGCGACAACCGTTCATTCATTGGCAGACAAAATATAAAATTTTGCATTTTCCGTCGAAACCTGTATGCTTATCGATTTGTGTCCTATTTGCTTTATATCTTCTCGATGCGTCGTGGTGTGTCGGTTTTTTGTTTAAGAGTGTATGTGGGAATTCATTTATTCAGGTCTCAGATAAGCCTGAAGTATATGTAAGAACTAGACATAACTATTAATAAATAATTAAACTAATACACTTCAAGCTGAATTGTCTCAGTGCACAATAGAAACAAGACAAATTTTATAAGAACAATTTGTCTTTTGTCACAAATTTCATGATACATAGCCTATAATATATAGTGGATACTATTAAGCTAGACTAAAATTATACTTTACTGATTCCAAGGAATTTCAGCTAATATAGCAGCCTGTGCCCTTACTTAACTTACACTGACATAGTCTTATTTGATCCAAATTATTATTTTTTGCAGGTTGTTAACTACTACAGCAATTTTATGAAACGTTTTTGTGTGTATACCTTAAATTCTAACAAAAGAAACAATCATACAATGAAAGGCAGTGCTGATATAAAATACAACGACAATGCTATTTAGAATAACATTCAGAGATAGCACAATGACAAAAAGAATTTTCATTATGCAAAGATTTGTTTAATCATTGCCATTCCCAACTTACACGTTCAATATTCCACACAAACATAATTATAAAAAGAATATACTCCTGCAAAGGAAATAAAGCACTCCCATTTTCATGCTCCACTATACAAATGCATATTAATGCGTAAGTTACAAAAAATATTTAAACAGTTTATAAATTTATAGAGACATAAAATTTTTAAAAAATTAACATTTCTGAAATAAAATCCAATATGTCAACTTTTTTTATTTAAGCACTATTCAAATACATAACTATGCATAAACTACAAATATGATTTAAACCATTAATAAATTTCCTCGAAACTAATTTTAACTGTTTCTTGGGGTGAAGGACTGCAAAAGTTTAATAAAAATTCCTCTTTTAAATGGCTATGCTCATTCAAAAACATGATAAAATTATTAGCAATACCAAAAAACAGATAAGAAGGCTGCAGCTTTAAAAAAATTTGTCAGTAAATTCAACTAAATTACTTTAAAATGTTGGAAGGATAAGTGAAACATCCTTAATTTAAAATGGTTCAAAAATCTAAAACTTTTAAGAACACTGACATATGACACAAACTGAAAATTTTTGCTTTTGTTATTCTCATAACAACTATCACCATATTTAGTCATATAATTTTTCCCCTCATCTATTCTCCTCTATTGCTTTTCCAGTATATGATTTAGAAACTTTGATTTATGATATAACAACATAAAATGCACCTACAGATAGAAAATTATGTTCTATAAATAAAAGAATATTTTTGAAATTAATAATTTCTTTGAAATACAGAATACAATAATATTAGTACATTGACTTATATTTGCATTTTAATGTGTTTTGCTCTTCTTTATTCAAGCTTTTACCTTAGAAATGGAATATACAGTATAATTTTTCCCTTCTTGATTTCAAAATCAAATTAATACGAAAAAAAAAACAGAAACTATAAGTAATATAGTAGTATAGACATACTGTATACAGTAATAAAGGCATATTCAGCAATTACCCGCAAACTGATTTTTCCTTAATGGCATATCATACTTTATACTAATAAGTATTTATGTATGAACAAGAATAGGCAAATTGCTGCTTATTATAAGGGTATAAATTTTTTCATAAGCATTATGATGAGGACAAACAGTCCACAAATTAATGATTGGCTAAGGCAATAGTACTCAATCCTTCAATGTACACAAACTTTTGTTGTTAAAATCTTTATACTTGAAATTGAAAAAAATTGCATACATTATATATAAAATTTCAGATTTATAATTTTACCTCATTATTATGCATTTACAAGCACTCCAAAATCACAAAAAATCTAAAATATTTCCTACCTAAAATAGCTCTAAAAAGTGCCAGTCAAATTACATGAAAAAAAAATTAAATATACAGTGCATTTGCATGTTGTTATATATTAAATAATACATTAATTGCATCATGCATGCAAATATATTATTTTACTTAATCAGATACATTCTCTGGGACATCAAACATCCGCTGCTTTGAATTCAACCACTGTTTATTTATGCAAATTTAAAGACAATATGTTTTCTGTCTCCTTTCCAATTAGAAATACTTTTAATAATGGACACAAAAAAAATAACATTAATCTCCTTAAAAACCATTATGTATAACAATTTCTTTCATAATCATTACCATACTTGAATTTTGAAGACTTTAGATATACACTTTTGTACACTTCATTACAATAAAATTATTTCCTATTACACATGTAAATGAAAAATGATACATAGATTTGATATGGAAATGTTAACTTTAGCAAACACAACTGTTTACTGAAAATGCAATTCAATACAATTTTTACTTGATTAACTTCTCAGTCCTGTAACATATGGCAGTTATTTAAAATCAATCAAATTCTTAATTTATTTTTAAGAACTACAGATGAATGGAAACAAACTTTAAAGAGAAAGCCTTCTTAAATTAACAATGACTGGAAGACCATCTTTACAAAAATTAAAAAAAATTTTTTTTGAAAGTTAAAAATTCAAAACAAACTAATAATAAAAGGTTACCAGAAAATATTTATATTATAATAAGCATCAAATTTTTATACTGAGTTTGTTCATGTTCCTGAATAATAATCCTGAAAAATTGAGGTTTCCAGAGATTCCTAAGAAGCTAGCTTAAAAGCAGTCTTCTTTCAAATCAAATTGAATATCCAATAGCATCTTTTGCTTATATTTCTCCATATAGAGTTACATAGATATAGAATTTTATATCAGCAGTATAAACTGCAAGAAATGATTATGCCATGACTGCATAAGTTAAAAGTCGTAACTTTTCTCCTTGGATTAATTGTGGATATACAAAATAAGAAAGGAAATGGAATGAGGAAAATAGCAGAAAGAAAAAAATGTATTACAAAATTCTAGTTTAAAAGTCAGACGTTAAATCTAACAGTTAAAAATGAAATTTTTTAGCTCTCAATACAGTTCCTCTCATGCTCCTATCTTACTAAATTTAGCAAAAATCTTGGTAAAGGCATAAAAAATAAAAGAGAATAGAAAACAAAAAAATTGGGGGTAATGGTTTTGTTTTATCGATTTTCATATTAAGGAATTCATAAGCAATTCTGGAAATAGTGATTAAGAACTCATTCTGATGCAAGAGATGCTTTGAAATCATGTAAAACTTCTTCGGTAACCAACAAAAAAAAAAAAATTTAGAAACTAATCAGTGAGTTTCTCAAAAACTATAAAATACTGTGTACTTATTTATTTTATTGTTTTCTTTCTTTCCAAACTTTTTCCTATGCAAATATAAAAGCCATAAGTGAGAATCATGAAGCACAGTTCCATAAAAATATAAATAAAAAGAAAATATACTATAAAGGGGGAAAAAACCCAAAGTGTTAAAGACCGTTATAGAATATATATACAGGATGATTATAATTAAAGTTGTGATTTCAAAACCCTCTAACTTCAAAACTATTAATCAGAATGACTTGAGACCACAACAATCGTGAGGCTACGGAATTTTGTTGTGAAGGAAAAAATATAGCTCCGAAACGTGACAACAGATGGCACTGTGAGGGTTAACACTGCTGTTGCAGAGGTATGCAAATACTAAGATGTGATATTCGCATCGTAGACACAGCTGTGATAAAAATACAGAGCACTAGCGGAACACACAATGCTTTGCCTGAATGCTTCATCATGACCCTGAGAAAGAAGGATTATGCACTGCTCGTGAAGCTTTTCTATCAGAACAGTGACTGTGTGTTAACAGATATCAGGAAGTTCCGGATATTAAAAGGCATAAAATCTGACCCAAAGACCACTTAGAGATTGCATAAAATAATAGAGAAATTCGAAGAGACCAGTTCATTCGACATGAAACAAGGCACAGGACAATGTGGTGGCTGCAGAAGATATGGCCACAATGTTACAAGAACAGATGAACAGTGATGCAGGAATCAGCAGTGCACGTAGAATTGGATGAATGTTGGATATTGCTATCAGCACTGTAAGTTAAGTCCTACAGAACATCTTGCACTGTTATCCATACAAGATAACTCATGCACAGGATAACACCTGCTGATCTGGAATCACGCGAATTGTTTGCATTATGATTTCTTGCCCGGATGGAAGTGGACAATGGATGGCCATGGAATTCTGTGGTCTGACAAAGCCCATTTCCATTTGCAAAGTTCTGTAAATATGCAAAATTGCAGGATATGGATAACCGATATAGAAATGGAATCCAATATGGGACATGTGAATCCATTCCCACTACAGCCATTAATTACCTCTTCAGTCTAAAAAAGTCACTGTGTGGTGCCAAATAATGGCAGCATTTGTCATCAGTCCATTCTTCTTTGAGGTGATACACCTCCGAGTCTTGTCACGTTACTGGCAAGCGGTATAAAGCACTTTTGGATAACCCTGTCCTTCCGGCACTTCAGCGTAAATGTGTGGATTGCAATATTCATGCGAGACAACACTGCTGCTTCACACAAGTACCAATGTGCAGAGGAGCACATTGGTACTCGTGTGAAGTAGCTGCTGATTGCTCATTTTGCAGATGATAGAATCATAAGCCATCATTTTCCAACAGTGTGGCCACCAAGTTCCCCCAACTTAAACCTGTATTGCAGACTGCGAATCTGGCCAACCAAGGTTCGTACATATTTCTGCACACAGAAATTAAGTACTTAAGGACCATTAATGAAAAAAAAAATAAGGACTATGAGAAAATGGGAACTGAATAAATTCAATTTAAAAAAATTATCTATGCCTGAACTTCACTTTTTAATACCATCCTAAAAACAAATAGATCCATAAGTAGGATGCATTATTATTAAACATAACTTGATTCACATAATTATTAATAAGTTTGAGAATAAAATAAACTTTATAAATTTATCAAATATCATTAAATATTTTACACTTATAATAGTTGGACACAGTTGAAAGAAGATAAGTGGCATTTCATTTACGTTTCACTTACAGTCAGCTTTATGTCGATTTTTTTTTTAATGTCTCATTTTGTCACATAGTTGCTCAGTCTAGAGGTTTAGTAAATAGCAGGTAGATTTTATGTGGCATGGGTTAAAATCAGAAGTAAAATCTTAATCAGCATAACTCATAACAAAAGACTGGCTGTTGTCACTGCTGCTGCTTGCCTCGAGAGAGACCTGTTGGTCAGAACAAAACTGAAAGGCCTAATCTAGGCATGGTTGGCAAGTATTGAAAGTTAGTTGGGCTCTGTCTGAGATGCAGTTAATGTCATAGCTTCATGTAGAGTTCCAGGGGTTGCAACTCAGTTAATAAACTTTAAGGTTGCAATAAGCTACTAAAGCACTAGAGGTGATAAGTTGTTTTGTATTAAGGTGCACATATGTGAAGAATAAGTTTTACCTGAATTTTTAGATTTTTGTGTTTTATCGTATAACCATGTTAAAAATTCAGGAAAGGCAATAACTTGCTTTAATATGCAGAGATAATTTTTAAGGGTAAGCAGTTAGTTATAAATAATTAAATTAGGCAGTTAGATAACCTTAGTCATTATGGATTTACATGGCCACTATTAAATTTTATTTATTTTTTAACAATATTTGTTAAAAAAGCCCTATTAAAATCACAATCTAATAAAATTTCACAGTTTCAAATACATGTAATTTGTGACATTGTGTCTTAAACGATATTAGGATAATTACACATTAAAAGCTACAAAACATTTATGTTATGTAGCAACAACGCACAACAAAATATGTGCCTTTTTAATTTGAAGCCTTCCAAGACATTTTGGTTAATTTATATCGATTTCCTTTTCTTTAAACATGTTTTCTAACAATTAGAAATTTATCTCAATATGCAAACCAATGTTCTCAATACTTTTTGCATGCTTTATCTCCTAACTTGTCAAACTCTTCACAATGTACCTATGAGGGTTTACTTGGTCTGGTAAAAGTTAAATAATCCAAAACCCACTGACAGACATGAAGCAAATTTATCACTATGTCTAAAAGTAACTACAATGTAAGACAACGGTTTAAATAAGCCTCTTATTTAAAAAAGGTTTAGATCATAAAGATATGTTCTTATACTAACAAAATCAATTACAGTTCGTGGTGATGTAATTAAACAAGAAGAGTCAAATTCAAAGTCTGAAATTATAAACAACTCGGTAATTTACGTAATAAGAACTGTACATATCTTTGAAGAATAATTTTCTTTGCCTTTATGTATTCAGTTTCTTTCTTCAATACGTTTCCTCCTCATTTTGGATTTAATTAAAGATTTCTGTTATTCTAAAAATAACTAAATGCATTTAGAATGTATAGAAAAAGCTGATAACTTTATTTCTTTAGTAATATGAACATTCAGAAGAAATATGAAATATATATGGTAAGGACCAGTCACACAGCTGGTGTGGCAGAATTTTTAGAATTTAGTGACAAACCAAGCAGCAAAATCTAGAAATGGCAAAACTTTTAGAATTTAGAGCAGGCATTGGAGGCAGAATTTAGAACACTAGGCAGCAGAATTCAGGATCCACAGAGATTGCATCATGTGGGAAAATGCCTAGTGCCAGCCCTGTGTATAATGCATTAAGGCATATTAGATGAATCTTTTAAATTATCAGTTTTCAATTTCTTTATTAATAAAAAAATTTCTTTTTATAATGCCTGTCCATGTGATAAGATTAGAAGCATTTCTGATATTTTCTATGCTTGTATCTGGTGAAAAGTGGAAAAAATAAAGGAAAGATAAACATGTTAAGGAATAGATTCTAATATCAGAAGTAAAACATTCAAATATTATGTTTCATTGTTCTTCCAGATATTCTCCAAAAAGTAAGAAATTCATCGTAATACATCCATTACTGTAAAATACATCCATTACATGTTAACACCATGGAGACATTTTTTATTTTGTCACATTTTTCTAGAAATTAATATAATAAATTGGAATCCTAAAAACATGGGTCTGTAAATCTTGACTTCAAATCCTTCTAAACTTTCCAAGATGCAATGTCTAAAATCCTAAAGAAGAATTATCCCTACCAATTCTGTAACAGGAAAAGGTTAGAAATATTTTGGAGGGGGAAAAAAAATCAGAGCAAATGTGTAAAATTAATTTTATAGAGAAAACTGAGAATTCTGAATATTTTGAGACACACGGTAAAAATTTTTACCATGAAAAAATTTTAAAATACATTTTTAATCAATTACACAGCTATTTTGTTTTTGCTAAGAACTGTTTATTAAATTGTGCTTTGTAGCATTATACCTCGTTTATTTTTCAGATTCAAAATATTGTATAATAAGTGGCCAAAACGGAACTTTATAATATGACAGCAAAAATTTAAAATGTTTTATTTTAATGTTATTTTTTACATTTTAATGAAATTTATTAATGTTACAATGTTTTCAAAAAATCGTCGAAAATTCCCAGATCTCTAAGTTAAAAATTTTCTATAAAAACTGATCTTAATATCCCCAAAATATTGATAAGTCACCAAATTTAAAATTGTTTAATAAAAGAATTCTCATCTCCAAAAGCGGAAAGTTGTTTAAGAGCTCTTCATTAGAAAAAATTAAATAATTTTGAAATGCTCATGTTGCACTTCTTTCTCTCAAGTATTCCACCATATTAGAAATAGAAACAAATTATAACCCATTTAAAAGATAAAAATATTTGTCAGTAAATCGCGAAAAATATTCCTCAAAAATGCTAATTCGCACTCAAAATGGCAATCGCCAAAAACAGACATAAATTTCGGATGATTAAAATTAAGGACCAAAAATCAATTCCAAAAAAAACCTAAGGACCCTACAAATCCTGGCCAACTTCAAGGCAAGCACCATGCATCACATTCATAGTATCAGCACAGATATCCTCTGATCTATTGTGCAAAATGTCATTTTGCCCTTCTAACTAATAGTGGAACAAGGCGGAAGGCATATGGAACAACCTGTGCGTTAATCATCCATCAGGTGTTTGTTTCATAAAGCACCCCTTTTTCTCATGTCACTGTCTTCGCTGTGAACACATATTTTTGTCTTTTTACTAATGAATTTGTTGTAAAACTTTGGAGACTATTGTTGCCTTTCAGCTAACAACATTCCTGTGTCTAAAGAATCCATTTAGATCTTACCCCTGATAGTGCCATCTATCGGCATAGTTTGAACTATTTTTTCCCCTTCACCAAACAAAATCCACTGCCTCACAGTTGCTCTGGTAAAATATCAAGTCATTCTGACCAGTAGATTTAAAGTAAGTGTTTTGAAATTGTAACTTTAATTATAATCACATATATAATAAAAACAAAAACAAAACAATAAATAAAAACAAATAAAAAAATAAAATGTCGCACTAAATTGAGAAAAAGCTTACACTAAAGTAATTTTCACTTGACTTACAAATGCAAAATTATGTTATTTTTGGCAAAATATAAAAAGCTGTTTGTTGAAAAACAAAACTGGATGGGAAACTACCACAAACAATAGCATTCAGTATTTGAAGTGTCAGTTATAATTTTTTTCCCCCAAGTATAATTTGATTTGCTGCATTGCTAACTGCATAATTCTGTGATCTCATTATCTACATATGGTTCATCTATGTAATATTTATAACCACAATATCCCAAACTACATGATAACCCTGTACTAGTGTATTTGAATTGGTCAACATCCCAAAATGAAAATGTACTAATTTTAAACCTAGCTAATGTGTAAAGTCTGTCAAACTTTACAATGAATTTGAAGATAAAAGTAAAGAACACAAAGAGTGTAACTCAGTTTACAGTCTTTAACATGAAAATTAAAAATATTTTTAGTACAAAAGAATAGTTTCAAATTAATCTTATATTTGGTAAAAGCTACTTGAAGCAATAACTTTTTCAAACTTACTTTACTCAAATCTGCATTAGGAGTTCCTCTGCTGTTTTCTTCATCAACTACAGGAAAAAAAAAAAAAAAAGATATGAATAATAAGTCAAGTGACAGTCGACTTGAAAAAAAAATTAATGATAAAATTAAACCATGAAACTTTAAAAAAAAAAATTCACTTACAATAACATTAAATACTGACATCTATCATATACACTATAGTATCATTAATACCATGATACCCTATGAAACCTTAATAGCACTGCCATTATGTTATTAATACACATCATATTTCGATAAAAAGACCTTGATCTCATAATATACATGTATATTGTGAGGCTCTATTTGCCTTTACAAAAATTTTCATTAAATTTAATTACTTATTTATTACTTATTTAGTACTTTTAAAACTTAAATGACACAAGTTTAGTAAGGTTCAACAAAGCATGATTATCTATGTCCATTGATTTAACATTCCATCTATGAGATTTCTGGGAGTTCAAAATACTACATGCGAGAGTGATTGGTGTAGTTTCCAACTTTGACCTAGGAAGCCAAAGCTAACAGACTGAGACTGCCAATGCCTCCAGCTTGTAATCAAATAAACAAGTCTTTAGAAACTGCAACTACAGACTTTTGATTAACTTTGGAAAGTAATGCTTGCCTTCATATCCTTTATCAAGAGATGCCTGCATTTGGATTCTGCTGGTGGGATAATACATGAAATGCCTTCCATTAACTATAGTGATGTAAAGTACATAGATAGTGAACACCAGAACATCTTGTGAAGTGATGAATCATGCTCCATGCTGTTGCAAAGATCCATCAGATAAATGTGTAGGGCAGTTTTTCTTGGTTGAATTTTGTTCAATTGGTTTCTGTGCACAGAAATATGAATACCAAGGCCTATGAATAAACAATGCACAATTCTATTCTGCAGCAATATTTTTTAAATAGTATATTTATCACTCAGCAAGATCCTGCCTATTCGAACAGCCAAAATTGTAACTGAGTGATAGATGAAATGAGAACAAATAAACTTGACTGGCCAACCAAAGTCAAGCTAATTGAGTAGTTTTGAGATGATCTGAAATCTCAAATGCAAACTTAAACTATACCAGCACTATTACAGAATTGCTGAACATGCTGAAGGAAGAATGGTGCAAAACATCAGCATATATTTATAAAATCTTGACAGAAAATCTTTTTCGAAGGCCAGAGACAGCGATAATGATGAATGTCAAACACATTCTCCCGCATAGAACTTCGATTGATCAAGATAGCTTATATGCCCACAAGGTTTAAAAAAAAAAAAAAAAAAAACTTTCAGTCTGACTAAAAAATATTATTTACTTGCGTATATATCATAGTATGATATATATATGAATCAAAAAACGTAAAGACTGCAAATTCAACAAACTCAGTCTTCCTGAAATACATATAGTACCTGAAATCCTGAAATACATAAAATGCATATAAATATTTCCCTTCTTTGAAAGTAAATAATATGTATTGTTGCCATTTGAAGAAATTAAATCTTTACAATTGAGTGCAGTTAAAACTGAAAATTATAACAATTATTTTTTAAAAAGGCAAAACAAGAAACTTGTTTCATCATAAATTTTGAATAAAATACTCATGATTTTAAGGGCAATCACATACGGGTCCATCCTTTTCATAGAGGGAAAAAAGTCTTTCTTTCCCCCCTTCTTAAGAACCTGTGACTGATCAGCCTGAAAATCCACAGAGTTTTATTCAAAATTCATGCAAAAATAAATCTGCCATTTCCTAGTTTTAAACTTTACACTCGCATGTTTCTCTTACAATTTAATTTGGTTCTGTATTTGTTTTACAAGCATAAAAATTGATAAACAAAGAAGTAGTGAAATATTATTAAAAAGTACATTACCATTTAAAAAAAATTTGAAAAACAGAAAATAGAAAGAGATTATTGTAATCAATGTGTTAAAATGAAATTTCAGTATGTAATATACAGCATATTTAAAAATTACAATTTGGAGGAAGATTGCAAAAAATTAGGATATTTAACTATATACATATTTATTTTAAATATATACAGTATATACAGTTATTTATTATTAGCTTACAAGTAGGTTATTTTTTACTCTCTTCTTTCCATTTTTCATTTCTTGACAGCAACTATATGCATATAAGTCACAATATGCTGTAACTATATGCATGTAGGTTGAGATAAATAGCATTTGCATACATGTGAGTCATAATGATAGAAAGCTTAAGAAACACTGATCTACAGGATAGCCTACACAAAACTGTTTACAGGAGCTGACAGGTATGATTACCAAAAAGAACAGCTGGTTTTTGATTTAATTAGTACAAGGCACAAAAAAACAAAATCATCTGAAGAAAGATGCCCTCACAGAAGGCATTTTTAGAAAAACTGTGTACTCAAGCTAACATGCAATCATCCACTTGGTCGAAGAACTATAATACTTCAGAAATGGAAGAACATTGAAGATGGGACTGTGATTACGACAAAGCCTTGAGGGCTATCTACCTATGGGAATGGATGCCATTGTGGAGGACTTTCTAAGGGAAACTGGCTCGTATACATGTTACTCATGGGGAAAAACCCCAAAAACACCCATGCAGCCAGCCTGTTCACGGGAAACCTCGGACCGAACTACCAGCATTCAGCAACTTCACCACTTGGCCGCTGGTAGGCCTATGAACATTGAAGAATTTACGCTGAGCAGCTTTCCTGAGCTTAAAGAATCTATATGCTTGCATATATTACTAATTTCAATCCTCATAACTTGAACTATACAATTTATATTAATTTAAACAATCTGCTGTAATTCTGTAATAAAGAAATGAGATGGCAAGCAACAATTTGAAATATTCAAGAAACTTTTTAGCACAGAAGAGGACAGTAAAACAATAAGAATCATTTTTGAAAAGGACAAAAGCCTTCACATCAATAGCACAAGATTTAATAAACCCACTCTTATCTTAGAAAGTCCTATTTTTGAGTACTAAAGCTTTTATTTGTCAGGGTGTTTTAAAAGTGTAAAAATTCCCAAGTTTTTTTTTTTTAACTATTTCAAAACAAAATTAAGTAATAGAATAAACTTAGTAAAACTACAGTTGAGATTTACTAATCATAACAACACAGCAAGCAAAACCTGTGCAGGTTGCAAAAACCAGCATTTCTTAAATTCTGTAAACTACATAATATGTCATACTTGTCATCAAACAGGTTGCCACTCAAACAGGAGACTGAAATTTCCTGACTTTTCCAGGTATGTTTTAACAAAATTTCCTGACTTTTCCAGTTTTTCCAGGTATGTTTTAAGAAAATTCCAGTCTACTCGCATAATGCCCTTTGGTTGTGCTAAGAGGTTAATTACTTATGGTACCACTTAAAAACACACAAATTTGCCAATTGCATATGACTTATATATAATTTCCAAAGATTACTATTATAACTATAATTGGAGTTGTTTTCTCCACTGAAGATTCAGATCAGAATCTGCCAAATGTGGATAAAAAATGTCTTTTGGGGGGGGCAGACATTTTGCAGCAAAACGAAAGAAAAGAAATCTATTTAATGATATTTTTAAATAAATTCAGGTATTTTATATTTATTTAGCAGCATACATAAGCAAAAAAATATGTGCATTGAATTCCGTGATGTTATGTCATCATACTGCTACAATTAGTGTCAGGATTATGCCAGAGAAAATTTAATGAAATTTGAGAGTATTACTTACTAATAATAAGTAAATTTAGGGGGAAGAAGCAACATTAAATGATATGAATAACATTAAAATAATTAAAAACTGAATTACAATAATCAACGAAATTTTAGCGAATATAATTATATTAAATGGTTATGCTACGACCTTGGCACGATTTTCAAAATTGCCACCACCACCAAAATGACCCGTTTACTGCTCATCATAAGGTTGACAAATCCTGTATGTACCATACATGGAGGTTGGAACAGAATACATGGATGCTATTTTAACCTCCATGGTACCATATACTATGATTAAACCGATTTTGTTTTATACAAGAATAAGTATTTTCTTTAGTTCAACATGCACTGCACATGCGCATGCAAGTCTTTTTTCCGATTCTCGAGGCTACTGGAAAAAAACTTGCTTTGCCTTTCTAAAACAAAATCTGTTTGGAGTTGCAAAAATTGCCTCTATGTCAGCTGCCCGAGTGACGCTAACGTGCGCCAAGAAAGTGATCGCTTCCAATGTTGGCGTAAAGCTCGCTTTTTTGGGGGGGGGATTGTCGTATGAATTCTCTGACTTTTCCAGATTTAGACTAAAATATTTAAATTCCCTGAATTTTTTGGTCAATTTTCGAATTCCCTGACTTTTTCCGGTTTCCCAGGTAGCATGGCAACTCTGTCAAATCTGCAATTTGGCCATTTTATAAATTTGCATTTTTTTTTAAATTTATTTCCAACTACTATTTACAAGCTTATACATATTAAAGCATTATTACTATAGTATATTTATAGTTTAAAAATTATGATCTGATTTCTTGTAAGTGTACTTAACTAAAAATGAATGGAGTCTAACTAAAAAAAAATATGAACTTACACAGTTACACAACTTACAGAACACTTTTACATTGATAAAAAGCAAATTTTTACTTTTACAGAAGTATAAATAAATAAAAAAAAATGCCTTTTTATGTGAGGAATTGGATATGCATTTTCTGTTGTAGAGTCATTAGGTTTATCAAAGCAAAAAAAAATGACCAATACACTTGGTGGGATTTGAACTCCGAAACTCCCGACTGCCAGTCAGATGTGCTTCCAATTAAATCATAAAAGCACATGACAACGTGGGAGAAAATACACTATATATTAAAGATAAGAATTTATTATGTACATGTTATTTCTTATTCTCACCCATGTCTTACTTCTCTAGTCACCTGACATTCTTAGAATCCCTTTTCTAGTCATCAGGGTATAATAATCTCGGAGCAGTAAATAATAAGATAAGTGTTTCAGCCCTAAAAATCAGCTACTGCCCAAGTATCTGATGATAAATTTAGTACAGTCCCCTAAAAATTAATTGCCGGATGATATGAAAAGCTTGAAGCACAGACTTATGACATGATTAAATTAAGGAAGATAATGTGCTGAAGACCATTATTTGAACCATTGACAAATGAAGAAAATCTGAATACCTGGGCAAAGTTTGAGATAATATGCAATGTAACTTTCAATCAAACATATACATAAATGTGCTATGAATATATAATTCTGCATTCAAAATACTCTAAAGTGAATAATAAAATCAGAATCTTTGGATGCTTTCATGGACTTCTCACCAAACAATAACTGTTACCCATTACTTCACCATTTGCAGTTTTCAAACAATGATGTGAAATCTTACTTTGTCAAATGCCTTCCTTGAATGAAAAAAATTAATAAATAAATAATTTCATTAAACCACATTTTTTAGAAGTGTTCAATATATAGTGAAATAAAATTGAAGACATTAGCAAGACAAATGCATATCAATGACAAAACAGAATGAAGATTTTCAAAGATATTCTGAAGTTGACTTGTACCACATAATTAACAGAGACTTCTTTAAACTTAATTTTAATATTGTCTATTGCTTAACTATTTCACAAAGCCTGGCGGCAAGAGAATGGCATGACCATGAATGTTGCTTGGCAGAAATTATGGCCAGACCCTGTTGCTGGCAGAGACTTCGAACATTTTAGAATTAAGGACTTTTTTTTTTTACAAAAATCTATGAAATTATGTCCATAGGCAAAACAATGGCTAGATAGTTAACATGGAGAAATTACTAAACGATGAAAAAAATAAGTTCAACATGAAAGGACTGTAACAACTTCAGAAGCAGCAACTTATGGCGATTTTGGGGCATTCTTCAAAAGAGGAGGGGGAAAAAATGACAGTAAAGTTTCACATATAAATTTCACCCTGACTCAGCAGTAGCAGGCAACAGTATAAGCATTTTCAATGACAATGACATTTCTCCCTTTATAACTATTTTAAAACATAAACAACCGCAAATCCATTTTTATCTGTCCAATATTTTTTTTTATTTTATTTACATTTTTATGTTTATGTATATATTTAATGATTTGCATTGGTTTTGGGTTAGTAGAAACTGGAGAAATTTAATAGAAACTGGAGGAAGTTAAAAAAAAAAAATAAGAAATTCAAGTTAATGAGAATTTCAGAGAGC
>KK116219.1:203586-222306 GCA_000611955.2 Stegodyphus mimosarum
TTTTGCTATTACCAGAGTTTATCACAGAATCCCACTAGGTGCCTCACACATAACGGCTCTTCATTATTGTTTCACAACAAAGATGTGAACACTTGAGATTAATAAAATGAGACACCTTGTCTCTGCAAACTCACTGGTGGGTGAGAGTGCGATGAGCTGAAGTCCAATCATGAGCAAGGAAAGAGTCATGTGAATCCTACTATGCATTCATCAAAAGCAGTAAAGTCTTCAATGCAAATAAAGTAATGCAAGTAATATATGAAAACAGGTAGAAAATAAATGCATTATCAGAAAAAAAATAATGCTATGTACAATATTTACAAAGACGTCAAGTAAAACCAATTCTCAGCATTTTAAGCTTGAGCGTAACCAATCAGCGTAGTGACATAGGCCACATGGGTAGCAGTCCTGTTTCCAACACTTACGTTGCTGCAGTAAAATAGCTATAGAGTTCATACTCACGCATTTTTTGCAGAACATTTACATGCAGTATGTCAAAATCTTCAGAAAAAAAAACCCCAATTCAGAGGTACTGAATAATAAAGAGCTTTAATGAAGAGAAAGCCAATTTGAGTAAAATAATCCAGGTATACGGGTTGAACAGAATGCTGTCTGCTGATTGATTGGTACGATCAGGTGATGTCTTGCCCTTTTCTGACTTTTATGAAGAAATGCTGCGTAGGGCCTGATATTCCTGTCCTCATTGAGTATTTCATAGGCAAAAGTGTCCGAAAGACAAGGTGACGTATTTCTGATGGCCTTGTCATAAAATTTTGAGTTTAGTCTGTGCAGAAACTCCGAGATGAGCTCAATTTTGAGGTCATTGTGAAGATTTTTATTTCGTACGTAGTGCAGAGCTCCAGTAATAATCCTGAGAATCTTATTCTGTATTATCTGCAGTGACTGGAGATCCTTTGCACTGGCATTTGTACATGTAAGGCATGTGTAAGTATGGGCTGAATAACAGAAAGGTAAATATGCCTTTTGCAATTTAGCATCAAAAGTTGATCTTTGAGGAGGGGGTACAGTCTCATGGCAACTCCCCAGGCCTTGCTACGAGCTCGTCTGATGTGCACTGACCAGGTGAATGAGCGATTTAACATAACTCCTAAGTAACAGCCAGGTTGACTTTGGGAACATGATACCCGAAGAAAGTGATGTTATCCTGCATACGATACTTACATATCAGTAGAACTTGTGATTTTTCTGGCCGGATGCGCGTTTTCCCTTTCGCACACCAGCCCTCAATTATAGTGATCTTCTCTTTTACCACCAGCCCTCAATAATAGGGCCATTGCGTGATTTGGGCATCTCGATTTGATAAGAATCGTCTTGTCGTCTGCATAACAGGGAGCAAGGTCTTACTGTCATTTCTGAAATCAGGGAAGTCATTTATGTATAAAATTTGCCCAATAACATTTCCTTGCGGGATGCTACTGAAGATGTTTCTTGAACCAGTGATGTCATTCCCTTGATGAACTGAGAATGTACTATTTTGTAGGCATGACCAGAACATGAGAATAATTTCTCTCAGGAAATCCATCTGGATGAGTTTGTAGTAAGCTCTTTGTGCCAGACACTGTCAAAAGCTTTGGCCACATCTAGCATCAAGATGGCAGTACTCATTTTGCAGTGTAAAGCACTACTGATAAATTCTGCAATTCTCACAAGCTGGGTAGCGGTGGAAAGACTCTTGTGAAAACCATGCTGACTGGAAGTAATTACACTGAGATATAGGTCATTACAGGTGATTTGTTACGGTATTTCTGCTGACAGATGCAGGAACATCCTCTATATAGCAGGCTCCCCGATGATTTTCATCTCTTTAATACTTTGAAGAATTCACAATTAATACAGATATTCAGACAGAACAGTTAAGCTGAATTCACATTAGCATGCTGGTATGAGAAGTAGAAAAAACATGAATGCTGTGAACAACATCATGAATTCATGAACTGTGAAATGGCATGAACGTCAGTGGAAACATTCATTGGAAAAGTGTCATTTGTGCACACTAGATGATTCCTCATATTGGAAAGGGGGGAGACATACTTCCTATTTTTGCTGTCTCCTTTTATTATTTGAAAGGATTGTTTTGCATATTTACTTTGAAACTTCCTGACTTTTTGGGTCAAATTTCAGACATTCCAAAATTTTTGGAAAAAAGTTTTTAGATACTTCCTGATTAAAGTAGTTAATCTCAAGTCATCTAATGAGTTCAATGTAGATCTCAATAGCATTAGTACAATATGGAATTCTACTCAGGTAAAAAAAATGCTGCATTCATATTTTCTCTCAAGAAGTACACACAAGATCAACATCAAATAAGAGTACTCTGAGAAAAAATTATATAAAGCCAATTTACATGAATTTGAAAAAAAAAAAAAAAAAAAAGTTGACAAGCATGAAATAAGATTTATGTTGAATGAAACTACTGATAGCAACAAAGGCATACCTTAAATATACTGTTTCTAGTGTTTGATGAATGGGTAAAGCTCATGCTCTTTAAGACTTAGAAACTCAAAAGGTTAAGTATGTACAATAATTCAGTCTTTCAATGAGTCTTGCATGAAACCGTAGCTAGAAGGCACACAACGTGAAAATGTCAGGCTTGCAGTGGGTGATCAAACATATTATACAACTGCCTAATGTGATTCAGTTTAGAAGAAGATAGGGTGAGAAGAAGCATCATACAAAGTTGACAGTAGATTTGAAAAAGCCAAACTTGAGTTAAATTTGAGAAATAATATACAAGCCTTTGCAGTTTTGATTGGGCTTCCTTTTATGCACTTACAAGATATGCTATATGGGTTTCTGTTGATGCTGAGCAGAATTCTCCAAATAAAAGACATTTTTAGCTCAAAGTACCAAACTTACAATAGTAATGGTGTGTGTGTGTAAGTGTGTGCATGCGTGCTTGTATGTGTGATGAAAACATGGAGAACATCATTTCTGGAGAGCACTGTTTCTAGATTAATCTATGTCATAAATAGCTTGTGTATCGGTGATGACGTAATTAATTGAGAACTTGAGCTCTGAGAACTGAAACTATTCTACCCTAAATTCTCTTTAATAAGCTTCCAGCTTGGATAAATGAGCACTTTTAGCTTCACCCTCTGTGCTGCTAAGATGCAATTTTGCTGTGCTGTCTTCCTATCACAATAGCATTCAAAAATGCAGATTTTCTTGAAATAGGCATCATTAGAGTGCTAAGTGAATTGTGGCCACAAATGTCAATTGGAAATAAAAATTGAATTAAACCTCCTCGAAGGAATTCAAGATTTTAGCATTCTAGGCAATCAGAATCCTTCCTCTTCAACATGGATCTACGTGCTTCACTATCAGTATTTCTGCATTTCAACGTCTCAGTGTTCCTACATCAGTACTTCCAAATTTTGCTTTCATTACATACATATATTTTCTCTTTTTTTAGCAATAATTTTACACCTTAAAATCCTTTTCCTAATTACAACAGTCAACAGGAATATCCATTTCCTTTATTTCAAATAAATACACACTCAAAAAAATTATTTTTACAATATTTTCTTTTAAACATAACATAAAAAGAATTATAAGCATAATATTTACAAACTGGATTACATAATGTTATGCCATAGCACTTCAGAAGACTACTATCCAATCATCTTTTCTTGGCCGTCTGCCATTAAAGCCTTAGGGGGAAGGAGAGCAAAGTCCCTCTGAGTTCAAAATGAGGGAAAAAAAGTTAACGCGGTTTTTGATTTGTTACAACAGTAAAATTATCAGATGTGTGCTTTTACCATCGGTCTATTTTAAATTCCACTGATTCCCTATTAACCACCTACCTTTCATTAACTATTTCTATCCATTACCATGCTGTTTACGAAACCGTTACCATGTTGTTTTGCCAAGCTGTAGGTAGTAACCTCGATCAGAAATTACTTTGATTTATAATCAAGAATAAGTAAAGTTCCAGACGGTTTTCCTGACAAATCGAAGAGACTGGAAATTTTGTTCTGTAAATTTAAATTTTGACCCTGACAAGTAGTGAGGAAAAATAAACTTCAGTTATCTATTTGTTCAGTGTGCTTTCACTATTTAAATAAGCAATCAGTGTAAACTTATAATTTTTAGGTAACATCTGAGAGATGAGAATTAAACTTGAAGTAGTTCAAATTAGCCTCTACCTATTACACAGTCAGCACTAGCTTCCTTAAATGGAAAATCAAAAGTTATATCAAACTATTAATTTAGAATATTGGAATATGTATTTACTAATTCACAGTTCTATGTTCAGCAATTTTCAAAATTCTAAAATTTTTTAAACAAACCTATCAGCTATTTATTCATATCAGTACTGGCTCATTAATATTTAAATGCTTAATTTGCAAGCAGTTTTTAATTTACTACTAACTGCCAGCAAAATATTACAGTAAATTCACTTTCTTCATAAAAATTCACTTGACAATAGACGTGCAAGAAGCTATAAGATTTCAGCTTGACTTGATTAATAAATAAGTATGTCAGTTAAAGACATACAAATTGTTGTTACCCTATATATTTAAAATACAGGAACATAACTACTTTAAACTACTTTAACTACTCTTACTATTTTAAATACTTTACTCTTTAAAATGCTAACCTAAATGAAAATTACTTACTTACCTTTAAACATACCTTTCATTCGATAGGTTACATACACTGTTTATTTTAACTAATGTCAAGGAATATTTCAAAATTTTTTGTAATACGTACCAAATTTTGCATAATTTTCCTTTCCTTCAACATCACAATTTTGGTGTTGATTTTGTCTTTGTTACATCAAAATATTTAGTTTTAAATTTTTAAGCACTATTTACATTCATTTTAAAATTATTAGTCATTTAGAAGTCTTTAAAAAAAAGGAGAAATTGGATGAAAATAAACCTTGATACCTTGCGAAAATTTCAGTACTTTTTGATTAACCGCAGCCCCTTCCCTCCCAAAAAAAGACACCAACTACTTCTCCACCTCCCCCCCCAAAAAAAAAGACATCAACTACTTTTTGCCAAACTAATAAGTGAAAAGCAATAGTCATTTTGAAAACTCTCCTAAGAATAAATGCAATTAAAACAGCAAGTCCACTGTAAAACGTTTAATCTTCCTGAGGAAATCCTTACATATTTTTTTCACTATTGTTCTCCATATAGCACAATCTATTTTTGCTTTAAAAAACATCATAAAAATCCATTAATTTCGCACTGTGCATGATTTTGTTCTCCCCATATACACAGCAATCTATTTTCACTTAAAAAAAAAAAAAACACAGAATTTTACAAACTCAGCACTGGAGCACAAATTTTGATCCATAAAATTAAATTGCTCACAAACTTCACGAAATGCAAATTTTTCACTCTCTGCTGTTGGTCGAAACATCATATTTCAGAAGAAATACAAAGTTTTCTTCTTCATCAATCAGCAAACTCCATAGTCCCATTAAAAATTGCATGCAATGCTACAAAAACAAATACTAATGACCATTGCATTTGATGGCGGAAATTATCATTTGTCTGCTGCATGTACACACCTGCATTGCCATGCAAATGCATTTTGGCAATGTTAAGGGTTGCCTACTTTGGTAACATACCACTCTGCCTCATGAACATTTATTTATTATTTTTTTGCGAGGGGAGGGGGGTCATGGATAATCAAAAAGTACCAAATTTTCTATCTTCATATTTCATTTGTTATTTCTAAGAACATAAAAAACTTGAATTTAATCCTAAATACTAACAGAATGAAAAAATAAAACATAATAATGCAGCTCAAATTAAAACAGATATAAAAACTTATTGCAGTGATACTCACTTGAGCAGCTAAAAGCAATATATTTGATGCTGGTGTAACAAATGTAGGTGAAGATATTATATTTGCTGAAGATGATACAAATGTGCTTGGATTTAACAATGGTTCCTTGTAAGGCATTGTTCCAGATAAAAGGGGCTTAACTGCAGGAATACAGGACAATGGAATAACCTCTGGCAATTTTACATTGTTAACAAATGGTAACCCTGACTGAACAGCACCTGGTAATACAGATTCATTACTCTCAGTGATAAATTCATAACTACCCACAATGGTTGAATCTGATTTTGATGAGTTCTCAGTGACTGATTCGGAGAAGTTTGTAACAGACAATTTTGACACATTTTCAGTTGATGATTCAGATATACTTTTATTGGCTGATATCCAGCCCAGCCATTCTTGAGAAATTGCACTTTCTTGAGCAGCGCTGAGATCCTCTTCCTCACATTCTAAATCAAGGTCTATATCACATAGACTGTTGTCCACATTTGAAGAAACATTTTGAATCACTTTATTACTATTGAATATGTCTGCACACTCTGAGGTATTACTTACTGTACTTAACACATTGTGTGATTTTAGTGTGTATCCACTGACAGTTACTCCACTTACTACAGTATTATTTCTTGATGTAGTGGCTGGTCTTTGTTCAGATACTTCTGAATTCACTGAAACAATGCTGGGCACAGACTGTATCACATCCGTCCCTTGTGTTGGTGTATTCTAAAAAGTATATAAATATGCATTAAAAGATGTTCCTCTATACTTCAATTTCAGTGCTTACTAAAAACAATTATTATAAAAACAGGAAGAAAATTAATATGTTTTATAAATTTTTAAGACTAAAAATTTTATAGACTAATTCATTCTTTATATAGCATTCATTATACACTATGTGGCCAAAAGTCTCTGGACACCCAGTGGTACGGACTCGGAGAGTCCTGTGACATACATTAATATGATGTTGGTCTCTTTTTGCATCAATAACAGCCTGTACTTGTCTGGGGAAACTTTCCACTAATTTTTTATAGATGACCATACGAATTGATTTCCAGGCATCCATCACAGCTCAAGTGAGTACTGGCAGGATTTGACTGGCTACACACACTATCTGTGTTCTAATTAGCCCCAAAAGTGCTCCATGGGATTTAGATCATGCGTCTGAGAAGGCCAGTTCAATTTTTGAACATCCATTTTGTCAAGCCATTGGCTGCATATATCTTGATGAGTGAATAGAGCAGTTATTCTGCTGGAAGCGAAATGGACCTTGCCTGAAGTACTGCCATAGAACTGGGAGAACAGTAATGTCTACTTGCATCTCAGAGTTTATGTTTCCAACCACAGGAACTAAGAGACCCAGGCTATATCATGAAAAACACCCCCCACACACACCATGATGATGCCACCACTAAACTTTACAGTTGGCAAAATGCAGCCACTTAAGAAGCATTCACTGGGCATACACCATACATTTTTCCACATGTCCACAGTTCAATGACAATGAGCTTTGCACCACTGCAATCGACAGTTAGCATTCTGGGGAGCGATATTCGGCTTGTGAATGACTGTTATGACCATAGAATACCAGGTTTCTAAACTCATGATAAACAGTCCTGCTGCTAGCACTAACTTGTGTGATTTTAGTGAGCATCCACTGACTAACTGACTAACGCCTGATGAATTTTGGAACCCCTAAGTGATTTCAACCAATGAGGACTTGTGATTTTGTATCACTACCATTTTAAGAATTCTACGGCTGGTAGTGTTTTTTTTTTTTTTTTTTTTTTTTTTCTTAAAAAAAATTTTTTTTTTTTTTTTGCCTGCCACTTTGCTTTTCTGGAGTTTCACTGCCTCAACATTTCTACTTCACAATTACATCACTCACAGTGGATTTTGGTTTCTGTAGAATATCCAAAATTTCGCAAACTAATTTCCACAAAGGTGGCATCCCACTACACTGCCACGATCAAGGTCACCAAGTTCCTTTGACTTACTCATTGTCTCAGCACATAAATATAACCAAACAAACCATTACCAACACTTTTATAGCTTTCAGTTACACATCAAATTGCATCACTTGCCAGATTCACTTCTTCGGGGGGGGGTTGATTATTTATTTTTATCCGGATAATGTAAAACAAACAAAAGTACTGTCTAATATTAATTCTATAAAAGGGAATAGAATGCAAAGAACATATACTAGTAATTTGCACAAGTACATCAAAATGCATAAAAAATTATTATTTCTTTACTACTAAATCTTAACATATAAGACAGAACAAGTAATTTTATTACCCTTCCAAAAATTATTTCTCATGGAAAATAAACTCAAAGCTTTATAAATTATATGTTACACTTGAAATCTGCCCTTAAAACTTGAAAACAATTTATAAAAACATGTTCTATTTTATATAACTTGCATTGTATTTTACAACACAAGACAGCCCTTCCTATAATCAACTTGAGAAGCAGTTAATTCTGATTACGATACAAGGAAAATTTTTAATCAGATTATACTTAGAAATATGTCTTAGAACAATAAACATGAATTATTTCCAGAGAAGAATAAATAGAGAGAGAGAATATAGAAAGAGCAGAATAAAAAAAAGAGAAAATAGAAGAAAAAAAAAAAAAAAAAAAAAAGACAACTGGCATGTGAGAATAAAAGGCTACTAAAGGAAAGAAAGAATAGTCAGACATATTTAAGAGCAACTGCTAGTTTTTCAGAATTATTAATACATAGTTTTATTGTTAATTTTAAACTGAAATAAATATTTCAAAAAAATGAGGGTTTCACATTTTTTAATTTATGCAGTTATTTATAAAAATAAATAAATAAATATTCTTAGTTGCATTTGTTTTGTATTAGGAATAGCACATTTTTACCAGTATAAATATAAAACTTTTCTACACTGTTTTGAACACTTTTCTTTTTAGACAGAAAACTAAGCATTTTTTTAAAATCATTCTGATTACAAGCATTACATAACTTTAATGACAATCAAATGAAATCCAAAAAACGACATCACAGTAAATAACAAGATAAAAATCTGTCATTTAACTGAATGCATCAGTGTTTAAAATTGTTCCAGTGACCTTTCAATACTTTCCTTATTACAATGGCCTCCAAAACTGAATTGCTAATCAACCGAGATATCTCGGCAAAATCTCACCAAGTGTTCTTGTACCTCACTACATGTTACATTTCAATTAATTAACGATTAAATTTTTGGGGCCATTTTAATAAGGAAGTAGCGATTGTTCTTTACTTTTAGCCCATGCACACTCTGTTTCCTGTTGGAAAGAATAAAAATACAGGGTGTCCACAAAGTATTTGAACAACTCAGCCCTATATTACAGATGAATTGAAAGGGATAGACTGAGAAGGATCATTCCACAGCCACCATGTTTACCTGACGTAACTCCTTTGGACTTTTTTCTGTGGAGCTATGTTAAAGACACAGTTCACCATTCGAAAGTGTCAAACATTGCAGACATGAAGGCAGAATTAGCCATGCCATTGCAACCACTGACCACCCTATATTGAACTGAACACGGACACAGCTGGAATATCGACTTGACATTTTGCCTGCAGCCAATTGTGCACATGTCGAGGTTGCGTAACAAATGAACCTTGCTTGTTAAAATGTGATCAGTACCAAAGGTATAAGCTGTTCCACTTCCAAACAAAAAGTTGTTCAGGGAACTTGTGGACCCCCTGCATGTTTGATAAAACAGCGCACATTAATGGCAAATTGCAATCAAATTACACAAATTATTTTACAGTGACTAGTCAACTTCTCAGGATTCTGGCAGAACAAGAACAACAGCTAAAATTTTTACACATAACTAATAAAACGTTTAACATGCTGATCTCAAATATTTAATAAATTCATTAGATACAACCAGAACCATTAGATTATACAGTAAAAACATAGCTATTTGGAATTTAACCAATAGGAAAGCTCAACTAACTGGAATGTTTTAGAATTTTAGAAACTCCTTATCTCTCCTCCCCAAACAATTAAGGAAATGAGACTTGAAAAACCATTGTACACTGCACAAAAATAAAAAAAATATAAAAAAAGAGGAGAAGAAGACAGTTCTATACCACCTGTTGTACTAAGTAGATTGACTAAATTCAACTTGCGTTTTTCATGTTCTAAGTGTGACTTAGGATACGTATTAGATTTATACATAGCATTTTTCTAATATAGGTTTTTTGACACAAAATCGGACTTTTCCTGAAATGACATACCAATTTTTTTCATTATTTCAATTTTATGATTCAAATTATGCCCAATTGCTAAGTTTTGTAAAAATCGCACAAGTCGTTTCTAAACAACTAGCTCTCAAAATTTTAGCTCCTCAATGTTAATTGAATTTGATATATATTTATTAATATCTCTTTTTTCACTAAACTTACTCGATTCCTTCTTCCAGGATTTGAAATTTAGTCTTAATCCAAATATAAATTGCACATTTTTTATTATTCATTTTTACAATTTGTATTTTTAAATATTTTTTATAAATTTTTTGAAAACTTTTTTTAATTATAACCAATAAAATTTTTAACATCATCTTAAAGTAGATGTATTCTACGCACACCCGGAAAAAATTAAAGTTTTTTATTCAAAATTTCCTAAGATATACGTCTCTGTAAATCATCTAAAAAGATGATTTACAGATTGGCGCATTCTGAAATCTGGCATATTCGTTACAAGTGATAATAATGCCAAATGTGGTTTACACAATTTGTTAAAATTATTTGAAGGTAATGAGCATGACCTTTTTTTTCTGCTTGTGTACAATAAAAAAATGAAATTAAAATAGATTGCTATAAATTAAGAAATTTAACATTTTTGGCGCAAACTGAAAAAAATGCCCCAAGATAAATTTTTAAATTTCACACTAAGTTTTATAAAATTTAATATTTAGGCATAATATGAGTCGTAGAATTGAAATATGAAAAAAAATTGTCATTTCAGAAAACATCCGATTTTGTGTCAAAATACCTATATTACAACAACACTATATGTAACTCTAATACATCTATACGTAACTCTATATACTCTAATACGCTATATGTAACTCTAAGAGCATCGATCTTTGTCATGAGTACATGTCACTGATCTTTGTTTTAGATAAACCCAATTCTCTATTTAAGTTTAGTAAAGAAGGATATAAGATATGTTATTTACTTGATTTTCACTCACATTTTGAAAAAAAATAATTTAAATTTACAACCTGCCTTCTATCAAAAAGCATGCCCTTGAGTATCTTAAAAGATGCATGATTCCGGCATGAAGATACGTGTGCATTAACAGGCACAATATGCAACTTTATTTGAAAACAGATAAACAATAAAAATGCAACATCAAAAACTATAATAAGCAATTTTAATTTTTTTTTATGCGATAGATCTATAAAACTTGCATAGGTTGTTTACCTAACTAAATAAAGAATGATCTGCTCCTTAAACTTCTACCAGAAAGATTGGTGCAATTTTGGCAACATGTCTGCCAACTTTCACAATCAGTGCAGAGGCAGGCTATGTGGCTGGTAGACTTAGCAGCCACCACGGGCCGATTGAATGCACAGTGATCTGCAAATACACATTTTTTTCTAATTGAAGAATTATAATTTGTCAAAATTGTATGCTGAAACTTCCCAAAAATGACCACCTGTAGTTTCAAGCAATTTTGTGCTTCCACAGGAGTGATCGCCTTAGAGAAAGCTATTACCATTGGCTTAATCTATTCGCTTTCCAATATTATGGAAGTGGCTACTAGGAAAGGTTTCTAAAATTTTGTTTGAGAGCCTCACTGAAGATTTTTTTACCAACAACTATCAATGAGCCACTAAACAGTAAATGACCTCCCTCATTTTGCAACTGAGTTTGGGGCCACTATACACAAAAGCTGTCAGTCTGTTACTATGGCTACCACGTAGATTTAATGCTTTATATAGCGTTTACTCTCTTCAGTATTCGAATCCACTGCTTCAATGTAAACTGAATATATGCCATATATATTCCATTCATTTTAGTAAAAATGATTATTACTATTCAACATGTTAAACTGATAAGTATAGGCATTTATAATAATGTCTTTCGCAAATGAGATAGCATTTCAATTTAATAAAAATTTTCAAAAATTACTGTGTTATACAGATTAATTACAGTTTCAAAATTATCATATTTTTCAAGAAAATAAATATTTCTCAATTCTAAAATTTATACATCCTTTCAATTTAGCTTCTTTAACGAGACTCGAAAATTCTTTTGGGTGCTGATATTTTCATTCTGGATAACATCCAATTCAGAAATAATTAAAAAAAGGGACTATTTTTTAATTACATCTCATATTATCTTTCATATTACAACAGCGTAGTCTTATTTCATGAAGACTATGTATTACAAGAGTGTAGTCTTATTTCATGCCATAGTGATGCACATGAAAAGAGTGTTTTTTAATAACATTTTTTAAACAATTTATACCATTAGTATGCTTAACTAACAATGCTTTGGAAGAAATTTATATTATGAACCTCTGTTACAAATTTCTCTTCTGAATGCACACCATCAACTGAATACGAAATAAAAGGAAAAAGATAAAATTCTGTAACAACTTCTCATTATCTACATCAGGGTTTCCCAATGAAGTGCTTACAGCATATAGTAATGATTTCATTTTAGTGGAGAAATTGTTATGGTTCTGGATCAAAATGCATTTATATTGAAAATTTAATATTTCCAGATAAAACTCAGTTACCATTTACCCTTTTTTCCTGCCACATACATAAATAGAAATGACTTATACATAAAATTAAATGACATAATTTTAATCTTATTAAATTATAATGGTAGAGTTAAGATCCTTCATTTTTCGTACTGTTAAAATGTACAAAAAATGCTATCATACATTTTTATAAGTGCCCCTCTCTTATTCTGTCCCATCTAATAAAACTACTACTACTAGACGTTTCATAATATTTTTGAGAAAACAAAGTGTTCTAATATAGCATCAAAATGTAAAATGTGATAGTTTTGGAGAATAAGGGCTCAAGATCTTTACACAGAAACCATACAGTTAAAAAAATATAAATAAAGACAATGTTGTTGCAATCATCGGATATGAAAATAATTGTAAATACAGTAAATCACAGTTAACATGATTCTCAAAGGAATGAAAAATCAAGAGCTTTGTGTTAATAAATTTGTGTTAACTGCGAAACAGAAATGTTATTTTTAGAATTTTTTCAATACATTAACCATTTACAGCATAAAGTTACACAATTACTAAAATAGATTATGTATCTTGTCAGAGAAAACATTACAGTACTACATTAATTACTGTTAATTAATTACTTGAAAAATACAATCATCACCAATTTCACAGCACGTCACAGTATTCACGTCTTCGATAAAACTGGTAGTCAGTTTGGATGTTGTAGCAAAATGTTCTACAGTGCTAAAGCGTGTGACATTTCCTTGTGGATGGGTAGAATGATACTGTCCTCCTCAATTTCTGCTCATAACATTTCTTACATCTTAGCCATAACTGCTTGAACATCAGATTCCAATGGAGTACACTTGACAACTTTGTCATATGCACTACAGGCATAGATAACAAATGATCATTGAGTAAATGTTGACACAATGGTCCAGATTATTGAGCAATGCTATTCACGCTGGCTGTGTTTTAAAAAATACAGTGCATTCTATGAGGTCTTCAATAAAACAGGACAGAAAATTTTTTAATGTAGCAGAGAAACAACAAGGAAAAATATGAAAACTTTGAAAGTTCATATTACATGATAAAATCTAATGACTCAATGGACTAAAAAACAGTTCGTAATTTGCATGAAACAAAATTCAGGTTAGCCTATAAAACTTTGCATAAGATCATATACATCACTGCCAGGATCGAAATTTTTTATGTTAAACAAGTGTTCACCTTTAGAGAGTTTGTTAAGGGACTTTACTGTAATTTAATTTCACTGTGTAAAAATGTTTTTAAGCTTCTAGAATCGGGTGAAAACTACTTGGAAATCATGAATTTACACATTTGAAATCCATATACTATTGAATCCCATAAAGTTTCATGCATTTGTTTATTTTTTAATTGCATTTTAACAATAAGAGCTTGTTTTTATTAAACAGCAAGAATGAGTGGAATTTTTTTGAAGAGAAAAGAAATATTTGTATGATTTTCCTGTTACTTTGCATTTTCATAAAGTAAATTGCCAAGAATTCAGAATCTCAGCAAAATCCACTTAGTCAACAGAGTATGCAAACAAACAAGTTAGTCAATTTTACTATGCAAACAAACAAGTTAAATGTGTATTCCTCACACAAAATTATATTTTCACTTTTATTTATTTTATATGTTTAATATAGATACAAGTTAACATTTATAAATATAAGAATATTAATTTGGAAATTTTAATGGACTCGCATGCTTTAACAGTGCACAGCTTATAACATATATTGGGTGTGGATTTATAAAGCAGAATATGAAATACAGAACATTCAGATCTCAGGAGCACCAGCAATTTTCGTTTTAGAATTTTTTTTTTTTTTAATGCTTTATGCATGTGCATTTGATATTTTTTCGTAATAAAACGTGAGGAATCTCGATTCTTAATTTTACTTTGGCACTAAATAAAATATCTTCGTTGTGAAGAAAAAATCATTTACTAGGATACTATTCTGTTATCAGGTCAATGCCAAATGTTTTGCTAAACTCACCAACAGATTGGTTCATATGAAGTCACCAATGTTTACTTTTAAATCTATTACAAAATACTTGCTTGTAGAAATGAATTTTATAAAAATAGTAGAGAGAATTTCAAACTGTTCTTTAATTTAAATTAGCTGAAATCCATGTGAATGAATTGAATAGTATAAATTAGTTAACTTACTAAATTCTCAGTTTATTCTGTTAAGCCTACATAATAAAATTAAAATAGATTTATAAAGATGCATTTTGTTGATGAAGTAGAAGACATTTTATTGTTTTTAAAAGAAAGTGAAGAAAAATTTATTTCTGACACACAAGTATACCATGATCAACGAGACAAGTCTTCAATTTTTTTCTAATATAGAAATTATTCAAATATTTTTTTGACTATTCCTGTTTCCAGTACATTCAGACAGAAATCTTTCTCTGTCTTAAAAAAGGGTACCAAGCTGTTTAAGAAATACAATATCAGAAGCAATATTACAATGCATGGCTGCAATGTTGAGAAACATCTATACTTCAAAAATAATTTATGAATTTGTTTAGAAAGTCAAGGAAAAAGTTCATTAAACCTACTACTTGACATTCATCTGATTTAGTAACCAATTATTTTTATTTTAAAATATTCCACAAAATGTTTTAACAGTTTGATGTTTTACTCTTCTTTCATAAGGAATATTTTAATTTCTTCATGTAATTTTTAATTTTTATGTATTTTAGTCCTGACATGCAGAGGAAATAATACAATACTTCAAAATAAAAATATTAATTATATTAAGTAATTATGTGTATTTAATTATTTATTACACTTCAGTACTAATTCCCTTTCTAGCATATAGCTGCACAAATACCTTTCAAACAGGCACCAAAATTTTACTGCCAGGGGGGGGGCATCCCAATATGGCTTTTGCAGTTATTACAAAATAAAGTCAACTCTCAATTAACAGGGACATATAGCTAGTTTGTAAAAAATGAAATGGTAGTGTTCTGTTATTGGGACTGGATTCAGAAATGTATGTGCATGTGTATGTATACATACATGAGTATATTATACACACCTATATATTTGTGCTTACATACATGCATACTTGAACACATACATCCATTCATAAATATATACATTTCTGAATTCATTCCTAATAACAGAACAGTAAGAAAATTTAATTTTATTTATTGCAAAATAGAAAAATTAGTGTAACAAACAATTAGAGAAAATAAAACTATTTACAGAAAATATAAAAAGGAAAAGAAATATGCATGGAACAGAAACAATGAGAGCAAATTTTGTCAGAGTATTTGGTAATTGCTTTTACCCCCAATAAAATTTATAACTTAACTGTACATCATCAAGAATGTATATATTATTAAATCATCTGTTAGATACGATCACCAATGTGCAAGACAGAAACCTCTGTCCCTCAAAAAAGTTCTGACCGATTCTTTTTACCACAGTTTGAGTTCAATTTTTATCACACATATTGTTTTATATATGTTTTCTCATTTCCAATGATGTTTATTCTTTGATTACTGACATTATGTTCTTACTTTTTAACATTAATTTAATTTAAATAATGAAATAACTTATTTTCCAGATTAAACTGCTTGAAAAATGAAAGTATTCCAAAAGTAATTACATCATTCCTCACTCCTGTTTTTTAAGAGGCACAGGATTAACTACGATTTTGAGTTAATTGTTGACAGACCCCAATATCACTCCAGTTAATAAAGAGTTGGTTTTACATATTTGATATAGCACTTTGCAAACATACAGGCCTTTTTTGTTTATATTTACAACCAACCACCTGTATGATACAACTGAACAATTTTAATTGTTTGATCTCTTATATTATTATAAAGTTTAGAATTTTTTATCAAAAACAGAAAAAAAATTGTATAAAATTTTAAAAAATAAATAAAATATTAAGACACCCCAAAATGACAACTAACTTCCTGCTTTTCCTGGACAAAACTCTTTTTTATTTAAGATGGTATAAATATGAAATTTGCCTGAGGTTAAAAAAAAACATGGCTAGATCATAATTTTTCTTAACACAAGCATCTCTGATATTTAACCAAAACCTAAATAAGAAAAACAGATAGCATTTTTTTTTTCTTTTGCCCAAAAGAATGTAACATTAACAAATTTATTTTGCTGCTGTTGATAAATGATGAATTTCTCAACAGCCATGCATTTATTTGAAACTAAATACCCTCTTAATATTTTAAAGGGGTTAAAACCAACCATAGGCTGAATGAATTCAAGTGACCAATACTGGTAGTTCACCCAGGATTCACATTCTGACCACGAACAGGGAAGACTACATAAAGTTTTCAAGATTTTCCTGTATATAACATAAAAACTAAAGAGTATCTTTTATAATAACTATATCTAAACTATTATCTGCTTACAGATCAAATAAGCAATCCACATTGTGTACGAAACTGCCTAACTTCTGAAGCTTTATAATCACATTTAGTAGATTTGTCATAAGAACTAAATAGACTGTTCTCCGAGATTTACTACAAAATTATTATAATTCCTACATGCACATAAAATATAATGTATGTTTACCTTATTAACAGGCGAACTAAACACTCCTACCACCCGAACAGCATAATTTGGTGGCAATCTAGATTTTACTTGCTTGACTAATGCATCTGTTTTTTGTGAAGTATTAGTGGGCATCGCAAGTTGTGCTCCACTTAGGCTACCACTAACATTCATGTTGCTTCTTCTGCTCCAGAAATGTTCTCCACACACTTTTATTTCTTTATTTAACTTTGAAGGTTTCCCGGTATCCTTTAAGCAAAATGCCTGCATCCATAAAATTCTTGCATTTTTATCCTCAGGTAATGGATATAAACCCACATCTGTAACTAAACGATTATAATTCACACACGATGGAATAGCACAAGATTCCATTTTTAAATAAAGTAAAATTTTCTCTTTAATTCACTTAGTCATTTCCTTACGTTTTCACTTTACTAAATAAATAATAATGTGTTGATTTTTCTCAAGCTCTTTATAATTTGCACCAAGAAAATCATTTACTCAAACAAGAAGAAATTATGACATATAAGCAAGAATTTAAACATGCCCAAATGATGTTCTGATATTATTTCAGGAAAAGTTCCAATAGAAAGAATAACTTCAAGCAAAAACGTACATGAAATGTTTACAGAAACGTTAATCGTTACACTGCTCGAGATATCTAGTCTCTCGAAGCATTAATGACTTTAACTTTGATCAGCAAATGAATATTAGCACAACCCTAAATTCTTAATTTCCTATAAAGTAAAAAAGAAAAAGAAATATCTTAAAATAATTCTAGATTGCGATTTACATTCATATTAAAGAAAGTATTAGATTCATGATATATTGAGTATTAGCTCTTTTACAATGCGTTTATCTCAAAGTAAAAAAAAAAAAAAAGGTTGGCGACCATGTACAGCTCAATGCTTTAAGTTAGTTTCGAGTACAGAAACACATAACAATAAAAAAAGTATCTGCTGAATCGCTGTGGATAGTTAGTTAAAACGGCTATCAATTGTTGTATTGATCAATGTAGCTATCAATTGTTATGAGAATCAAAAACGCAAGAATTCCAAACAAAACAAAAAGAAAACAAATAAATAAACATGAAGTTTACAATAAATTGCTGTACAGCTGTAGAATATTTCAAAATACAATTGCAAATTTCCTAAGAATGAGTTCGTCATTCAGAAATTCAGATGAATTCCTGAATGACGAATACAGCTTTTACACTGAATATAATAAGTAGGGAACTTGGCCTTTAGTTGTCAAAAGTATGGCTGTGCCTGCAAACCATTTTGCGATCGCACTTTTCTGAAATAGAAAAGCGATTGGCAACGATGTATGGTTTGTTTTTATTAAAAGGGAAAGTGATGCTGAAGTAAAATTCTGATCTCTAAAATTATACTTTGCGTAATCCAAAGATGATGAAAACCTGTGCGGTACCGTCTTGCCCTAATGACTCTTTTCGCCGTCCAGAATTGAGCTTTTATAGTTTCCCGAGAGATGCTAATGCTCGGGATGAATGGCTTGAACAAATAGGACTAAAGCGTAGTGATTGTAATAACAACTTGAAAATCTGCGAAGTACATTTTAAACCAAAAGATTTTTGCGCCGGGA
>KK116219.1:222334-234378 GCA_000611955.2 Stegodyphus mimosarum
TAGGAGTGGGTAAAACTGAGCCAATCAACAGTGATGATGAATTTATGCAGTGCAATTCTGATAGTGATCCAGAAATAGTGGAAGTAAAGAAAATTAGCGCTGCTGCTGTTGTTGATCCAGCTACCAAAAACAAAGAAAAGCCTGTTGAGAAGGTTACTGTAAAACAAGAACCTGTAGATTGGGTTAGTTAATTTTAATTTGTCAGTTTCGTAAAAAATATCAATGTTTCTAAAGCATTAATTTTTTCCCCTGCCCCCTAAATTTTAAAATCTTCATAAAAATTGAATTAAGTGAAGAGAAAAATAAGTAAAAGTTTACAATTGGGTGCCCCTTGTTTTTTGGCGATTCTGTTTTGACGCCAATAAGACACAATTTCAAGATGGCCGTTACACAAAACCAAAACAAGAAGTCAAAGAATTGCACAAACTAGTCATTGTATATTGCCTTGACTCTGTCCATGTGCACATCGATTTATTTTCAATTAAATAAATCAAGAAGCTAAAACCATGTTAAAACTCTCATTGTAACCAGAAACGGGGTTTCATCGGCAAAACTGAACAAAATTTTTCGCCAATCGAAAGGGCACCCAATTCTACACTAGAGCCGCAAAATACAATACAAATTTAATTAACAGTTTTAACTGTGGTGTGTTCCACTGTAATAATTTTAAGAAACTTGAGTGTAATGTTTGAGATGCCAACGATAAATACTTCCAGCTTCGAATTAATGATACCATCCAGAAATGGTGCTAACCGCTCGATCGCTTTGTATCGTTTGATGCGGCATCGTGGATCCAGTTATACTATATAGCTACAGCCAAGTATTTCAGGTATTGACTAACAAGCATAGTGATGATTTTACCTTGAAAAAAATTCTCTTTTGAAAATATTAATTTAAGTTTATCTGAAACAAAGTTATCAAGGGGCACCTGATACTTTCGTTAATTAATTTACTTTCGTTACTTAATTAGTTTAATTACTTAAACTTTCATTAATTAATTTAACAATTCTCACATAAACTTTAATCTGCAAGTCATTTCGACTAAAACAAGTCTTCAAACATTTCTATGGTCTTAAAATAATTGTATGCTCTTGGAGGAAAACTAACCTCCTTGCCTGCTGACCTCAATAATCACATGTAATAAATGTTGAAATTTATCACTTCGTGACTGAATTTATCACTGACAGCTTTTTCAAACTGAATAAAAAAAAATAGCTAATCTTTGATTTCACTGCCAAATTTTTTTAATTGAAATTTTGGCAGTTTAAATGTACATTTGTGTAAATTGTCATAGACAGAGTTATTCAAAGTCAAATTTGAAGTGCCTACATTCAGAAGATTCTCAAGAAAACCTTTCATTTTAATTTTGATTCCAATATCCTCGTCTTTGTAATCTTCAGCAGCATCAAACTTTGCTTCAATTTCATTTTTGGTCGGTGTGCTGAGAAAGCGGTTGTAGGAAGAAATGTCACTCGGAAAATAAAGAACGGAAAAATAGGCACCGGAAAATAAGTCACCATTCTTTTGCAATGGGAAAAATGAGGGATGTTTAGAAATATCGCCAAGATGGGAGATAAAAGTTTTATCATAACAACCATATCTGCAGAATAGGGAAATCTTCTGACGATGATTGAAAGAAGATAAGCGAGCTGCTAGCCTGTCCGATGGTAAAAATAGAGGGTTGACCAGCGGGTCATGGTCATTATTGATTGTTCCCCTCGTACCTCATGTAGTTATAGCCTTAAGCTGTGGTTCAGGGGTGAAACATTGTCGCATAACTGAGCGTTAAAAGCAGTATTATAACAAACCGTTGTAGATGAAATTTAGTCATGGTTTGCGATAAGAATATTAAAACCTGCTATCGAAATGACCTTGCTCGGCTGCAGCTAGCTCAACGTCTTACCCTTAAAACCTCCCTCAAGTGAGCTGGGTATAACCCTGTCGGTTAAATTAGAATTTGGCAGGTTTCCAGAACTCCGATTGGCGAGATTTCAGAGTTCCTTATTTTCCGGGTGACATTTTTTGTGTATCTTATTTTCCGGGGGCTTTCTTTCCATTTCCCTTTTTTCCGGATGACATTTTTTCCGCAGACCGAGAAAGCATATGTATGTGTTTTCCAAATGTTCAGCTTTTGAAACAAAAACATCAAGCTCCAATTGTAATTCAGAAGAATCTACTTTTCTTCTAAAGCATTGAAAGGTTTCATAAATGCAGCTTAGAGTCTATGAAACATATTCTAAAGTGTAATTTATGTATGGAAATAGATTTGGGTCTTAAAACATCACTCATGTAAATAACATTCTTTAATAAACCTACTGCATGTATATATTTTTAGCTCATTCTAAAACAAGTGCAAGAAGCAAAACTAACAATAATTATTAGTGGATGAAAAATATTAAATAAAATGAAAGTACGTATAAAATTTAAACCACAAATCATACGAAATCTGACAATTGGCCCTTTCCATTTATATCTCAAAAACATATGGGAAGGAGGAAGAAAAATCTTGTAATGTGACTCAGTGCTCAGTCGTTTCTTGATATTTTGTCAGTATTGATGAAAACCTAGTAATAGTCAGATTAAAGAATGTTGAGGTTGTCTGTAACAAGATAGCAGTTTAAGAAAGAGGAGTTTTTCTATGCTTTGCAAATGCACTGCAAGCTGTAGAAACTCTGAGCAACTATCTCTAAAGTACTAACATATCATCAAGTGCAACGGCGTACTTTAAAAAACAGCAAAGACAGTTTTTTGTATGCATCCTAAAGATAGCTTCTGTTTTCATGTTATTCTGGAAGTTTGGAACATTTAGTTTACATTATTTAATCTCTTTTGTTTAATATTCAGTTTTTCTAGTTATATGAGGCCTGTCTTCTGAGTGGCATGACTGGCTTTATCCAGTCGTGAAATTTTTTTGTCATTTGATGTGTAGTAGTTTATAATTTAAGATATTTTGCTTTCTTTGGAAATGTAAATGCATTCTTAATGAATGTAGATTTATGAAAATAGGGACTAAAATATGTAACTGTGCAAATTTAGCTAATAAATGCTGTCTAAATACAGGTCTGCATGACAGATCCAAAAACCTGGGCCACTCTGAGGATTAGACAGTATGATGAATTATAAAAATAACAACAATCACAGGCCTAGATGTGTTATTTGAAACTAAACCTTCTTGTTGGATTAAGTGAATTGAAAGAATGTTGAAGATGGATATTATATCAAAGTCAGACAGCAGTGTTGATACGTCTCAGAATATCTAACTTTTTGGATATCTGTTTTGGGCATAAGAACATAACCAAATTTGGTACTTACATACTATGACGACTACCTGGCGACATTTGGCTATAAAAATTTTCATTGCTAATTTTTGGTTTATCTTTATAAATTCTTTTAAAAAATAAAATCTTAATTATAAAGGAGTAAAAACTTAAAAACCAAAATCCCGAATATATGTACATATTATAAATAAACATATACATATATATATAAACTATATACTAAATACGAATTAAAAAAATTAAAATTAACTTACTTAAAACTGGTTAAAAGAAAACGTTGAAGTTAATGTTAGAAATAGCATTGAAAGCTGTTTCTTGTTTTTTCTGCCAAATAAATTTAGCTAAATAGGTATCGAAATGATGGCGGCTTGTCCCACGTTGTCGTTTGTTCCTCCATTTTGCGGAACCCTACATTCTTTCCACGTGTTGAGTATGAGTCTGCGTAGATGGTCAACAAAATTGTATCGATCTTCAATTTTGCTGAGATATCTAGGTAGTCTTCGTACTTCGTTAAGTACCCCAAATTTTATGTCTTAATGTAATACTTAACTTTTTCTGTTGTATTGGAAATGTGTATGTTAAACTCTGCCTAAAGCATTTTCATTCAACATAATGTTTCTTTTAATTCAGAGTTTTGTTTTTATAGGAAAGTGAGCCTACTGGTAGACCGTCTAGAAGAGCTGCTCGTTTGGCTGCAAAGAAGATTTATAACACAGTACACAATTATGGTCTTGGAGAAGTTGATGATTCTGATATTTCTGAAGTAGTTGTACCTCCAAAACCTGTAAGTACTCCACGGTCATATCCAAGACAAAGAGCTAAACCTGTTCAGAATATGAAATTGGGATCTGCTAATATAGATCTTCTGATGGAATGTCATGAAGAATTACTCAGTGCTGCACAAGCTGAAGCTTTGCTCAAAGCACAGTTAGAGTACAATATGGTCATGAAAACTCTACGTTCCTTGAAAGCTAATAATGTCAGAATTATTTGTGCACCCTCAGATGAATTTGTTCCAGAAACAGCAGACCAGAATTCTAATCAGTTGAAAAACAGTGGTTCTGATACTTCACGTAAATCTCCAAATATTGTAACCCTTGCAGCGTTAAAAAGTGAAAATATAGGTGTTGTACCTATGGAACTCTCTTCTGCTTCGCAGTCTCCATCACCTGTTGTTACATAAATCATAAAAACATGAAGCATATTAGTTTTAAGTAAGTAACATTTGAATGTTTTTAACATTTCTGTATGGAATGAATCATGTTTTATTTCTAATTATATTTTAATAATTCATTCTTGTGTTTATATGTATAGTTAATTCGGCATTTACTGGTAATGATGTCCTTGATTAATTCAAAATCACAGTTATTCCAGGGTTAGTTTAAAAAAAAAAACAGGAAAAAGAATTTTTTCAAATTATAATTAACAGGAAAATACTGTTGCATATGTATGGGTTCATAATAGATTGAATGCACAAGTCTAATAAAAAGTTAATAAAATTTTTTTTATCACAAACACTTAATTTTTCCTCAAAGATATTCATATAATACCTCAGTATCCCACAATATAATCAGTAGCTATATTTTAAACTACTAAAACATTACCTACATCACTGCGAATTGTCTACAATCAACAACTGAGTAACTGAGCTGAGATGTTCCTCTCCGTCTTTTATAGCTTTTTAAATCAGCCGCATGAGAAAATTCTAGCAATTTCTGGAAAGCAAAAAAAGTAGAATTACGGTTACAGGTAACATAGTAGTCAATTACATTTATTCGAATTAAATATCAATTAATGGAGATTAACTTTTATTCAATGTTAAATGTGCATGCTCTTGTATTTTTACTTTTCCGACGTAGCTTTCTCTTAAATATGTCACGCGCTGCATTGCATGGGGGAATAAAACAGTTTTAATTATAATTCTATTAAAAATATCTAACTAAATGCAAAATTCGTAACACTACCCCCTTCCCAAGGACTGCACGTCCCGGGCAATACAATCCCTGGACAGGGAGCTATATTTACAACTAAAGCATCAACACAATAATATACATTACATTACAATAACAAACATCATAAACAGTAATTGCAATAAGTAACTTAAAACAAATCTACTAAATACAAATCAGTAAATGACCGAAAAAATTTACAAATTTAAAAACAAAAAGGACGATGTTCGTATACTATTTACATTGTATACACTATGTACTATGGCCATAGTAAAGAGCTAACCTGTCATAATGAACGACTTTAGGTTAGAGTTCAATGACTTACATATCCGAACATCATTCAGCCTGTTTAGGACTGTAGTATGGACCATCCCAATGACTGTAGTTTACGACAGAGTCCTTTCCGTCAAGTCAGATTCCGCAACCACACCTTGTCTCCTTCTTTGAATCAATGTCTAGTACTGGTATCAGGTCTTCATCTTCTCCATCGCCAAGTTGACTCGCACTCGTGCAAACTTGTGCATCACTTCAAATCAGGCCTGGAGATCTTGATTGTATTCTTTAGGTGATGAAGCCGCATCCAGAGGGCAACCAAACAAACAATCATAAGGCAGGCGAAGGTTACGACTGACGAGCATCTGAGATGGAGAATAGCATGTAGTCTCGTGTTTCTTTTCGACCCTAGTAAGATTTTGGCAGCTTTCTGAGCAGGGTCTTTCAAACAAGGAGTCAGCATTTCCAGCTGAGGATCCTTTCTTATGATGGATAGTTATGTCCTCTGATGCTGAAAGCAGTTTGTAATTTTTGAAATCCAAGGAAAAATTGTATTTCCTTAAAAAGTCCAATCCAAGTATAAAAGGATCTGTAATATCTGCCACATATGCTGTGTGATGGTAGGCAGCAATTCCAAATATGATGTGTACATTTAACTTTTGTGTTGATTTTATCACCAGACACATTTGTGTTGATTTTATCACCAGACACAGTCTGGAAGGTAATGCAGCATGGCATCCAAATGAGTTTATCTTTAAATTGTTGAGTTAAAATCTTTCCGAATGATGGTAGCATTAGTTTCTGTGTCAATGATCATATTGCAAGGAACTCCATCGATATTCCCATTGATAGATAGTCCATTACTTTTGCCACTCACTGCAGAAATCTTGAGATCTTTGAAATGGGGTTTTTCACTGTCATTCAAACTCTGCTCCTTCTTGTTACTCCTTTTCCGTCTCATGGCATTTAATTGTCTGTTTAAATCAGATGTCTTATTTTTCGTGCTCTGGAATGTTCTGCAGTTTTGTTCATATGTGGCCTTCAACATCGCAGTTCAACACATTAGGGTTTGTTTCTTTTCACTCCTGTTCCATCTCAAGGTACTGACTTGTCTAATAAAATCATCTGTTTTATTTTCCGTGCCCTGGGGTGTTCTTCAATTCCATTATATAGGGCCTTCTGTACTACATTTCCAAAACTTTAGAGCCAGTTTGGCCTCACTCCTACTCCGTATCAAAACATTGAGTTGTCTAGATGAAACATTTAAACGAGCATCACTTGATCCATTGGCTCGTGGACTTGCACAGCTCTGACTGGGTGTCGATCTCTACAAGTTGCTTGCTGGGCTGCCTCGAATTTCATGGCGTACACTAGAGCACTTTTCAGATCTTTGACATCAGCCATTATGAGAGCTTTCTGTAATTCAGAATCTCGGATACCATTGATAAAGTACTGCAGGGACAGGATTTCCCTTGTTTCTGTCGGGCATTCCGCAAAGTGAGACAGCCTTTCAACAAATGTGGTAATCTCCTGGAGTGTTTTGGTGGGCTTCTGTTGATGAGATTTTAATTGAAGCCTGCTGTAGTCTTTCAAACATTTCTCCTGAAGTGCTGCTCCAATGCGCCGGACAGAGCTTTGAAGTCTAACCTTTGGTTTTCGGGAAAAATCTGAAGGATATCTGCTGCGTTTTCTCTCAAAGAAGCGGCGAGATGAGAGACATTAGTTTAGGAATCCCATCTATTCTCATCTGCCACTGTAAAAAATTGTGTCATATACTTGCCATAAGGTCTTCCCATCATACATGGATAACTTCAGTGAGGGACGAGCAGGCATGGATAAAAATTTAAAACCATCCGAATTGCTCCCTGCTGTCGCTACGAATTATTTTAAAGTATCGGCTTCTTTAGCAATTGCAGAAACTCTGTCATCAATTTGTTGTTGAACGGCAGAAACTCTTCCTTCGATTTGTTCTTTGACAGAGGAAACTCTGTAATCTATTTGTTTTTCCATGGTGGAAACTCTCTCTTCTATTTGTTCTTTTGCAGAAGAAACTTTTACTTCAATTTGCCCAACTTTATTTTCAACCTTGTCTATTCCACCTTCCATATCCTCAGATTTGTTTTCTGTTATGCAAGTAATTTCTCTTTTCATCTCTTCTTGATCTGTCCAATCCTTTTTTACCAGTTTTCATCTCTTCTTTAAATGATTGACCTGGTTTTCATTTCTTCTTTAACAGCTTTCATCTCTTGTGTAATGGAATAATGTCCAGTTTTCATTTCTTCTTTAAACACAGCAAAGGCAGACATGAGCTGTCTTAATTCCATCACTCTTGTTATTGGCATTCAAATCCCACTTCTGACACCAAAAAAAAAAAAAGTGTTGCGTACATATGGGTTCATAATAGATTGAAAGCACAAGTCCGATAAAAAGTTGACAAAATTGATTCTTATCACAAGAAATATAACAAAACACTGGAATTTTTCCTCCAAGATATTTTTCCAATGTTGCAATGTAATCAGTAGCTATATTTTAACTACTAAAAACATTAAATAGAATGCAATCCAAAGCACAAAAAAAGCTAATCCGATCTTGCCGCAGATTCGCTACAATCAACAACAGCTCACTAAAACAGCAACTGAGCTGAGATGTTTCTCTCCGGCTTGTATATCTTTTTAAATCAGCCACGCTAGAGAATTCCAGCATTTTCTGGAAAGCAAAAAGAGTGGAATTATGGTTACAGGTAACATAGCAGTAAATTACATTTATTCATATTAAATATCAATTACGAAGATAAACTTTTATTCGACGGTAGATGCACGTGCTCTTGTGATTTTACCTTTGCGGCATAGCTTTTTCTTAAACTATGTCATGCACTGCCTTGCACGGGAAAAATTTTAAACTTAAAAAATTATAATCAAATAAAATTTCCTTTGCCAGATTATAAATCGAAACAAGGAGAAAAACCATTGGCAAAATCTTAAATTCTTTTCCGTACATATTTGCAATACCAAGCTTATTACAGATTGATCTAATTTATAGCATTTCAGTCAAAGCAGCAAAAAATAGAATAGTGGGAGTATGTAACACTGAAGATGTGTAAAGGGAATGTATCAGGAAAAAAAAAAAAAAGAGTTTAAGTTTGTTTCTTAAAGTGGAAATCTCTAAAATGGCTTCAAAAATGCGAGAAAATAAAGGAATCAGATTCTGGTGTTATCTCATCAGAAATGTTTGCTGGATAGGTATTGGTAAATGACTTGTTTATCTGTCAGTATTAAAAAAAGTAAAAACTGGACTCGGGCATTCAGTGAATTAGAAAAGCTTAAACAACTAGAATATTTTAAAATTTAGAAACTACCTCCCTCCTCCAAAAAAAAGTAAGGAAATAAGAGACTTGTGGCTCTGTCCAGAGATGATATGATTTAGCATCAATAATAGATAAATGGATGGGCATGACTTCACTACAAAGTCATAAGATCTTTCTGTTGGCTTTATTGGTTTTTCAATCAGCATATGGTTGTAAACAGTAGAAACATTTCTTAGAAATCGTGACTCATTTTATCAGCTTTCGTTACAGTTTCGTTAAGAGAGAAACAATGTAGTTTGTCATTTTTAAGTTTGCATTTGCATTTTCTGTCATTTTCCACTATTGTTCATTTGGAGCATCATAAACATTTTCTTCCCACTGCAATAGAAGTCTTGGAATTGGACTAAACCTTCCTGTGACTTTTCTATTGGCCATATAACTTACGATCACTTAAGTACTTAGGGAACTTTATCAGCTTTTGTTACAGTTTTGTTAAGAGAGAAACAATGTAGTTTGTCATTTTTAAGTTTGCATTTGCATTTTCTGTCATTTTCCACTATTGTTCATTTGGAGCATCATAAACATTTTCTTCCCACTGCAATAGAAGTCTTGGAATTGGACTAAACCTTCCTGTGACTTTTCTATTGGCCATATAACTTACGATCATTTAAGTACTTAGGGAACTTTATCAGCTTTCGTTACAGTTTCGTTAAGAGAGAAACAATGTAGTTTGTCATTTTTAAGTTTGCATTTGCATTTTCTGTCATTTTCCACTATTGTTCATTTGGAGCATCATAAACATTTTCTTCCCACTGCAATAGAAGTCTTGGAATTGGACTAAACCTTCCTGTGACTTTTCTATTGGCCATATAACTTACGATCACTTAAGTACTTAGGGAACTAAACTGTTATATAATGTTAATATAGAAAGGAAAAATATTATTTTTAACTTCTTTATTAAAAACATATCTTGATTTTTTTTTTTTTTTTCAAAAAATCTAAACCTGCACTCTTAAAGAGGATAGGATAGCAAACTTAATTACACCTACTTTTATTTCTTAACTCTGCATACTAACTGACATGCATTGCATTCTGCACAATATTTGTAACAAATCTAAAATTGTTTAAAACTTGATGTTCAGACCATTTCTTGAACAACATTGGTAAATTTGTAACAAGGAAGTAAATTATGAAATTTTGAATAGCTTGAATTTTGTTTAATTACTAATACCTAGTTTGTTTGTTTAAAAGAATGTAATTGTTCTTTTTTAGTATATTACAGTAGCAGCTTACAAAAAAAGATTTGGATATAAAAGTAAAATAAGTTGATAATCTTTATGAAAAATCCATATAAAATTTATTTATAAATTCCTTAATATTATGTGTGTATGTTGAGATTGCACATTTCCTATTTATCATATATTATAAATTTTAAAGTAGGCTTTTGTTATTGTGATTGATAATACATAAGATTACTTTAAATTTTTTTTAGACCAGAAATTTCTTTTTCCATTAATATGACTTTTCTGCTAAGAGTTTCTACCTATATCGATAAGTATAGGTTCCATTTCTACCTGTATCAATAAGTATACTTTATATACTTATCTGGAATTTTCACTTATATGGCATTAAGCATTTTTTTTATCTTTCCGGGCATTTGAACTTTTATTATAATATTATAATAAAAAAATTTAAGCTGAAAGTATCATAGAGAAACAATGAGGCTTTAAAAAAAGGTCATCCAAATGATGGCTTAAGGAGCTTTCCCTGCATATCTGTGAAGGGGTGTTTCAAAACGATTCATGGTAAAAATATATTTACGGGTGCCCCTTGGCGATTTAGGCGCTACATGGACACCGAGTTTGTGCAGTTCTTTGACTTGTTATTTTGTCTTTGTGTAGCAGCATAAAAAGTCACAGAATTGCACAACCTCAGTATCCATGTACACATCGACCTAAAAATCAGAGAATTGCACAAACTTGGCATTGCACACTCTCGTGACTTTGTCCATGTAAACGTCAATCTATTTTCACTTAGAAAGTCAAAGGAGCAGCCAATTCTACACTAGAGCCAAACAAAAAATGTATAACCTCAATAAACTACATTTTAAATCAAACAATGAAATAACATGGCTGCCATACAAACTCGGTATCCATGTACACATTGACGTATTTTCACTTAAAAAAATATCGGAGAATTGCACAAACTTGGCATTGCACACTCCCTTTGTCCATGTATATATAGATCTATTTTACTTAAAAAGTCAAAGGAGCAGCCAATTCTATACTAGAGGCAAACAAAAAATATAAAACCTCAATAAACTACATTTTAAATCAAACAATGAAATAACATAAAAAAGGAAATTCATCTTAGCGCTACACCAAGGAAATATCCATTTACCTTATTTAGAAATCTCTATGTCTTTAGTCAAGCAAAATTCCGTAACGGCATCCAAAAACTTCCTAAAATTATCTGAACTAGAATCTGTGTACTGGTGTCACCACATAAGTTCACAAAAATAAACACTCAAAAAGATCCTCTGTAGTGCCGGTATCCTCCAATTTCAACCGTTATCCTCCAGTTTCAACCCTTATCCTCCAATTTCAACCGTATGCATTTCCTTCCTACAAACAGGACACTTATAATGGCTACTAAGTAAACCTTCATTTACATACCAGTCAATTAATTCTTTTTTTCTTTTCATTCCAAATTGTACAGAAATTCAAATTAATCTTACCACATTCAGCCATTTTACCTTGTAAACCACAAAATAACCAACGTACTTCCTAACCAACATCCAACACACAAGCCCTTACAAATCTTTTCCCATTATTCAAATTCACTGTAATCATGCAACCAATTATGTCATAATAGGGTTTCCATAACATTCAACTACTCAGGTTACCATAAATGAAACAACAACTTAGTGATAATCCAAGGTGCACCCTTAAATGTACTATAACCGGATTCATGGCTAAATATGTCTTGAACTTTATTAGTTCACTTGAATTTTATTAGTTCAAAACATGTAATCATTCATTTTCATTAATACTGCTATATTAATAAGATTAAGAATTAATCATGTGGATAAGTAGCAGTAATGTCACCAAAGAAAAATTAAGGGATGGTATTTTATATTTCTAGAACATTGTGAATGAATAATATTTTTTGTATCTACATATCCTGCCGACTGTAAAACTTCACCAAGCAGAATGGTTTATTGCCAGTTATGGATCAGCA
>KK116219.1:234465-246273 GCA_000611955.2 Stegodyphus mimosarum
ATATAAATTAATTGTTATTGCTGTATATTTTTCTTGTATTAAAAAAAAAAAAAAGGATTAAAATTTGGGACCTTCCTTCTACAGCAATAGCAAGTGTAGGTTTATTTCCCAAAGTTATGAAATCCTACTTTTAAGAAAAAAAAAGTGTATTAATGGATATATGATTAGCTGCATATGGTCAACAAAACAGTAATGAATTGGAATGCTTACTTGTCAAAGGTTTGTACTCATAGTGTTCTGATCAGAACTTCTGATAAAATCAGTTTTCAAATTTTGCACTAATATAGGGGCATTTAGTGGACAACCAATTCTATCTGTTGGTAGAAATCAACAAAAGTCTTCACAAACTGTGCCAAAAGACCTAACAAATTAGTAGAAATCGACGAAAGCCATCTTGTGAAATTCAAAATCAAAGCAGGTCAAATATTAGTTGTTTATTAAATGAAGAGGCATCACTTAGTTCAGAGTTCCACATGAACAATTGACACAACTCTGGCAACTTTCACAATTTGATAATAGCCAACTTCTACGGTCAGCAGGATAATAAGTGCTATATTTTTAAATATAGAAGATAGACTTTTCTTCCAGGGCAACAGAATATTACAAAAATGTCATGCCTTTTATTTTGTTTAGTAATTTTAAAAATATATGGTGCTTATAAGACAATGAAATATTGAGATGTGCCTATTGTTTTTCCAGCAGACCACCAGCGGTATCTTCAATAACTTTTGATGATGTTTCTAAATCGAATGCTATTATTCTTATTTCACAGGTATCTTAATCTCAGGTTAATCAGTTAAGACATCTAAAATTTAAAAATAAAAGACCACAATACTTAATTCAAATGCAACCGGGGGGGGGGGGGGAAGGTGAAAAAGGGGGGGGGGGGGGAATGTGAAACATTAATGCCTTGTCTTGGTGCTACTTGAGCATTGATTTCTTATACAGTACCAGCTATACAGACTAGAACTGAAATGGTTAGCATAAACAGTTAAGGAATATGTAAAAAGAGGACAGCTGTTGTATAATTGAGTCAATTCTGTACGATAAGTTGTAACTTCTTGGATTAATAACTGACTTTTTTAATATAAAACAACTTTACATGTAATTCACTTATTTATGTAGTTCATAAAGGCAGTCAAGTTTTATCATAAAAGTAAAAATTTTAGTGATTTCCTTAATAAGTATTTTATAGTCTGAGAATAGGGAGTTGTCATCTTAGTGAAAATTTATAATTATCAGTATCAGTGTTTTAAGTTTCTGATGACAAATGGCCTTATATGTAAATATGCAGTGGCCTTTGCCAAATATTGATCAAATGATTTTATCATGAGAAACGAATTCAGTGTGTATATAAATATACTGTAAACTGTGTTAAATTGGGCTCTAGTAATCTAGGCAAGTACCAAAATGTAATATTAAATACTATGCTACTAAACAGTAAAAATCAGAGACATATGAAGCTGTAAACCTGTGTGTCATATCTGCCATAAAACGTCTTCACAAGAAAATGCTTTTGAGCAGTTTTGGGAGTTGAGAAACCATTGTTAGTGTACAAAACAAAAGAGCTCAGGAGACATTACAGAAGTTGAAAACATACAGGCTAAGTTCAGTTATTTTCAATTTGAGATATAAAAACTTTGCCTCCGTCCTGTTCCTGCAGAGAATTTCTAATGAATTAAGAAGTAGATCCTGAACAGAAAATGCAAGATTTTTCATAAACATCATCAGAATAGATTTTCTTTAAAATTATTTTCAAAATAAATTTGTGTAAATGAAATTTTGTATTAAATAACATAGTTTTATTACTAATGACATAATTTAGTACTTTTATAAGCAAACAAACAACGTAAACATTAGGGTGCTTTGAATTATGAAATTTTATAGTACATTTTGAAATTTTCAAAGTTCTTATAAATAATAAGGTAATTATTACCTTTTCTCTTTTTTAAGGTTATTGTTTAATTCAGACTTTCAATCCTGAGTTAGTAATAACACATTTTATTGCATCGTCTTGTAAATGGTCTCTCAAATTAAGTGTAGGAAATTTGATTTATAAGGATATATGTCAGAAAAAAAAAATTGTTGGTAAATCAACTCAAAGCTAAGGATGATGGACAAACAGCAACTTAAGATAACATAGTTATTGTTAACCTTCTAACTGCACAATTTTTTTAACAAAATTGCTTCAAAAATTGTGTATTTTTTATTTCATATTTGAAATCTACATAGCAATTTTCTAATTTTGCACTAATATAGGACATTTAGTGGATAACTAACCCTATCTGTTGAACAAAACATGATTTAAAGTTTCAATATTGTATTACTGACAGTTAAACATTGAAACACTATGATATGATTTTAATAGAGGTAAAAAATACATGCTCACGAATATTGCAGGATGAGTGAATTTTTCTGTGCATTTGTGTTGCTTGTAAAAATTGCAGGGTAAGTAGTCAAAGGGTTAAAGATATTACAATTAATTTTCAGAAACAGATAGGCAACTGAATCTGTTCTATCAATAAAGCAAAAATGATGACTAGCATTCTGTAGTCAGTAATCCTTAATAAGGGCTTTTAAACAGCAGACTTTCTAACAATATACTCACATGGATGTTAAAAGATATGTGTTTGAAGAAGTTTAAAGAAAGGCAATGCTTTTATTAAAAACATGAACATTTTAAGAAATACAGGAGAGAGTTTAGGAAGACCATTTCATTTTTGTCAGATTGCTGCATCTGCTGGTTTTATGTCCTCCTGCCCCATTGTTGGAAACTAGGGTTTATCTTCTCGACTCTAGTGTAAAATTGGGTGCCCTTTCGATTGGCGAAAAATTTTGTTCAGTTAAGGCGGTGAAACCCCATTTCTGGTTACCATGAGAGTTTTAACTTGTTTTTAGCTTCTTGATATTTTTAAGTGAAAAATAAATCGATGTGCACATGGACAAAGTCAAAGAAGTGTGCAATGACTAGTTTGTGCAATTCTCTGATTTTTTTTAAGTGAAAATAGGTCGATGTGTACATGGATATGGAGTTTGTGAAATTCTTTGACTTCTTATTTTGGTTTTGTGTAGTGGCCATCTTGAAATTGTGGCTTCCTGGCGCCGATCTTGGCGTCAAAAAAGAATCGCCAAAAAACAAGGAGCACCCAATTGTAAACTTTTACCGTCTTCTCTTCTAACTAAAGAAAAAGGCTTAAAATACTGCTTGACTACTTTTTTTTTTTTCTGTCATTCAAATCTTTACAATCAGTCAGAACATCGTCCAAAACTGCCTTAAACATATATATTCTTTCAGAATTAAAGTTATTTTTAATTACAAGTATTGTTTAAAATAAATGCTAAATGATATTTTCATTTTCTGTAAAAAAACATCTTTAGATTTCTCTTAATAACTGAAAAGGTACTAATAGATCCTTGAGAGAGCAAATTGATAAATCCAAACTCTTGTAAAGCTGGGAACACTTGCACTCTATATTAAAACCACTGAAATTTGAATGAACAGTAGTTCTATTCTGTGCCTGTTCATTAAGGATTTTTTATAATTAAGAAGAGAATATTAGAATCCTCCACCATCTTAATAGAAACAGCATTAGTTGTAAAAAAGTGAGTAGTTAATGACTGGTAAAGAGGTATGCAAAGTCCTCCATTTCCAGCTTCTGGAATGCTGTCAATCAGCTGATAGCCACCTAAGTATTGCCTTCATTGTATAATCCAATCTATTCTAAATTATGTGCCGTGAAGACGACCAGTTTCCTTAAAAAATCTTCCATGAAGGCATCCTCCCCTTAGACAGATAGCTATTGTTTGCTTTGCCATAATTAAATAGCCTAACCAAATTATTTGCTTGAATGGTATATGTTTTTAAAATGGTTTGTTAAATCCCAAGCAATAATTTTCTGGTCAAATTTATACAACACAAGCATTGCAAAATGATCCTGTCACTTCTTTTTATGCTGTTGGGTAAAAATATGAGTGAAGGAATGATTTATGCTGTATTTGACAGATTCACTGGGATGTTTCGATATATAAGGTTTAATGTGATGTAATGTGTTGTTGATGGCGTAATTTTTGTGACTATGCTGCTTATACAATGGTGTGGTGATATCTACAACTTTTATTCATGCAATCTCTAATTTTTTATGGTGTAAAAATAAATTTGTATATTAATGTATTTAATATTATTTTTAGGTGGTGGCAAATGTGATGACAAGGATTTGATATCCTCCAAAAGTCATTAATCTGCAAATGTTTTGTATTTTTACAAATTTTATTGTAAAATTGTGATAATTGTGTGTTACATTTTACTGTTAAAGATTGGCGAAATTTAAGATCTTCACAAAAGGTCCTTTTTCATTTAATTTAGTGTTTTGGACTCTGTGGTGCAATTTGATTTTGCTGGATATGTAAATTTATTGATAATTATTTTAATTAAATCAAAAAAAATGTTCATATTCTTTGTGAAAGTTATATCATAAAATGTAAATTTTAGAGTAACTTGGACTAAATGTATTTAATTTTTTACTATAGTATGGACATATTTTTTGACATGCAATAATAATTTGCAAAATTACAGTAAAAGCTTGACTATTCAGAAAGCTCGGGAAATGTCATGTACTGGTGCGGGAAAATTTCAGATAGTTGAGCATGTAAAGAATGCAATTAACAGTCAAATAAAGGGAAGAAGAATTCTAAAAATAGCTTAAAAAATAAAAACAATCGCCTGATTTGTTATCAGTGTGGATATAAAAAAATCTGAATTTAGTATTCTGTAGGATTTAAAAAAAAAAGAAAATGGATTTTGAACATAAAAGGTGATATATTTTCTAAGGTTTTAAACACATGAAAGCAAAGTATGTTTTCTAATCATGAGAATCCGCCAAACTTTCACCAATCATTCTAGCAGAAGTTTGAAAGAGCTGATTACTCATTATTTAGGTAATCAAGAGATCCAAGTTATGAATACAGCATATAATACAACTTAAATTGCTTGTCAGAATTTTTCATCTTGCATTATCATTGTGTCATGCCTATTACAATGCATTTTTCTTGTACCAGGATCTCGGTAATTTTGTAATTACTTCTGTTTAAGACAGGTCCCAAATTTTAAAGTCTCTTGCTTAATGGTTGAATGCTGGATAGTGGGGCTTTTATTGTAACTTAATTTCCGTTTATTGTTTTGCAGAATTGGATGTTTTCCATTGTGAGACAACATGCACCGAACAGTTTTCTTTAAAAAGATAAGTGCACCAATGTGGTCTATTGGTAGTTGATAAATGTTAATTAAATACATTATTCCTATCTCTCTGAACAATATTCTACTATGCAAAGTAAATATTGTTACTAAAAAGTTGTTATTAGGGTCATTAGTTTTTTTTTTTAAAGCAGGAGACATGAAAAATCTGCAGTTCCTTCGCCGGGATTTGAAACCTTGACCTCTCGAAATACATGTTGAGTATGCTCCCAATTACACCATGAAAGCATGCAGAAAGAAGGGAGAAAATACCTTACAAAGTATTTAAAGTGTATAATTCTATTCCATTATTTCTTTATTGAAATTACAAACCAAAGAGCTAAATGTCTTCTGTGTTTAGAAAAATATTACAACAATCAAAATGAACTGATGAAAAAAAACGTTTTCACTCAATTTATATATCAAGTTGGCACACATATTTTTCTAGGGAAAATGTTTTAGCACATATTGTTTTATGACAGAGAAGGTCTGCAGAATCTTTTTATTTGCTCAGTAAATAACAACTTCATATGGTAATAGGACAACTAAATGTTTTAAATATTTTAATTGAAAATTTTGAACTTTTTTCAGTGTGTAAGTGAATTGAGTCATTGTGCCATTTGATTTTTTGGTTATAATGAACTTATTGTAAATAATGTTTTAAATCTATGTTATTGTGTCACTTGTATTTTAATTATCATAATGAATGTACATTATAATAAAATGTAGTACAAAATACTGTATTTTTATTTATTTCAAATTCTGCTTCATGTGTTTTTAAAACATCTTCTTTTCGGTAGTTCATTACAAAATATACACCAAATTGAAAATGTCAAATTAATAATTTAAGTATACTGTATGAACATGCTGCTGCAAAATTTTTATTTTAAGCTTTTAATCCATTAATGTTGTTCAGTTTTTACTAACATAAAAAATTTTAATAAAACCAAACAATAACCAAATATAAGTAATATATCCAGTAAGTAAATTATTGATCAACAAGACCCTTTTATTTTATTACCATACATGCATTTATTTCAAAGTAATTGTTTCAGTTTTCTGTAAAAATATTTGCTTTATTTTCATAAATCGTTTAAATCTTTGATTTGTGTTTTTGAAGTCTTTTTCACTAAAGTTAGTCAATTTTAGATTTTGATTGAAAATGAGAGTTCACTAGAGCTTCATATCTAAAATTAGAAGTTTCAAAGCTATGTGGAAGATCATTAAGAACAACAAAGAGAAATAAAGAAATGCAAAAATAATTAATTAGTGATAAAACTGAATAAAGTGTAAAAAGAGTAAAAATGTCATGAGTGTAGTAAAAGTGTCAATGAGCATCGCCCACAGAACACATCCCTACAAATCAGTCTCTATGGTACTCATGGAAACAGTTTTTCTTTTTCAAGCAGACTGCAATTTTGCATGTGCCACATTCCCACACTGTTCTTACAGGCTTTTTCTTGGTGCTGCAGAGTGCACATTGTCGTGATGTTATCTTTGATGGCTGATGCTTATTTTCTTGGACAACGGACTGCTGCATCAACTACTGGCTTATGTTTCTTGATTGCCATCTAGTAAGGTACAAGGGAACTTCAGAAACGGTCAGTCTTGAAAACCACTCACACGAGTGAGTAAGACGTTCAATAGAAAATGTGGTTACTGTAGGTAACCACCGCCCTTCAAACAGTTAATTGTAATTGGAGGACTGATAAATTAAACTCATCCATTCTAAAAATTAAATTTTGAAAAAAAGTGAAAGGTGACTAAATTATTGATAGCAAGATATGGTATAGTGAAAATAAAAGAAAGATTAAATAAAATTGTTCCATATTTTGGCTTTTAATTCATGTCGGTCATTCTTTGACCAGATCGATAGAGGCCATAAATATTCATCCTGAAGAGCTAATATTTCAGTATGGGAATTTGCTTCTCAAGTATTCAGATATTTTCTGCTGACTCCTCTAGGCAAGAGACATGTATTTAGTAGTTAATATCCAGGCTGGTTATACTAACTGCCAGGGCCATCTTAACACGTGAGTCCTTGCCCAGGGACCCTATGCTAAACCATTTACATTTCATTTCTATGAAAAGTTGTTCTAGCCTTTTATAGAAATTTTGCACTTATTTGCCTAGAGGCCCATAATGCTGTTAAGACAGCACTACTAACTGTTGAAAGAAATGTTTTATTAGTAACATAAATTTCAATTTCTGTTGCGATTTGATTATGCAAGAAAATACCGGAACTCATCTTACTGTGGGTCTCAAGTGGAATTTCATGACAGGCTTTGAAATTTAAGCCCTGGAGTATGACTACTAACTTGACTATGTTGAAGGAATTGAATGATTGTTTACGGTTTTAATTTTAAAATAACATGAGTAAAAAGGTTAAAGCGTTGCAAGAAAATTTAATTGTCAAGTTTATTGAAATTTTGTAATGTTCTGAAAAGAAAGCTTTGAGACAATTTCTATATACAAACTTAAACAGTCATTTTTGAAAACTTATGTAATATATATATATATATATTAACACATACTTAGTATTTATAACTGTTTAAATTAATTTTGATATGCCTATAATGAATGACAACTAATGATGTAAACTAATTACAACTAATGATGTAAAGTGAATTTTAAAATGTTGCACTGAAAGTCGAAGTTTTAAATGCCAGTTGTAGAAGTACTGTAAAATTAAACTAGTACAAATGTAAGTTTTTGGTCAAAGTATAAGTGCAAAATGCTTTATATAATGAATGTATAGAAAGAAAGTATAGATTGAATGTGTTTAAAATTTGGCTCTTCAGGCTTTACTTAAAAAATTTAAATCAAGGTCTCTTTTAGAACATTAGATGTAGTTTTGTGTTTAAGGAGTTTTCTGAGGTCTGGAATGTAAAGTTCTAACAAATTGTAGCTGTTGTGTAGATGGTAGCATATATACGCGGTAACACAACAAACAACACGCTCAGTTCATTCAGAACAAAATTCGGAGAGCGTGGGGAGCATTTTTATAGTCTCGCTCGCTGGAGATAAAAATTTTCTTTTTTCGTATTACCATTCGTATTACACTATTACCGTTCCTCTCTTTGAAGTCGTTGAGTTTCTTAATCAAAAACTCGTAAATGTTTTACAAAATATGTAATAAAACACAAATTCGATACCAAATTTGGGCTTCCAGATGCCCATATTCGAATGGAGGACTACGTTATTCAAAATTGGATGTCTCTAGGTACTGCTTTTCTTCACAGGGCGAGAAACAGCTTCAATGCAGCTTCTTCATTACTTAATTTCCTTAACTATAATAAGGGCTCTAATATTTGGTGGCAACAATTTGAAAAGTGAACCAACGCAAATGCCAAAACGAAATTAATAGCTCTTCTGGGCTAATAATAAAGGGGATTTTATCGAAGTAGAAAAGCGTGTTGATGTAAGTTTGTAATTCCAGGAATGTACTTGTGGAATAGCTGCATGTAATCCTCTGAAAGTGAACATGCACAAAATATCTTAAAAAGCTGAGAAATGCCGGTGAGGAAAAACTTCTTAGAAATGGCTTTCATCTTTTGTGAAAAATGCCTGTCGTGGACTAACGAATTACATAATCAGTTTTCTGCTGAAAGGACAGAGCATACCTGCCTGGTAAAAAGCAGTTGAACGGTGTAGAGACAGTCTTATTTCAAGGGTAACTTTATTTTTTAGTGTAATTACTAAAGTGGGCCTCAAAATGCTCTGAAATGCCTAAAAAAAGACCGTAAAATGCGTCCAAATGCTCTAAAAACTTAAAACAGGCTTTAGAAGACAAATATACTGAAAAACAATTGCAATGTTTTACGTTTCGCTCGAAACGGACTGCGTCCGCTGTAGCCAAAGTTTTAACGCCCTTCTCATTTACATATTCTGGTCAGAGCTGGATTAATCAGTAAACAAAATAAGCACTGGCTTGGAGCATGAGCGGGTACTACAAGAAGGTGCTTAAGGACTCAAAAGGGCCCCTACGAAAATTTCCCATTGCTCGTTTTACCATGGAGTTTATGGTGCAACTAAACTAGGTCCAACGGAGATGGAGTTAGGGAAAAAACGCATGTAAATCTACGTGGGAATACTAAAATAGTTTCAGAAAGTAGGACCCCTAAAAGGTTTTAATCTCGTCTTACCCAGGTGGAATTATCAGTGATCAGCGACTTTGTTGCTCGACCGCTAGTAGGCTCATCCTAGAGAGGAGTTTTAAGTAGGAATAAGAATCTAAATTTGAGAGAGAGAGAGGATTGGTAAATCTTTCTGGCTATAAAGAAATTCCTCTGCTTGTATCTGACCTGAGCGATATTTTTACTATTTAAACAGCTTTTTCTTTGCGTTAAATACTAAGTAGTTGATCATGAATTGAACAGAATCAAATGCTAGGATATAATTCAATAATCGAATTGTAAATAACTGAATTCCGTGTTTGTGTTATTCCCTTGAGAAGTGGAAGTAAATATGTGTTAGTTAACTTAGTTCTGTATTTCAACAATAAAATTTTAGCCTTTTCTTAGTTCTTTTCTATTCTTCTAGTGTTCTGGTATTGTTAATTTTAAGTCATAGAACTTACTTAGTTTAGGAGAAATTGAGAGTAACATTATAAACTAAACAAGCTTCCTGAAATCCTCCGACAGAGTGAAAGCTAATCTTTGGACAAACATGGCTGTTAAAACGAGCAGGCTCAGGTTACCGAACTCTAATTTTGGATGTCAACGGATTCTCTTTCTCCAGACTGCGAGTCCTGTCGGTGGAAATTCTCGCAGTCGCTATAAGGTAGGAATCGTTGATTTCGTTTAAACGAATAAGCATGGGAATTTGTAAGAGTTCACCTCGGTGCACTTGCAAATCTTAATCCGCGTTATGTTCCAGCCCGGAAGCATCGATCACGTAGTTGGGGAAATGGACAAGCAAACACGACAAAAAGTTAACTACCTGCTATATAGTATCATCGAAAGGGGATGTCTCAAATACTGATGAGCAGGCAAATAAGTCCACCATTTTCTTAATTAGACGTCGATGAAAAAAAAAGAAAAATGAAGGAAAATCGAAATAGTTGGAAAAATTAGATCCCAGGATGAGGGAAGACGGCAACAAAGATGCCATTCCGAAATAGAGTTTATCGCCAGCCAAAAGACACAATGCAAAGAACAGAAGGAAGAGAGCTAGAACAGCAATTTATCTCTTATAAAGCATCAAAATTCCCGAATTTCTTTAAACTTGCTTGAAAGGAGGAAAAAGACAGAAAAACTGCTTCGTAGATAGCTACAGAAAATAAGAAAATTCTAACCCCTCTACTCAAATGGACTAAACTCACCAAGAGAAACCAATGTACACTGCGTTTAAAAATATATATATATATATATATATAACAGTTCTATATCTCTGTTTTACATGTCTCGAAAGCGCAACTTAGGTTATATATTAGATTTATATGTAGCATTGTTCTAACGCACGTATTTTGACACAAAATCGGAATTTTTCTGAAATAACATGCCAATATTTTTCCATATTTCGATTCTACGACTCAAATTATGCCTAAATACAAAATTTTATAAAATCTGGTGCGAAATTTATGGAGAAATTTAAAAATTTAACTTCGTAACATCGTTAGAATAGCATCGTTAGAACATAGGTATTTTGGCAAAAAATGGGGCTTTTTCTAAAATAACATGCCCTTTTTTTTCATATTTCGATTCAAATTATGCCTAGATATTAAATTTTGTAATTTTTCGTAAGAAATGTGCGTAAAAATTCAAAAATTTATCTTGGCGCATTTTTTTTTTCAGTTTGCGCCAAGAATAATTCACTAGGCGAAATTCTTAATTTATGGCAAACTACTTACTTTCTTTTTGATTGATACACGAGCGAAAAAAAGTTCCATCGTTCATTCTTTCAAATAATTTTAACAAAGTGCGTGAACCACATTTTCGTTTTTATCGCTTATAATAAGTACGCCAAATTTCAAAACTCGCCAATATGTAAATTCATGTATATCTTATAAAATTTTGAATTAAAAACTCTAATTTTTTTTTTCAGGAGTGCCAAGAAATACATCTACTTTAAGATAATGTTAAAACATTTACAGGTTATAATTCAAAATTGTTTTCGAAAAATTTGTAAAAATTATTTAAAAATACAAATTTTAAAAACAAATCATAAAAAATGAGCAAACATTATTTGAAATGAATCTAAATTTCGAAATGTGAAGGTAAGAATCAAATAAGTTTATTAAAAAAAGAGATAGTAACCAAATTCAAGTAACATTGAGGAGCTAGTATTTTGAGAGCTAATTTTTTAAAAACTACTCGTGCGAATTTTACGAAACTTGGCAGTTTGGCATAATTTTTGTCAATCGAAATATGGAAGAAAATTGCCATGTCATTTCAGAAAAAGTTCGATTTTGTGTCAAAATACTATATTAGAGCAATGCTATATGCAAATCTAATACGGTTAATCTTCGGATTATGGTAATTTGGCGGTTTTTTGGCGAAAATTTGGCGAGCAACCTTGCTACAGCAACCTGCCAGTTTTTTTGGGGGGGGCGCCATTTTGTTTTCACGAAGTAAAGG
>KK116219.1:252893-284897 GCA_000611955.2 Stegodyphus mimosarum
ATTGTAGTAAACGGTAAAATTATTTAGCCTAGACGAATTTTATACGTCCATGTTATACAACTAGCTCTTTTAAGATCCCCCCCCCATATAGTTATAAATGTCCTGGTTTTTCTGGTAGATTTCTATCTCAAATCTAAAAATTTACTTCATGTTTGCATACTGAAAAAACTTCCTTGAATAAATAGACTCGTTAGATTTCAGACCCGCATACTTCAAGACTCAACTACACTATGGAAAATTTATTTTTTTACTCTAGGAGAGGAAGATGTGGAGATCTTTTCCTCTAATACTTCAGCAAGCGTTACTCATTGTTTCATGTGTAAACCTCAGTTGAGCTTTCGGGAAAGTTATTTCCCAAGAATTAAAAAGAAACGAAACGCATATAAAATAAAAATAGCTGAATTATCTTTGGACACTTCAATTCTTACATTTTCATTACTTTGAATTTACCTGCACCCCATTTCTATTTTAAATATAATTTAATTTAATTCAGTAATTGCTGTTTATTAAATGATAACCGGAATTAATTTCATCTTTCTAGAATACCAATTTCCGTTTTTTATAACTAAAAAAATAGCAAAAATTTCTTAAGAATTTTTTTAAATTATCTAATAGTAAAACTAAGCTTTGGAAAAGAAGTTTTTTTTTTTTTTTTTTTTTAAATCTATAGTTATATCTTAGGTTGTGACTGCTATTAGATTATGTAGGACAGCTTATAGTTATATTCTCCCGTTTAGTCACTTTTTATGCTTTTGTATGACTTTCATTAACAAATGGCTATTCCGCAAATCTCTGAAGTTAATTTGAATTACTAGAACAGGCAAATTTTGTTGTTTATTAGGTTTTTCAGGGCATTTTCGGAAGGCAAAAAAGAAAATTTTTGGACAATGGAAGGATAAAGATGATTGAAGAAACTCGACAGCATAAATCATGCAGCAGAATAATGTTAAAAAGAAGCGACCTTGCGAAAAGAAGAATTTCCAGAGTGAAAAAAGACCAGTGTATACTTAAAACGTGCCTCTTTCGTAAGGCCCCTTTATCTTTCGAAAAATGGCTGGAAGGAAAAAAAAAATTCAAACGCCAATTTTGGAGTTACGCTTATGATGGCGGTATATTAGTCAGCTATTACGATAGTGGGAGTATTCCGAGACCAACATTCTGCAATCCGCATCCATGGAAATAATTGTTTTCAGAAATTATCTAAACTGACAATTACTTTGAAATTTAGGAGTAAATTACTTGTAGTGTATTTTAAGTGTATTTTATTGGAAATAAAGCACACATATTAATTATTCACATAAACTTTTTATTCCATTAAACATTTTTCTTAATGGTTATCATATTATACTCGGACAAAGATATATTCTAAAGCAAAAATGGTTGAATTTTTTACAGTTCCATATAAAATAGCTTAAAACCCATCCTATCTTTTTTACGTATGTTCTTATAAAAATAAAACGTTTCAAACGCAATTGTTATAAAAATAAAACGTTCACTTTTTTCTTTCTTTCTTTTTTTACCCCAAAGAGGCGTTAGTGCAGAAGGGCTATTAGTCTTAAAACGGCATTCTGCTGTGAAAGACTATAAACGGCTGTATCACTTTTCAAATTGCTGACACCAAATATTATCGCCCTGTATTATATTTAAGGAATTAAACAATGAAGAATCTGTACGAATGTATATATGTTTCTAGTACTGTGAGGAAACGACGTTACCTAGAGCCATCAAATTTTCAATAGCGTAATCCTCCACAAGAACATGGGCACTTGGAAGCCAGAATTTCGAATTTCGGATTTGTTTTGTTATCTATTTCACATTTTGTAAAACTTTAATGAATCTTTGATTAACAATGGCTGTACGGGAAGAAAAAAAAAATCTCCAGCGCGCGAGACTGTCTATCAGAAATTCTAAAGATATGCTGTTTTAAAGTGTTTTCAGCGCAAAGGGGAGTTAGCACGACTGCTCTCGAAACGTGTATGTGTAAATGAAAAAATCTGATGTGTACACTACATGACTTCCTTGTACGGAATTTTCAATTATACGCATTTTCCCCTGCATTTTATTTAAACTTATTGAACTGAATTAAATCTACTTCGTCGATAGCGCATAAACCACAATAGAATAAATGCGCTTTTTAAAATTCACTACATTAATTTACCATGGCGATACTCTGGTGTTAGGTTCACTTAACAGCGTTACATCTCCTTCATTTCATAACTCGGAATGCAAAAAAAAAAAAAAAATTATATCATCTGAAGAATTATCTAATCGTTACTATATGTTCTATTCAAATACTATAATAAATCTAAAACGATGTATAAAAGGAATTAAAGAAATAAAAATTAATTAATTAGTTAATTAATTAATGAGCATGCGCTACTCGTAAACATTCTCCTCTGTCCGAAAGAGTCTTTTCTACGACAGTATTTTCTGCTAATATGAAAAACTTATTTCCTCGAATTTCTTTACAGATGTATTTCTCATTCAGTTAATTCAGTTCTCACTTCGTTGCAAGGCAAAAATAATGAAAACACAAAATATCTTCATCAAAAATTTAAAGATATAGAAAAACATATAACACAGTTAAAAAAATTCAAAAAAAAATTCTGCAATTAAAATTACAATTTTAAGCGAAAACAAGCAATTCGGCCAACGGGCAAAAAGGCAGATTTTTCGGAGCACAAAATCGAAAGTTTACTTTTGGTCTCACTCGACAAAAAGACAGTGAAGACGTACAAACTGATTTAATTTGTTCTGGACGCTATTCTGAATCAATATATGGGATAATTTAGTAACTTAAATGATAATTCCAGAATGGATTAAGCATAATTGAATTCGCAATAAGAAAAGAAGGCGTTAATTTGTTGTTGAGAAGCTTAGTTTCTCTAGATTGGCAAGAAATCCACTATTCTGTTAAGTTTCAAATGTAAACAAATATGGCCACTTTGATGAAAAATTAGGCTTAGACGTACTTTTAAATTATTGATAATTCTACTACTATAACATGCAGGTTAACTAAAGGCATAAGAACCTTAACCCGGAAGATAAGAACAACATAATTCAATCATTTTTAAAGCAAAAAAGTGCACAATTTACAAACATATAAGAATAAAGAAACTGAGATCACTGAGCCGAGTAACAGAGTGGATATCTATACTTTTGCTGCTGTCGATTGCAAAGAAAATAAGAGGTGCACATCTACATTTTATAGTAGTCCTACATACACAATTTCAACGTTCTGAGGTTATTCGTTTCTAAGTTATGTGAGATACATACATACATACAGGCGTACGTACGTACAGACGCCACGAAAAAAATCTCTTCTGTATCCATTTTAAATCAGTTTTATAATTGGTTTGGAGAAATAGAGTCCTTTATTCTCTCCTTAGGTACAGATGACAGGTGACGGAGGACGGGGACGCCTGACGTGTGACATAGGCAAACAGGCATGTGTCCCGCGCCCTCCCCTATTTAGAAGCAACAGCTCCCTGGAGCCGCAGGAGGCCGCACCGAGAGCCTGTAAAGATCTTGAAAATATTGACATGGCCATACAAGGGCAGATGGTTACATAGGATGTTTGCTTGACAAAGGTACATATACATCACATATGAACACATACACGAAAAAAAAAACTAGCAACACATAAATTACATACATTAGCACATACATAAACGCATAAGTAAACACATATGATACATATCTAAAACACATATAAAAATACATTTAAGACAGATATAAAACACACAGGAAATGCACATTTATAGTTGATACAATAATGTGCGTAAATACATTTATACGCTGCACTAATACACAATAAATACGCATAGAGTAAACACATTACAATACACATTATACGAAACATAACAGTACATGATACAAAGTACACACAATACGACATTAAGCAGCATAAAACATATATAGACATTGCTAAGCGCTACATTACTGCTACAGTTACTCTACACATTACATTATTCATACAGTTAAATACAGTAATACACTCCCAGTTGTACAGTATTCGTTGGTACAGTTAAACGTGCGAAGTGACATTATTATAGTACTTACAATCTGCCTGGCGCAGAATGTACACGATACCCACAAGTGAAACACTTGCAGTATACAGCATGTAGCATGTGATGTTTCACAGTTTGTTAAGGCAGAATGCAGTAACTGAGACTATTATGAATAGCACTGTTTTATAATGGGAGGCAAAGGTCTTGGCCATAGGCCTTAATGGTGTTGACGATTTTGCACACTGTGTTGATTGCCGCCTTATTTTTAATTATAAATTTGTGGAAGGCTGGTAAATTCGTGGGTTCCGGAAAATGGTACTGTTCCGTGAGTGGGCACCGGAAGATATAGTGATCGGGTGTCCCCTCTTCACCGCATACACAGTGATCCGTGTTAGAAATAGTGCGTCTGTTGAAGTAGTCCGGGAAGGGACCATGCCCAGTTACAAAGTTAGTAAGTGGAGCAATTGCTATGAGTCTGTCCGTTGTCACCGTCGGTAGAAAGCCATACACTCTTCTTCCTGTGTCTCCATGTTCCCATATTCTTTGCCACCATTGGACTGCTGCGCCTTTGAGCAGTCTTTTAAGATGGGAAGGTGGCGCTGGAACAGTCATGGGGCTTGCGTTGATATTTGAGGCTGCCTCTTTGGCGAGTACGTCCGCTGCCTCATTACCTGTGTTGCCCTCGTGAGCTTTGACCCACGTCATGTCCACGTGTACCTGTGAGTTATCCTTTAAGAGTTGTTGAAGGCGGATGATCAAAGGGGAAGCATGGTTTTGCTTGCCTAGGGCTAGCAAGGCAGACATGCTATCCGTATAGAGATATGCTTTTGAGATTTTCCGGCTTATTAGATATTCAACAGCAGCAGTAATTGCTATCACTTCGGCCTGAAAGACGCTATTGCTGTCACCTAGGTGGCCTTTCCAATGGTTTAATTCTTGGCCTTGCTTGTAATGGAGAAAAGCACTGCCAACGCCTTCAGCATGTTTAGAACCATCAGTGTAGAGTGTATGGCTGCTGATGTGCTGTATTTCCTTGTTGTTCTGCTGCGTGATGTGGGTGTGGATATGCGCTGGTTGTGTATGCAGCGGCGTCCTGGGGTGCTCGTAATGTGCTGGACTGTAAAGAGTACCAGCGAAGGAGGCGTCTTTCCTCAGGTGGATAACTCTTGTATATGTCGAATCTAACTCAGCCTGGATGTGTAGAGGGACTATACCTGCTAGAGTTAGGGCAGAGCTCGTGGCTGTTGTGCAGTATGTCCTGCAGATGCTTATGATAAAAGGGCGCTGGAGTGATGTTAACTGCTTTATTTTCCTTGTTGTCATCGGTTGAGCCCAATTGCAGCTGCGTACAGCGCAATCTTTTCCGCCACCGTACGATAAAGCACTTTTTGAATGTGGGATTTAGTCCCCAATTCCTTCCTTGAAATTTCCGCGTCGTTCTGGCAATAGCGGAGGTTTTTGCTCTCATTTGCTGCAAATGGGGCACCCATGTTAGGCCAGAGTCCCAGACCAGTCCTAGGTACTTCTGTGTATCCGTGAATTTAATGTTGCGGCCAAGTAACCGAATACAAGGACGACGTACAGGCCTCGTGCCTGGTCTCGGGATAAGGAGTGCAAAAGACTTGGTGATAGAAATCTTCAGTGGTGATAGAATCTGTCCTTAGGTCTTTAGGTGGTGATAGGTCCTTAGGTGGTGATAGAATCTGTCCTTGGTGATAGAGTCTGTCCTTGGTGATAGAATCTGTCCTTAAGTACAGATGTCACGCAAAAGCATTGTTAAATTGCATTCGATAGCGGTCAAAATGGATATTTTCTTTGAAATATGATACACGAAAATTTTCGCGGTTACAACTATACTACGTGTCGTGAGATCCAAGAATTCATATCACTGTCATAGCACATAGAGTCTTCCAACGAATTACTGCTAAACTCCGCATGGCCAACATCCTGGATGTAACATCCGTTACACATGGGGAAAATCACGAAAACCAGCCGGCCCGTTCGCGGGAGCGTAATGGCAAACAGCACATTGAGTTAATCAGTGTTAACGAATTTCGCTTACTGCACATGCTCAATAGTGTACCGTTGGCGTAGGAGAAAATACTGGCGAATAAAAGTAAACAACCCTACACAAGCCTGTTCGTCATGTAGGCCTTAGCGACTCTACGATTGCAATACTATGGACACTTTTTTGTGCTTATTGCACTTGCTTCTGTTTCATTTCATTTTGGTTTATTTTGTTCATAAACATTACATTTAGTATCAGTTATTTGTAATAATTTCTTTGGCTTTAATTCAGTAATTTAAACTAGATAGATTCCTTAAGTTGTTAAAGTATTTATGAATGGAACGCATGGTAAATAATCGATTGCTTTTATTCCTCAGAAGTACAATCAATAAACATTCAGCTCAAGTACGATCAATAAACAACATTATGTAATGTTTTCTGTTTTGTAATCCTTCTTAAACGAAAATTTGGGGAGTTTACAATCGATATTTACACTCTAAGTAATGAAGCAATGTACAACCTAGCAAGTTTTAAAACCCCGAATTGTTTACGTCCAGATAACAGAATATCAACCATATACTATATTTATCTTCTTTTAAAATGACGCCAAAGTCGTAATTGCGCCAAATTATCTTCTGGGAATGCGCAGTGTGCGTAATTCGTTTAACATTGTTCAACTGAATGTGCGGTCTGCCATTACGCTTCGCGAGATTCGAACCTCGCACCGAACTACCAATGTTCAGCGATTTTACCACTCGGCCGCTTGTTACCAACAGTGCCTTATTAAGACTATTAGAGGTCCTAAGCAATTAAAGGGTTTTGGTGCCCCATATACATTTGCGCAATTTTTTTTTCTTATAACCCGAAATAATAGTCATTAATCATTTCTCACAAATCTAATTACGTGAAATATAACTTCTCACTCACAGCTTAAACTGCGTCGGAACCCATCGGAGTCTGGTTCTAGTTCTTCATAATTTTTTAGATAAATCTCAATTCTAGGTGGGTTGCACCGGAGATTTTAAGTAACAGGGCTCCGGCACTTCTTTTGTGTAACTGAACCACAATTTCAGTAGGAAATTCTTTGGATCTCGAAAATTATTTTAATAATAAGCCTGCTTTAAAAACCGAATCTAACTCCTGAATGTATGCCTGTTTTTTTCTGGGGAACAAGTTGTTTGATTATTAAGATGAGAAACCAGGAAAGCCCCCACCCACATGTCAAGGGTTTATTCTCCAGGAAGTGCAAAGACTTTATGACGGAGGGTAAATTTTTCGTTCTCGGAAGCACTAGAAGTGAAACTTTTAGGAAGGTTGTAACCAAATACGGGGGACAAAAATTACTTCTTGTACAGAATCTCTCAGTCTACAATTATACGACTTGGAAGAAATTTTTTATCCCTGTCACATTCTGCTTGAGAGCTAAAATTACATCGGCTGGACTACATCTTCAAAACGTTTTGTGCTCTTCTTTTTTTTTCAAACCTACAAACTTCAGTTAAATTTTCCCGTTATTATGCTCATTCGCTCCAACTTTCCTTTCTCCTATCGCCGGTAATCCATTGCTTGTCCTTCATCAATCTCCTCCCAATACCCCTTCCCCAAAATCACGTTTAACTCCCGTTCATCGCAACGTGGAGGTACTCTATGCAACCCAGTGTAGGGGTTATCACGGCCAACTATAGGAATAACTTTTCCGTGGAATTTTCATGCTTTGTTTCTTCCCAACGTCTTTAAGGTATACAGAAACGTGCTTGCCAGCTTTGTCATAATTTGACTGGCATCCTGTAGCACAACATTTGATCTGGCATTATTGATTTATAACTAATAATGAAAAGTAAAACAATTTAAAAATTTCTTATTGACGATATGTACAAGAGTTGTGCACAACTGGAACGACAGCCACATGCACGTTCTGTACAAATATCACACTATTCAGACGGAGTTCGTGACGTCAGATCACATGACTTTCAGAGCTTATGTGGTCGCTCTTATTGTTAGCTGTAAATTCCTCCCACCAATAATGCACACTTCCTTGTTAGTTCTTAAATTCAAGCGGATCTACTTGTATTTTTACTTCATTGTACGGAGTAAAAAGGAAGTATTGTAATCGCGAAAAACTATACGCGAAAAACCGCGGGTACCTTATTTAAACGAAAATATCTATTTTGACAGCTATCGAATGCAATTTAACGATGTTTTTGCGTGACATCTGTACATAAAGACTGTTTTTCCCCCAAAAAATTATGAAACTGATTTAAAATGGATTCTGAAGAGAATTTTTCGTGGCGTCTGTGCGTACGTACGAACGTACGTATGTATGCATGTATCTCGCATAGTTTAAAAACGACTAGCCTCAGAACGTTGAAATTTTGTATATAGGACTGATATAACATGTAGACGTGCACCTCCTATTTTGATTGCGATTGGCCGCGCAAGTTTTAAACAGCTATTGCTTAAAAGTACATTTGATACTGTAGTTCAAGAGTAAAAAAATTACACCATACTAAAATAATAGTACAAAACTAAAAAAGTAAAAGAAACCGAAAAATTGTAAAAACTACAAAGGAGGAGAAAAAATCTATCAAATTAAAAATTAATAATATTTTAAAAAATTGATGTAAAAAACCAAAAACATTTCTAATACACAGAAAAAATTCAAGGAATGGCAGTAAATGGTACATTAGCCTAATTCGATGTTTAACACGGACTTATCAAGGGAAAAGCGGGATAAAATTAGAATCCAGCTAACACCATTAACGCGTTTCGTCGAATGAAAACAAAGAGACTGAAAGCGGAAAACTTTAAACGAATAATCAAGTTAAATTACATTAACTCAACATAGTAAGTCTCAATTGTTCCGTTTCTTTTCCCCACGTGCCTGCCAAAAAATTGCAATTGTAAAACTTATGAAAAGTGTTAGAAGAATAATACAAGAAAGCCTAGTTAGGCTAATTTACAAATTAAAATAAATAGCTAAAAAGCCAATCAAAATCAGTGAAACAACCTTGTATTTGGCGTACATTTATTAATCTCTATTCTCTATTCTAGCTGAAAGGCCATTAGTCAAAAAATACAAATTTTAAGGGAGAGCCCTTCAGCTAGAAAATCTCAAACTTTTAAAAAAATATAAAATAGAAATACAGTAAATTAAAACAACGCAACAAAATGGGTCTTGCAAAGACCACAGGCAAAGCAAATGGAAAGAAAAAGAGTATATATACACTCTGTTATATTGTCAGGACTGAGTGTTCGGTGCATATTCTTGGCGAACATCTTCGTGTAAATCTTAAGTCCTGATCTTGAACAGGGAGCTGAATGCAGCTATGTTCTGTGGTAGAATACTGTGATCAAGTTGTAGACGAACTGCACTTTAGAGGGATTTAAAATCCTCTTTTATTAAACCACAATTATATACAGCCGCTTCCCAACTCGGGAGGGATACAGAAAATAATGACCGCCACTTGGATCTAAACTGAACAATCAGATAATTTAAACTAAAACTAAGTAGAAATTAAGTAGTCTTTGCTCACAGAGCTATGAACGCGAGGTTGGCCTCTATGCTAAAGGGTGCGTAGCAAGATCTAACTAATACTGACGCAATTAGAATTACTTCAATAAGTAATAGCGTAACAGCGCTAAGGCTTAGAATTTAAATACTAGCTAGTCAGGCGAACGTCGAACAGAGTAGCAGTGGTCTGAGACTAAAAGCTCTTTCACACTGAGAGGTTCCTACCTACCGTTTAAATAGAAACATGGCTCCACTTCAAATTAGCATAAAGCTGAAACGCGCGCTTATTCTAACGGGAAGTTGAAATAAAACCAGATAGAAAAAGGCAAATTAAAATAAAACTTTGTTAGTTTAACTAAAACCTTAAAATATCACAATATCTCACAGCAGTTATATTTTTAAACTACTAGAATACAAACAGAGAAACTAATTCGATCTGACAGTGAATTCGCTACAATCAATAACAGAACCAAGTAAGCATTAGTTCGCTTAAAGCAACTACACAGCTGAGAAGTTTTAATTCCGCTTTTATAAGCTTTTTAATTAAGCACGACAATGTTCTCGTAAAATCTATTTTCTCGATGAAAGGGATTAGAATTTCAGCGCAGACGCACATCACGCGCCCCTGTGGTGCCACTTCAAAGCGCTATCTAAGGCTTGGAATTTTTGACGATTTCAAGTTCGGCAATTCTGTTTTTCTTGTGGTTTTTTTCAAAAAACCGATCAATTATGCCTCGTAATAAACAGCGATCATCGTTTGATCAAATATCCGAGTTCGACAGAGGAAAGATAGTGGCCTACCGAGAGTGTGGATTATCTTTCAGGGAAATCGGTAGTCGTGTTGGACGAAACCAAACAGCTGTAATGTGCATATGTGATGGACCGACGTGTGATGACACGATGGACCGACGTGTTCAATCGCATCCGCCTCAGTGCACTACTTCACGCGATGACAGGAACACTGTGCGCATGGCAGTGACGGATCGCTCAGTCATATCACGAACATTCAGTCTGTAAAGCATCACCCAGTGTCTGCACGTACCATTCGACGCCGTTTACAGCAGAGTGGTCTGTCCGCAAGACGTCCATTGCTTCGTCTACCCTTGACGCAGAACCACAGACGTCTCCGCTGCCAATGGTGCGATGAAAGAAGGATGTGGACTGCAGAATGGAATGAAATTGTCTTTACTGACTAGTCACGCTTCTGCCTGCAACACCACAATGGTCAAATTCGAGTCTGGAGACACGGTGGAGAGAGGATGCTGAACAGCTGCATTGTGCACCGCCACACTGGTCCTGCACCAGGTATTATGGTATGGGGTGGTATTGGATATCACTCTCGCACTCCTCTAGTACGCATTGCCGGTACTTTAAACAGCCAGCGCTACATTTCCGAGGTGTTGGAGCCAGTTGTCCTTCCTTACCTTCAGGGCTTGCCCACAGCCATATTTCAACAGAATAATGCGCGACCACATGTGGCACGCATTGTCCAAGGGTTCTTCGTCAATCGCCAGTTTGAATTGCTTCCCTGGCCGGCTCGCTCTCCGGATCTTTCGCCGATAGAAAACATATGGTGCATGGTTACTGAACGATTGACCCGGATTACATCTCAAGCTGCCACACCAGATCAACTTTGGCAACGTATGGAAGCTGCTTGGTCTGCTGTATCCCAAGAATACATCCAAAGTCTCTTTGAATCAATGCCGAGGCGTGTGGCAGCGGTGATCTCCAACAATGGCGGCTACTCTGGTTATTGATTCTGGAAGGAACCACACTTCACAGAAGTCTATAAATTCGTTTGATACTTGGTCAACATGTTATCTACTAAAAAAATTTGTTGTGATATCTCTTGTCTTTCTTGGTGTTGCAATTTGGGTGGCCAGTAATGTAAACAGCTAAATAAATACAAAATTCTTAACAATATTATATTACATTATAGAGTTTATTCAGGACTTAAATTCAGCCAGAGTTAGGAAAAGCTATTCTTAGTTCTATAGGGTTCTATTTATTTTTACTAATCATTATTTTATTTTGTGTGCCTATTCTGAGTTATCTTATTTCCCTCACGTTTCTTCGGCAGGATGTAAATGAGTTAGGGTGAACGAGAATATTTAAACTGTTGGAGGGAAAAGGTTAGACAGAGCGTGACTTCGCTATTGTGAGTGCACGTTGTTAGTTTCTCTCAGCTTGTTAGTTTCTCCCAGGCTACGAATTCTTGCTGCCAATTTATTATCCTGTCGATGAAGGTCTCTGAGTCAGCCTGTTAGGTGAAACCGAATTGTGTAGTCTCAGACTACTGTTTACCTTTGAATTTAGTGTTATCTTTTCTTTTAAGTTCTCGCCGCAATTGGTTGGTGTTTTGTAAGCATTTAATTCCCCTCCATTTGTTAAATATTTTGTGTTCAATAAAAGGGTCTTTTTTACCCTTCCCTGGTTGTGCTCATCTTCAAGCCTGTGGGAGAATTCGCAAGGATCAGGTAGATCTAGTCGTATTTTATGATAGCTAAGCGTATTCGATCTTACAGATCTTCTCCTGAAATTGTAATTCCAGCTGCACCCGCAAACAAAACGAGACCCTGTGTTTTATTTTATTATTTAATTATTCATCATTAATTTAATAATTTATAAAACTTTGGTTATCTTATTGAAATTTATTGAATTTTAATTGTTTATTACGTTATTATTTTAATAGTTATTTTATTTATTTACCTTAATTCTAAATTTTTATTTCTTTGTTGTTTTGTTTTTCTTTCCCTGACGGCCTTCTGTAGCGCTCCGGCAGTTCTAATTTTAGAAATAAAGCCCTGTCCCCACAAAAGTCAGAAACGAGGTTTCGTAAATGAAAGTAGCTGCACAAATATCGAGGGTGACGTAGCTTGCAGTCTTTTGAGTGATGTTATATGAGACGAAAAACTGATATAACTATCTGTAAATAATTTGTGTTACCTGTTTCTAATAAACGGATAATTTATACCAAGTAATTATTTCCTTGGGAGGTCCTAATTAACACACGCACTCACAAATACGCAAAAGATCATTTCGTTTGGAAAATGAACGCAAGACATTCATTTATACAGAAACGTGTCACCAAACTACTATGTAATCAAAAATAATTTTAACTTTAAAAAGAATTATTCATTCTTGAAGTATATGAATATATCCTTCATAATTCTCTTCCATGGTCTGATCCTTTTTTTTAGCCCAAAGGGCGATAGTCTAGAAGGCAATCCATTTTTTCCGCTGTACCATTAGGAATTGGATCATAGTAGTCGGTATTAGAAGCTCAAAGTTGTTGACACATGATCTTCACCGCTGTTGTACCCGGTGATAGGAAATCAAGAGGGCTAAAGGCTTTTACTGATTCCTACAATATTTTTCACTTTGCAAGGTCTTCTTTGGCAGCTAATAGAGTCTTAAATACAGGAGCATTCCAGAGTAAATCTCAGTATAACCTCAAAACCTTAGACGTTCATTAGGCATAAGTTCCAGATCAGGTTAACCAATTCCGCGGTTCAACAAATACTGGCTTAAAGAAAGGCAACAACATTTAACTTTTAACATCATTTAACAACAAAAACTTCATTTAAAACTCGTGAGCATCGACACTACATCATGCAAGGTAGTTGAACCTACGCACAATATAGAATTTAGGGACTTTCCCACTAGTAGGCTTACATGAAGCATCGAACAGCACACGCAGTTTTGTAGTAGCTTAAATACGGAATGATATGGAAGTTCGCAAATATTTTTAGATAAACCGATTTGTGATTTAACTAGACTCATATTGATCCATTTCTTCCTATCCAGCCATAAATTTCTTACATTCCAAACTAGGATTTTGTTTTAATTTGCGTTCGATGGTAAATAAATGCGAAACTGCTGCTTCTTTTTTGTTGTTATGCTTCTCTCTTGTTCTTTTTCTGTTGCTTCTCTTACTCTAATTTTTCAATTAAATCTTGAAAAGGAAACCTGATGACGAATCTATCGTCTGAGTTGACTTAGGCAATTATCTTGAAAATGCCTTTCATGATAAATTTAGTACGGTAGCTATATAAGGTAACTGGAACTTTATTATCAGAAACTGAGTTTTCAATGCTTCCATTCAGAATCCAGCCAAAAGTGTTTTGGGCTGTTATTGAATCTTTAATCATGCCTGGCAACAAAAGTGGAAAGAAATAATCGCTGCCAATAATATTACCAATTTATTTCCTCTTATCAAACTCATAATCAGCTAAAGTAATGGAATCCATGAATAGTTCATTACGTTCATTACCGTTCGATGGAAGGAGGGAGGTTAACTTACTTAAAACATAAGCCTTAAATACGAATTCCTTCTCGGAATTAAATTTTGGAATCATGGACAGTTTGACCATTCCTTTAGTAGTACCAGAATTTTTGCTGTTGAACTCTTAACAGAAATTCGGGTGTAACATCTTCGCAGGACCAAACGTTGTGCACAAGACTCCGAAATAAAACTTCATTCGCAACCGCTGCTCAAAAGACAGAACAATTACGCTGTTTGCCAAACGAATCGAGCACGAGAATGATTTCTGTAGGAAGCAATACCACTTTCTAGTTTGGTTTGGTTGGTTTATGTGATTATATCAAAGCCTCGAGTGCTATCTGCCTAAAGGGAGGGATGCCTTCGTGGAGGACTTTCAAAGGGAAACTGGCTCATATACACACTACACATGGGAAAAACCACAAGAACGCCCATACAGCTAGACCGTTCGCGAATACAACTTTCTGATTCTTTCTAGCAGAACAGCATGCTATATCAGAACTTAACTTGAAACATAACTAGAATTTGAAATCACAAATGAATTCCCTTCAACCAAAACCGGTTTCGCATTTTCATGAAGCAATGTATTATGTTTTTGAGAGCAAATATTACGTTTAAATATAGAAAAACAGCTACCAAAATGATGATTCAGGCAATTAAAGTACAAATTATACTTTTTCACTAGATTTTTTTTCTTGATATTCTGTTTAATTCTTTAAATTTCATTTACCTGCTTAAAGAATGGATGCCATTACAGATTGCACTTAAGTTCTTTATACTGGCAAGAAATAGTTTTAGCTCTGGCTCTAGCTTTACACTTGAATTAGAAGCAACATTGTAACTATTTTGGTCCTTCCCGAAAGGTTTCCTTTTACACTCCAAATTACAAATTTCAAGTGAAACACATTTATCACTCATAATTCCAGGAAACCATCAAACATAGGAAAGTCACTATTAATTACGTTTTGAGACCATGAATAGCGAGTCTCAGGATCAAACTTTTATAACAACTTAACTATTAACAGGGGTCTGCGAAGCGTTTGCGTGCTGGGAATCTGAACCATAAACTACCTTATCATCGGAAACATCCGCCAACCGCCTTAGATTTGTTTCATTATAATTGTTATATTATATTATACATTATTATCTGTTGATTTCATCTTGAAAATTCCATGAGGGGAGTTAAGTTTATGAATTTATATAAATATTTTATAAACATTAATATTGGCCGGTGCAGAGAATGGCCAGGTCTGTAACCTTGTGGATATTTAAAACTTTATTATTTTTGTCTGCATTGAATCTTATTATTCTAGTTTTTTACTTCGTTCTAGTGTAATTATGCACATTTCATTTGGACCAATTGTATATCGTTGCTGATTTTTATGGGATAACTGAAGCCCTACAGTTTCTTTACGGTTCTAATAGTTTTCATGCGGTTTTGGCCAATTAGTAACCGCACAATTTTATTGCTTTCCTACACTGATTTTTAGGAGGATTTGGCCAATGAATATCTGTACAATAGTACTGATCTTCTTTACGGATTTTTACGAGGATCTGGCTTACGAGATTTTGTCTATGGATTTATTCTGGTACCTGGATTATGGGGACCCGTACTCTTATACAAGTTTTTTGTGTTTGGGCATCCGTATTGTTTTTTTTATAACCAGAGGTGACCGTAGGCCGAATCAAAGTGAAGCATTTTTATTCATCTTTACGGAGACCTTTAAGAAGAATCTCGATGGAGGTAATTTAGCTAACAGCATTTTATTTAAATGAAAAAATAACTCAGAGTGTGAAAAAAACTAAATTTATCCCAAAAAAGTGTTAAAAATAGATTTAAAATTAATGCTTGGAAAAATTATTTCCTAAAATAGGACTTTGCATTAATTTTCCAAGCAATTAATGCTGAAACTATTTAGTATGCATGCGTGATACTCGTTAACTTCATAAAATACGAAAAATATTATATATCGTTGAAATAAAAATAGAAAATTGTACATTACGTTAAATTCGGACGATTCAGACTCTTACGATTTTATCAGTATAAAGAACGATCTCAAGAGAAAAAATTTTGCATTTTGTGTATGTTATATTCAATAATTTTTCACGAAGTTTAATACTCTTACTACAAATGTCCCGATGTGTTCGAGCTGAAAAGACCCTTTAAGACCAACAATTCGTCTCAAATGTGGTTCCCGAAAATAAGGAACACAGCGTGGTTCTTTGGGTGGGGACTTCTGTCTGTTTGTAACATGAATAAAAACCAATTTCCTTTAGAATTCCGTAACGAAGACATTCGGCCCACCAGCGGCCGAGCGGTAAAGTTGCTGAACACTGGTAGTGTGGTCCTAAACTCGAATCCCGGCGAACAAGCTGGCTGCATGGACGATTTCGTGGTTTTCCAATGTATAACATGTACACCAACCAGTTTCCCTCAAAAAGACCTCCACGAAGGCATCCCTTTCCTTAGGCAGATAACCCTCGAGTGCTTAGCCATAATTTATTAAACCGAACCAAAACATGAAGACATTCTTTCCAAAGCTCTTAGTCTTCGCATATTTTGCCATAATTTTCAAGATAATCAGCTAACCAGTTTTACCACTGTAATATTAGCCATTTTCTTAACAATTAACATTTGTTTTATGGTTCTATTTCTTACTTTCCCAACTGATTGCAGAAATGTAAAAAAGTAAGTTAAAAGATGTAACATTTAAAAAAAATGTGAAAATGAAATCTTACTCAACGTACACCGCCTTCCTAAAAGTATTTAATTGGTATTTATATTGTATTAATATTTTATTATTGGTATATCAGTATAAAAAGATTATCACATAAACTGAAAATTATCACTGATCTCTCTAACACCTCCTGAAATCCTTGATGGACCCAGGTGGAAGAACTTAACCCTAATGTCTTATAGAATAGTCCAGGAGTTGATTCGCCAATATCATTCGATTTGTAAGAGGCAATTGCTGATAATTTCAAAAGAAATTTAAACTTCTGTGAATTTGTAGGGAATTAATTTTTCTTAAGTAAATTTGTTTTAGTTCAAGGTGAGTTATGTTGTAAAGGAGCAGGACCCGACTAAAGGAGTCTAAGACCTTCCTTGTTACACCATTATAAATCTCTCTGTGCTTCTCAGAAATCTAAATCGGCATTGAGAAATCGTTTATAATTCACTTCATTAGGAAATGGTTGATATATCAGTCCTTTAATTAAGATTTCTTGGTCTCAGCAATATTTGTTATCTTGACGACCTGGTTTTAAACTCTTTCGCACCGAAAAGTCACTAAAATACAATTCACTCCTTATTTCTCTGAATTCCATTTTTTCTATTGATAATAATTTATTCGTTTATAAGGCAACCATGCGTTTCATATGCAGTTAAGACTGTCCAGTGTGCACTCAGGCTCGTAATGCTTCTAAAGTTGAAAATATTCTTAGAAATATTGTTGCATGCTTACGGGTTCGTAATAGATTGAATACACACAATTCAGATGATAGATTGATAAAATTTATTTAATCGAAAGAAACACTTCAGAGTTTTGTAAGTTTCCACAAAAATAGTCGTACAACTCTTCACAGTGTCACAGAGTACGATCAGTAGCTACACTTCAAACTACTAAGAACATCAAAACAATGCAATCAAAGCGCACTTAAAGAGTAAAGTTAACCCGGACATATCTCAGTACTCCGAACTCACGCTGAACTAACAACTGAGAACAGATGCTCTCTTCCGTCTTATATAGTTTTTCCCTGGCCGCTGAGAAATATCTAATACTTCTGGAAATTACTGGAAGATATATGAGTGCCAGATGTGGTTAAAGCTACATATGAAATCAATTACAGATATTCCGTTACAATATTCATTACAGTTACACAGGAACAGGTCAAAATGCCGCCAAAGGGTTGCCAAGTTGAAATCGGACGGCCGTAAGTGAAAGTTCAAAGGCACGATGTCTAACATATAGGTCTAAAATTTAAAAAAAAAATTGTCAGTCATAAAATTCTCAAACCCCATATATTTTTGCAATTCCAGAACTTAAAAACAAAAACCAGGATTGTCCGTGCTAATTCCGGACGTATGGTTAAGCCACTCCTTTCGTTAACTAGCCTTTTCTGTCTTGAATTTTCCCTTTCTGTCTAAAGTTTTCCTGCTCAGCTGCTTTTCTATTGTTGCAAGAGGAAAAGACTAGAACATTAGCCATTTCAGATGCATTGGAAACTAGCTTTCATGTACCCGCGATTCATGTCTCATTCGAAGTCACACAAGTCTTTCGTTATACCAATCTTCATACTAACCAATATGATCACTGTTCCATTTCAAGATGAACCTGACTTACATAAGCATTTCCTGACTATTGAGACTTTATTGGCAAAGTGGCACAAAAAACTGTTGTCTCTAATATTTTGCCCACTTTTAGTGTATTTGCTGCGGATAAGCTCTATCTTATAACAGCTTAATTTTGTATAAGCACGGGAATAATTTTGAGCAATTAAAAGTAGAAATATATATATATATATAAAAAAAATATATATTCAATTTAAGATAATGAATCAACTTTATTCGAATTACTTCCCAATAATTATGTTGCCTCACTATTTTGTGAGTAATGTTTATGAAATTCTTCTCCTGGTAATGGGGATTTAACAATTACCTGTTTCTGAAAACAATGTTATGATATCATTTGTCTTAATAACGAACGACATATTTTCTTCTAAAGAATAAATTTTGAAAGAAATTTAGTTTGATAAAAATGGTGGAAACAATGCTACTCTTCCTCACCATATTGATTAAGCAGGGTTTTGATAAAGATGGCTTGAAACGTTTTTTACTTTGTTATATTTGGAAGCTATCCCTTGTTTCTGCTCAGTGAACTCAAAGTAAAACTTTAAAAACGTACTAAAAGTGTAAAAATTTTGCCTAAAGTAAAAAAGCTATCTACGGCTGCCAAATCATGCTATTGTTTTCCGCGAATTTATTTGGATTAAAAAAATAACAATTTTCATGATGTGTAATGTTTTTTATGTGTTAAAGTAATTTAGTACAGTTTATAATTCTAAGTAACTCTAAATCCAGTTGTGATTTTCAAAAAAAATTGTTCGAAAGTGAAAGTAAAGTTAGTAGGAGGAGCTTGCGCAAAAGTGTAGCAAAACGAAGTGAAGCGAATCCATCCGAGGTTAACGACGTTCGTCTGTTTTGAGGATCAATGTCAATCGAGAAAGTTTTGGCTCTGGAATGTGTTACGTTTCTTCAGATATCATTGATGCTTATTGTATTAAATGCTCTTGATATATTACCGAAACCAATTCTTAAGAGTAGCATTATTGCGCTCGATCATTTTTGCTTTTGATTTTGCCACAGAGTTGCAAGACTCAGGTTCAGCTTTGCAGGTAATAAATAATTTTGTGTTTTTTAAACAGAAATGTTGACATTTGAATGTAAATACTGGACGGATAACTAAATTTGCGCAAAAATTATAGCAAATATAAATATCATTCTATGTCGGCTAAAGTTTGCTGCGTTTACTTAATATCAGCCGTTCCGGTCTCAAGGTAACCATTTCCTTCCCTTTAAAGGAAGTATTTCTTCTTCTTAGCTGGTAAAGTTCAGTATTTATCTTTTCGCGGCAGCATCTGGTTTATTATGTATCATTTATAGGTCTGTATTTTTGGTTTGCATGGCTTTAAATATGGAATGTAGTTCCTAATTCGCTTCATTTTTATTAAAACGAAAAATTTTATGCAGCGTTATTGGGCCTTTTTATATCATTTATAGTGTATATTGACTGCATTTAAACTGAGTTTATATTATGCTTGTCAGCACTGTTCGCCTCTTCTTGCTTCTATTTTTTCACCCATTCTGAGGTAAAATACTGTGGTAAATAATTTTAAGTAAATCATTTTAGGCATTAAATTGGGCTTGATATTCACCAAAGAATACCTCTTTGTAGATTGTTGCATATTTTATTGGATGAGTCTTCAAAAACTATATCTGTTTACCCTTTTCCAGATTTATTATCACACATGTGATATTCTGTTCACTTTTACATTTCCCATCTGAATTTGTGAGAAAACCATTAAGAAATTAAATTTTTCACACAGAAAGCATTAAAGTTTTATTTAAGAGAGATCTTAAATTATAGAAAATAAAATTTCTTTTTCTGCAAGTTGTGGTTAGTTTAAGGTTTAACATATATTTTCCTTTTAAATTTATTAAAAAATTTTTAATATAATATCTTGTATGGAAAGATTGCAGTTGTGGATGAAGGAACTATATTTTAAATGACTGTGCAAATTTTTTATGGTGCCCACTTTCTTAAGAGAAACATTTTTGAAAGTTATCAATATCTCATGTCTGTGAACTAATTGTTCATTTCAACAGGTGCCTGGGCCAGAAGTCTTATCCCTATCTAGGTGCTAGATCATTTTTCAAACTTTTGAAGTAAAAATGCGTACGGTGTAGATGATAAAGTTCGTAAATTGAGGTGATGACATAAAAGACTGTAGAGGTGAAATGTAGATTTTTACAGTCCGTGGTGGAAGTTATCGGTATCTCTGAGATCACTGTTAAATAGTGATTTTGATACATTATTTATGGTCACATTTTAAGGCAGGTATCTGTACAGAAGACCAGAATCAGTTGCGACTGTGAGTAGTTGTTTTCGAATTTAGTACATTAGGGTAATAAGTTGTATTCATACGTTGTATTCATAAGTTGTATTCTACCAGATGAATAGTGATGCTCCTGTTTCTATAACTGTCCCCAGTAGGTCTTTATTTAATGATTGAATAAAAATTACAATTTTGTTTCACAACCTGTGTATTTGTAGTCTACGAGACACTTCTTATAAAATGCTCCCAAAGAAGATCAAGGTTGTTTGGTTAACACAATGAGCATTTCCTTTGTTTTGGGAGATTAATTCGAGTTTTGACTGTTGTTTTTCCTTTAACGAGTACAAAATATTTTTAGTTATTTCATCTTCACAATTTTAGCTTTTTTTAGCCAATTTAGTCTAGAGGGATAAATGGCTGATCCTTTCCTGTGCCCATGGAAGGGAGGATTTTCACACCTTGGGCCCAAAATACAGCATATTCTTTTTAAACAACAGTCTGCAGTAGGGCTAGCTCTAAACATGGGTGACTTAGACAGCCATCTAGGGTATCGGCTAAAATATTGTTATAAGCAGTAAATAAACAAAAGAATACTTTGCTTAGAATTATTATAATTACTTAATTTGCATCAGGTTTCAAATACACTGATTGCCTAGAGCAGTGGTCTTTAAACTTTGTCGACTTGCAGAATACTTAAAACTGTATGTTTTTTGGGAGAACCTCATCTTACCCTTAGAAAAATAAGTCTTAAAAATGATATTTAAAACAGATCAGCATATTATGGATACATTATGGAAAGCCAAAGAAAAGTGTTGTATTTTTTATTAAAACAATTTAACGTAAAATTAATGTAATTTACTCAATTAATAGCATATTCCAGATGTCACATATCCTTGTATTATGTTTAGTGTGACTGGGGTATGCTTTTATTGTTTTATATGAACTCTTGAAGGTTAGCTGTATTGGTGTTATCTGCAGTTGAGAAAATCTTTTCACTTAAATACATTGCTTTGAATGGCATTAAAATGTTTATAGCTATGTGAGAAACTTTTGAGTATTCTGCATGAATCTGCAACAAAAAATTTTAAAATTTAGATTTTAATATAAAATCTGATGATATGGCAAAAAGTTGGCAAAGTTGTTTCCTTGTTTGGCAAAAGTTCTGATTTACTGCAGTACTTTTTTTTTAATTAAATTTATTACATGCTTCACCATTTAGTACTACATGGAAGGAGAGGGATGCTTTATTGAGGGCTTTAAGGAAAACTGGTTTGTATTCACATTACACATGGGAAAAAACAAAAAAATGTTCACACAGTCAGCCTGTTTGCTGGGACATGAATTCCAGCCTGAACTACCCTGTTCAGCACCTTTTACCACTTGGCCACTGACGGAGCTATTGTTGTACTCAAACAGATTTTTTAATCTAGTCATACTTAGATTTCTCTTCTGGAAAATATTCTCTTATTGTTTTCTTCAACTGAAAAAGTGCGGCATTATGTAATTTTTCACCCAGTCATCTAAATGTAATTCATTTTTTATTAGAAAACTGTTTAGTTTTGCGAAGCATTTCGTGTTATTCTCTTCGACGTCTGTCAAATTAATTTTGGCTTGTAAACCCTAGGGTTTGATTTGGAGAACCCCAGAATTCTTAGGAACACAGTTTGAAAACCACTGGTCTACAGTATCAAAAATGTTGGAACCAGGCTGATGATAAATTGTGATTTCTGACTCATGTAGAGGTCATCGGTCATCTTCGAGAGGTTATGTTCACCACTTATTAGACTGCTTAACTGAAACTAAAGGATGAAGAATTTGCATGAATGTATGTGTGTTTCTGAGAATAAAACATTTATATCTCAAGCGGTCAAGATTGTGTATTGGAAATTCTAAAGATATGCTGTTTGTAAATATTGTTAGCATAATGCAACATTAGCCCAAATGCTCTCAAAATATGTATTTGTCTGTAAATGAAAAAAAAAAAAGTCCACTTGGGCATAATATGAAATCTGAAAGTTTTCGGATTTTATTATTTAATTATATATGTATTTTTATTTATGTCACTAAAAGTATTTTTGGCTTTCAGAGGGAATGGTTATCACAAGACAGTTCACTGTGTTTGTTATTGAAAGATATTCATTTAGTTCAGTCATTGAGAAGTGTTGTTTGTTTCTTATCTTTTACAGTTTTAAATCTATTTTGAGTGTTGATTTCATACGATTACCTTCAAAATGACGTGAAATTACTGATTTGATCTTATTTCTGTGGAAAAATTGAAGATAATACAAACAATTTAAAATTAGTACCTATTGAAGGCTCTGAGAAGCTTGGAACTTTATTAAATTCAGAAGTAATGTAAAGATATAAATAATATATTCTATGTGCTGTAAATTAGATTAAAATTCCAACATTATTTTAAGAAATTTTGCAATATTTTAATATAAAATACAAACATTTAAAATAAAATAATCTAGACAACTTATGTTATAATCCAAAAGTTTCTTAACAGTTGTGCTGGTTTCATATCTTGCTGAACATTTTGTGTTCAAATTTGTACTGAATTAAAATTTGTAACATATAAGCATGGCTGATGGTTTAATTTTAATTTGCTTTATGTTACCACATTCCTGATGGAGTTAAATGAATCAGTTTTCAATGTTGTTCCTGTTTAATCCTAATTTTGATAGTCATTACAGTTTTTGCTTCAATATATAACAACTCGCTTGTATTTTGTATAATTTTTCTCAGATTAGGATTTGGTGATTGATAATTTTTCTTTCCTTTCAGCAGTAATATTCATTTATATTGCGATGCAAATACACTTAAAAAAAACATAATTCATGCTCTTTTCACATTTTGTTTATCTTTTACTATACCGGTGAAGACATTGTACAGGTTGTTGCTTTGATAAAAAGTTTTTTTTCCATGAAGAAAAAAATTATGATTTGAGTCTTCTGTTCTTTAAAATGAATCACTATACTATATTTAAGGTAAAATTTTGTTTGGATTATTATTTATTACAGTATTAAGTTTTGATTTTTCTGTATTATTTTGAGTTTCTGAAAGTTTTCCTGTTATTTCATTGAAAATAAATTATGGATAAATAAGCATATTTTACTATTTAATTATTCTGTCTGTCTAAAATGCATTAAAAAAAGCCCTTACTTTCTTGTATATGATCGAATATGATTAAATCTTATGAAATAATGACTGTCATATCAGTATATACATTGGTTTTGTTAGTTACCATAATTAGTATGTTAAGAGTAGTGAATTTGGTAATCAATTTGAAAAATGACTAATAAATTTCAAACTATGAAGTACGTTCATAATAAAAGTGTAACGAGTGACTATCAGAAATTGTGCGTTGGTTTTTATTTTAGCATTGTATAGAAATTGTGGAAAAAAAATCAGTTTTATTTCAAATAAAAGGTTTGTCATTAAAATTACAATTGTTTATACCACCATCTCTTGCTGACAGGTAAATGTGTCAGTAAAAGCCTGACTGTTCGGCTGGACAGTTGGTAAAAACTTGACTATCCAGCATTCAACTAACTGGAAAACTGAAAACCAAAATATTTTCTAATTTTCTCCCCTCAAAAATTAAGTTATAATTATTTTTTTTTCTCTCAAAATAAAAGATTTATAAAGCCATCAATCAACCACGTGTAAGGCAACAACTGACAGGAAACAGAAACTTGCTAAATACTCTGATTTAGTGCCATTAATAGATAAGTGTGACATCGCAAGGCAATTGTAAAATCTCCATCTTGTTTGTATAAAAACCTGATTTGTTCTCGATAAGCTGGTTAATTTCTTATAAAGAACAATAGTTAGTTAAGAAAAGTTACAAACAAAGAAAGAAAACTATCTATATTTTGATCACTTTTTAGAAAAATAATTAAAACTTGGAACCTTCCTTCAGCAGAACAGCATGCAGTATTTTCAAAATCACATGAATCTAGCATCACAAAAAGTGTATGCTTAGGGGCATGATATCCAACTTAATTTGGAAAGAATAAAAACTGGCTTTGTAATGTGAAAAATTGCAAACAATTTAAGTTTTATATATTATAGCCGTAGCTTCTGTAAATTGATTATCTAATTAAATGAAAAAGTGATCTTTCTTCAAATTTTTGGAATGAGTGATGTAAGGTTTGTGGGATTTTCTCTAATTTCATGGTCATATAAGAAGTTTTATTTTCATATGAATACATGAATTTGATATCTGAAATGCACTTTTTTGAAACCTTGCATGATTTAAATGTAGGTTTTTAATATTCAAGTTGATAGCAAATAAGGTGACTCTTTTTATTATTTTAGACTGGAAATTTCTTTTGGCTTTTTTGGCCTCCACTGCATTTTTTTGTATGTGTTGATTGTGCAGAATTTTTACATCTGCCATTTCCTGAGCTTTCCAAATCGTTGATCTTTTACTGAACTATAATTGAATTCTGTTAATTATTTTAAGGAGCATAAGATTAAGAATATCTAAAGTAGAAAAACTTGCTGAGGGAGAAAGATTTTAAAAAATGATAAAATAATAAATTGTACATTTGATATTAAAGAAAGAGACAACTTTATCTCATTTACATATAAGCTTACAAATTTCTGCAATAATTTTATCATAAATTTAACAAAAATAAGTATGTTTTTGGTTTTGGTAAGGTATCTGCTAAACTTAATAATTGCTTTAATTTGCTTTTTGTTTCTGTAATTAAAAATGGATCTTTTCTTTTACTGTGGTGATTTTTCTCCTAATATACCTGTTGAAATGTAAGGCATTGCTTTATTAATAGTTTCAAAAGCCAACTGCAAATTGTCTGGAAATCCATTAATATGCAATTTTACAGCTTAATTCTATCAGACTGATGTCAAACTGGCTTCGTAATCATTATATAGCTATGCAAAGTGATGATAAATTATTTTAGATTTTATTTCTTGCATTTGAGTGAGTTGACTGTGTGAGGTTTTCATTTCATCCTCTTTATATGTAATATAAATGCAAGGAAATTAAGTTCTTCACAAATGCTTCTCTTTCTGCGGGTAGATGGCCTTAGTGTGCTTTCCCGTAAGGAAATCTAAACCATATTCTGTTATTGAGCTTGTATTGCTTTTTAACAAAGTAAAATATTTAGATTCCAATGGAGATTTGATCCCCAGACCTATCAAATCACAACACACTCAACAGTGGCTGTGTTTTGATTTGAATCTGATTTTATTCTTTTCCATATTTATAAGACCATTGAGGCATATAAATAACTACAATATTGATATTTATTAATTACAAAAGCTCTGTCCAGAAACTATTTATCAAATGGCAGGTATTAATGATCTTTTTGTGATAAAAAGGATCAGAGTATTATTAGAAAACATTAGTTTAATTATAAACAATGTTTTAAGTCCGATTTAAACTAGTGTGGAATATTAGGCACAATGCTCTTTTAGTGGCCATTTCTCATGCTTTTAATAATGGAAAAATATTAATAAGGGAAAAAGGGTATTGGATAATAAGCTAGTGTGCAAAACTTCAGCAACTTTTTTGATTTTGGCCATAATTCTGAAAAAAAAAAAAATCGACTGAGGGACGTGAAATTCACACTATAGAGGCAGAATATAGTACTTAAAAGATGAGGCAAGTATAGTAATAGAATGCATACAGTACAGAACAAACAGAGAAAGGCTTTATTGACAGAATGGCTCTGGTGCAATAAACTGTCTGTCCAAGAAGGCCAAGAAGAACTGCAAACCAAAGAGCCTTAGTTTGGTATATGATCTTCCCTAACTGCGATGGTTGCATTGCACCATCTTTCAATACTCAACACCAGATCATCTAACAGTTCTTGGGATAAGAGTTCCCATTCTTCAAGGAGCATCTGTTTCATTTCTGTGGAGAGTAAGATCGGGCCACCAGGCATCTCTTCAAAGTATCTCTCACATGTTCAGTGGGATTTAAATCAGGGGAGCATGCTGGACAATCCATTATATGGATATCATCACTTTCCAGGAGCTCCTCAACAGCATGAATCCGATGTGGCTGTGATCATCTATAAAGTCAGGACCTATGACACTCCCCGAATTACACATGTGGGAGAAATTAACTTTATCGCAGTAATGATTTCTGGTAAGTGAACCTCTGTCAAAAATGTACAGGTCTGTGCATTTGTTCATCATAATACCTTACCCTATGAGTCCACCCTAGTCATCTCTTTCCCGGATGTTAATGGGATGAAAGCATGTCCATACCTCTCCATATAGACTGATGCTGAGAATTATTTGTCAGACAAACAATTTTTATTCGTAAAGAAGATGTGACTTCATTAATGAGGTGTTCAGTCTTTGTGTTGTCTACACTGTAGAGGTTCCCTTATTTACACAACAAATTGTTTTAAGTTTTGTTCCTTTCCTGGACCTCTCATTTCCTCTCGAATTTTCTCTCCAGGATACAAATATAAAGTGAAGGGAGTATTTAAACGAACGAATCTTGGTAGTTTATTCAAAGCGTGCTTTCACTAGCCAGCGCACGTTACTAGTTTATCCTTGCCGTTACGCGGAGTTTCTTATACACCTTTTTGGCCATTTAATAAGTACATCGCCGTGTAGGTTGTTAAGTCAGCCTAGTTAGCCTTAAATTAAGCTGTTAGTCCAGGACTACTCTTTATCTTTGAAATTATTTTGTAACTATTCTAAAGTTCTACTGCAAGCTGTTGGTTTTTTTGTAGGCACAAAGTGCGTGCATTTGTATTAAGAGTGTGATGAATAATTAAAAAGTTATTTTACCCTTCTTTTGTGCTGGTATTCTTTTACGCCTGTGCAAGATGTCACCAAGTTTTTTAGTGAGATCTTGTGGAGTTTATGATAGCAAAGAGAGTTAGGTCTTACAACATCACTGTAAACGGTGATGCCAATGGGCTGTTGTCAATGGTATGCAGCTTTCAGGTTGTGGGGGAGGTGAAGGCTGTTTTTTATAAAGTCATCTGGTCTCAGTAAGCCAGGACTCCTCTGGTCCGGTTGCTTGTGCAAATGCTGACTAGCATTTGTTGTTTTCTGGTTTTGATGTCTTTTGCCTGCCGATGAAGAGTTTATGAGCTGTGTGCTTTGCTCATATTCAAGTTTCAAAAAAGGTAGTGGCTCGGATTCATATTTTGCATAGGATAATCACAAAACAAGTATACAGCCATTTCTTTGAGTATTTTTTGAGATTTGAACCCAAGTTTAGCTATTAGTATTTAGCAATCTTGTCACTCTTTTACTGGTGAGGTGAAGAATTACAAGGTGCTTGCCATACGGAATTTAATTGAAGCAAGAATTGTTTGAGTGAATTCCTTGTTCTATCAAAAGTTTTGAATGAGAAACTGAATGCCATTTAATGGTGATCTCAGTGACGTAATTAATGAAGATCTTCTCTGTTGAAAGAGAAACACTTCAAAGTTTTATTTCTGTTGCTGTTTGAAAAGATAAAACAAATTTTTACAGTTTACTTGTAAAATACAGTGTCCACAATACAATTCCAAATACTATACTACATTGCAAAATTTCAACGTAATTGCTGTAAGAAGACTCTCTCTAAATACATATTAATTTAGAAGCAGTTGAGATCTAGATATGAATGCCTTGTGTTTAAAAAATCTTATTGTACTGTCTATAGAACAGTAACTGAAGCAATAAAGCAGACTTCTAGAATGCCATCAATGATTTTGATAAGAGAAAAAAAAAGTAAAATAGTACTTTAAAGCATTGGAATTTAATTTTATTTCAAAGACAAGCACAGAACTTCTGTATATTTTCCTGCAAGCCATTTTAACATTTTATAGATTTTTTTTTAATGTGCACTAAGAGGAAAGGCAAAAACTCTGCTGCTGCTATACTACTGCCTTAAAATTGTCTTTTGAAATGAAAAAAAAATATATCAAACCAAAATAGTTTTAAATATAATTTTGTATAAAAAATATTAGTTGGTTTCATATTGAGGAGAATGTGGAAGTTCATTCACGGTGTAGTCTAAACTTTGTTAACGAAAGGGATTAAAAGCATTTGTATATGCAAAATAGTTTTTTTGTACTTAACAGTATAAAAAATATACAGATTGGGTATTGTGTAGTTTAAAAAGATAGTTAACAAGAATTAGATTTCAACCTAAAAGGAATTGCCCTTCAAAGCTGAACAGTGTTCATTTCAAGTATAGAATGGTGTAGATCAAGACCTACACTGAGTTTTAGGTATTTTGATAAATTTTATTCTGTAATTTCATAATCCGCAATTTGTTTTTTGCAAACAAATGTTGTTGAGGTGCTAGTAGAGTTAAGTTAGAGGTTTAATATTTATTAAGTGTGTTATTCTTCTGCTGCTGTATATGGTGGCATAGTGAAGCTGACTGGTTTTTTTTTGGGGGGGGGCTGTTTTAAATGTCAGAGAAGGCATGGCTATTTGTAGTTGTCTCATTATTATTATAGGTGCTGTATGGTCGATTCCTCTGGTTGCACCCTGTGCAACGTTCTTAGTGAAGAGATGGTGCTAAATGACTGTTGGATTGGGTTTGGTCATACCCATAGCCTTAATGAGTAAGGTGTGCAGCCACTGAAGGAAGGGATGGTTTCCTTCTGAACAGTATAAATAGATTTTTAGGTGTCTGCCATTCCACAGGAAGATATTTTACCATACTGACATAACTAGCTACTGAAAAGTTTATTTTTTTTTGCCTTCAAATTGAATAAGTTTAAAGATGTGAATAAGAAGTAAAAGAGAAAAGATGTTTAGGCCATGTGTAAAGATTTTTTTTAAATGCTATTATATTTTTAATGTTGGAGTAGTGGATTCCCCAAAGTGTATTTTGTGTGACTTCATTCAGCCTATGATTTTTGAGCATTTAAATAAGTGTATTGCACTTTCTCTGTATGAGGTCATTGTTAAAAGTACTGGACAGCCCGTGAACTAATGGCTTAAGCGCTAATGTTTGGCATTTGTAAAATAAATAAAAAATGTTTTGAATGTTTTTAATTAATGTCTCATAAAGTAAGTAATTGAAGAAGTTCAACGTAATAATTACCTAAATGCATTGAATTCATTAATTTACTATTAAACTACTCCAAATTATTTAAGTATTTCAGAAGGTATTATGCTTTAAAACATTTTAAAATACCCATCTACGTGCAGTATGTTCTAATGTTCTCAAATTACTTTAAAGAATGCATTTATTATTACTGTTATTATGAGTATAAAGTCAATCATTTTGTTTATTTTTAATTCAGGCAAATCCAAGGCAATATATTTCTATAGGGAAAAAAGTTTTTAGAAATTTGACTATTTTCTAGTAGAATACAAGACAGGTTAAAAATATGATTCTTGCAGTTATTAGGTTTTAAAATATGGGCAATTCGTATTTATTATTTTCATTTGGTATATATTAAGCTTTTCTGAGTTTGTTATTAATACACATGAAAGCTTGTGAATTCTAAGATGCAAAGATGTTGATGATACTAAAGCTGATACCAGGAAAAGGATTCATCACAGAAAAGATATAATAATATACCTAGTTTTGGTCGATGTCAGGTCAAACGAGAGGCTTTCTTTGAATATGCTAATTATTTACTATCAAGATTGCGCCAGTCACGCCGGGCGTGATATGTAATTCTTTGGTGTGTATCTATCTAGATTGAAGGCTTAATGAGTTCACTTCTCAGAAGGGCATGATTCTTTATGCTTTCAACCAACCTAGTTAGAAGCAATCTGTTAATGCTTCATGAGGAAAATAATTCTTTTTAGCAATTACTTTGTTGTTTCGATTCACACGAATCAATTCTTTTCAGTGGTTTGTTCGAAAATGCGAGATTGAAGATGGTGAATGGAAATAGAAAATGGAAAAATATTCATTTAACCGCATATGCCGTGAGAGCAACTGCTTTTTTTTTAACATGCCATTATCTTGAAGCTTTTGTGCGTACTGGTGAAGACACATTATCCTGGAGCCATTGTAGATGCGAGTGGTTGTAATCCTTATTTGAATAGAACATAAACATACCCACGTATTGACCTCTTGATGTGTGTTTCTATATAATCGATTTGGTGAAAATATTGTTTTTACAGGAAAAGGATACTGAAAAAATGCTGGAGTTAATCTTTTTCGTGGATTTTCGAAATGCTATTGATTATTTTCGCAAATGGAAAGCAATTATGTTCTGTCGGACGGAAAGACGATTAGCATATATGAATTCAGTTTGGAATTATTCAACTGTTAACGTTTCAGTTTGACACTATTCATCTTGGTGCAAATTGAGTTCAGGAGAAAGTCTTATGTTTTGACAGTTTGAAGGTATCTATTTCTTAAGAGAATTTGTAAACTCCATTTCGAAGCTCATGGCTGCTTTTTTTTTTCTATTTATTTTTTTAAAATTTAATTTTCATGACGATGATATGGTTTTATTATTATCTTTCAAGTAAGCGAGGATCCACAAGGATGGAATTGCCATTTAATGTTGAGAATTTCCGTTACGGATTTGGCGAATTCCACTGTCATTGCAATGAAATTTTAGTACTGTACGTTTGCCAAGAATTTAATTAAAGAAATATTCAAAATTGGTGATGAAGCTAGTATATTGACAACGTAATTTTTTCAAGTAGGCATAGGATTTCGTTTAACTGTTTAGTTTCCTTCTCGTTTTTAATGTATATCTTATAAAATAAAACGTTTCAAAAATTCCATGCGGTTTCTGAGAGCTTTAATATTTTAGTTGTAGAGAAATTTCATCTTAAATATTTCAGTATTTTTTTGTGTTAAGAATCAGATAAATTTAATTGGTTAATATGTGTGTATTTAACCGAGAGGTTTAAAAAAAGATACGTCATTATTATTCTCTTACATAACTGAAGATAAGTACTATATTACATCAAATATAAAATCAGCCTTAAATTGGAATTGTTTTTTCGAAAATTTCTATCGATATCGAGAAAATCGGACAACAAGGCTCTATTTTAAGAAGCAAAAGGGTTTTGCGCTAGGGCAAGGCCAAATAAATAATCTAAATAATTTTGAAAATAAATAAATAAATAAATAAAGTATCGTCGTTTATTGAGCAAAATGGAAATAAAAAACAAATTTAAGACATTAGAGTTTTGAAAGCTCTGAAAAAAAAATACATATACTTATTGAAAGTAATCCGTTAACAAAATTAACGCAGTTTTGTTAATATTTAAAATTTCAAGGAAGTCTAATTTACATATCGGTTATGTTTGCTTATTTATTTATTTATTTATTTATTTTTTTTTGGGAGGGAGGAGTTTCAGCGGAGCTAAAATCAAAAATTTATCTCGGGAACAAACAGTGATAAGCCGTGAAAAAAAATATTTTTCGTTTTCTGACTATAATCCATGTTCCTTAATGCAAAATAGTAATACTTTTGTAGTTTGGTTGGTGTATGCAGCCACTTGTGTGCACCACACTGATAATCTTGCAGAAAAACTGTGCATTGAAACTTTAAATTATGAAATAAGTGATGTAGATACTTATCATCCTTTCTTGTAATGGAATGTGCTTAAAAACTGCAAATAAAAATGAAATGAATTGACCAAAAAAAAAAAAAAA